>JBBBDQ010000763.1:4210000-4627500 GCA_037127315.1 Ascarosepion bandense
ATCTCTAACCAATAATATAATATACAAGGTCATCGTAACAAACACCATTAACACGGACGAAAAAAACTACATAGGAGCCACAGAAACTACCTGCAAAAAAAGATTTAAAAATCACGTAACATCATTGAAAACAGAAAGATACAAAAACAAGACAACACTATAAAAATACATATGGAGTCACAAAAAATATCGTCATCACCAAAATTAAATGGGAAATCATAAATGGACCAATAAAAATAACTGAAACGGCAAATTATGTATGGGGTGAAAAATGAGCAATAATTACCTTTAAAAATAAAAGTAAACTCTTAAACAAGAAAAACAGTTAATGGGGAAACATAGATCTTTAAATAAATACTTACGTTGCCACTTAAATGCCATTACAAACAAAAGCAAATGAACAAGACACAAGATGAAACACCAGTACAAATACAAACTATCACATATACATACAAATACGAATGTAAAAATACACAATTCCAACCAAGCAAAAAAAACAGATGACAAGAGAAGAATGTAGAAAAATAAAAGAAAGAAAAGAGTAACAACCAGACAATACAACAATCATCAAACGAAAAAAATCACACCCAGTCTACAATGTAATATACATACACACAAATATATATATTAAAAAAAATACGACATGCACGAACACAAAATCATGACCTAAAAAAGTGGGCTCAGTAAATAGAGGTTGTGGTGATACTGACCCGAGCAAAAGCGATGGGCCGGATGTTTGCTCTCTCACGACAAAAAGGCAAATAACCAAAAGTCGTCTGTGCGCAGATGGATCGCGCAGATGTTCCGGTTGAAAAATAAAATTCGCGTAGGCTCGCGAAGTGGAAATTTAATATTTAATTAATTTTTATTTTTCAACTTTAACATCTGCGCGATCCAACTGCGCACAGACGACTTTTGGTCATTTACCTTTTTGTCGTGAGAGAGCAAACATCCGGTCCATCGCTTTTGCTCGGTCGGTATCACCGCAAGGTCATCCTACTATGTTAAAAAAAGTCAGCTCAACATAATACAATCAAGTGGACATATATATAAACACGGTTAAAATGGTTCAACAATGTAAACGATTAATCACCAACAAGTCCTACACCATTTAAGAAACAGTAAATAAAATAATAGTTAAAAAATAATACACAATTCATTTAGTAAAAACAAAATTACGTACTCACAAAGATATAAAATTACACCAAACTTCACATAAATATGAAGAGTTCGAGAAGAGGCATGACAGAAAACCAAATGACCCTGAGGAGTGATGGCATTATAATAATGCTCTCACGAAAATTCGAAGTAGGCATTATTGAAACGACACCGCTCAAGTAAGTTACAAGTGACAAGTTCATCCACATTATATATATATATATATATATATATATATATATATATATATATATATATATATTTGATAGGAATATATGTTAATGTCTTTGTTCCTTTTAAGGATCGATTTCCCGATTCTTCTAATTTCTAGTCTTTCTTTTTCACTATCCAATAGACAACTGCGTCTTAATTCCGAACCAACCTTTTTGTTACAATCACGGGAGCATTTCATTCTCATCCCTTGCGTAGTAGTGCCTCTTTTTGGAAGTCATACGTTATCTCTCTCTAACCCTGTAAGGTACTTGTTCACCAAAGCTGTAGCCTGGTATTAAACTTTCAGCTCTTTGGGTTAAGTCACAGGAACTAACCAACGTCTATATGAGATAACTCATGGCTTCCAAAAGAGGTACTACTACTCAAGAGATGAGAATGATATACCCCAGTGATTGTAAAAAAGGTTTTCGTTTCTAAATTCCTAGCACCTGAAGAAGGCCGGAGCATACAACGACCGAAACATCGTACAAATGGCAACAAAGATGAGGACAATAATCCGAATAATGTAAATACTGTAAAAAGAAATTTATGATTAACACCAGGAAGAATTAGCTGAAATTTCTGGAGCATGTAATGGTGAAAGATGGTTTGGAAAATCTGATACTCACGGGAAAGATTGAGGGAAACAGGGACAGAGGAAAGCAGTGCATAACATACATGATCACCTTGAGTAAATGGATGATGGTAAGAGTTTGGGAGAAATAACAAAGAAACAATATTATTGGATTACAAGGGGACAGGAAGCTATGGATGGCCACGATCACCTATTTGCTGAGGGCACATAAAAGATGAAGAATGCTGATAAGTAACATTTTCAAATTTTTAATCAATTTTCTTGTGCTTTTCATTTTTGATGACTGTGCAGAAATTGTGTTTATTATTTCGACCATTTCAATGGTGGTTAATTATCGTGGTAACGAGAAATGTTTGTATCATTTAGTTTTGATTTATAAACTGCATTTTTGTAATATATATATATATATATATTTACGCTCTTACACCCTGATTGAGCACTCTGGAAGAATGGTAGACTTTGAAATTCAGTAGCTACTCTGGCATGTACGCATCGATCATTCACTAATGAATTAGAGCACTCTGGCTATTGGGCGGGTATAATAATAATATACACGCTAAAAAGTCTGCCTTCTTCTACTGAACGCCCATAGCCCAGATGTGGAATCGCCGACTGACGCCAATTCGGTCGGGTTTCAATCCTGGGTTGAGAGCAATCGGAATCAAACCGTAATGATGAGCTGTGATACAGCGAAACAGATCTGTCTGCGGATGACTATATATATATATATATATATATATATATATATATATATATATATATATATACCGGGCTGATTATTTATGAAGCATTTTCTTAGGAAAATGTGTGTCTTTCGGCAGAATTCGAACCTGCGACCCCTAAGAACATAGGGGAAGCTACTAATTGATCTAGTGCGTCTTGGACCTCTCCAAATAACGAATGATTCCACAGTCTAATCGAAGTCAAATCAATTTCGATTTGACTGGATATATATAATATATATATATATATATATATATATATATATATATATATATATATATGATACAAAAATAAATTTGTAATCGTTCCACAGGCACATTCGATACAATTGCCGACATATCATAATACAATTGTATACAGCTAAATGTTTTATAATAGACACCAAAGCATCTAGCTTTTCACAACATCTTAGTTCCCTCCCGGACTTTATTCTCTTAACTGATTCCCCTACCCATTATTGACTTACTTTGTATTGGTTAACCTAGTCCAACACTTTCAATTCAACCCCGCTGTATTAACTGGCTATAGTAACGACTGTGCTGTTCCTCAATTTTTAAATTTCTATATATATCAATTCATAACAGAAAAATATTCATTGCCTAATGAGGTCCTAACAAGTAGTACCAAAACACAACAGCTCTTGTCTTGCATGTTTTTATTATAAATACTTACAATAAAATATTACTATAAATATTACCCTACCAAGTATCGAGCACTATTCAAAAAATAATTACTTCGTACAGCGGGCAATTACAGTCCGGTTAGACATCTGATTGCGTCAAGCCTAGATCGAAACCCGACCGAACAGACATTCAGTCGGAGATTCTACCTCTGAGCTATGGGTACTAGGTAGAGAAGGCGGGCTTTAGCGTGTTATGTACAATATAAACACACGCCAGTAGCCGAGAGTGTTCGAATTCATTATTCAATGAACGACGCGATATAAATATATATATATATCGCATCGATCATATATATATATATATATATATATATATATATATATATAGATTCAATATTTTCATGTAAGATAAACCAAATCCCACATTCTTAGTAACTATATTTCTTTTGTACTCTATTTTCTCTTTTCATATTTCAGTATCCAGATACGACATTCATTTCCTTTCCTTCTTCTTCCAAGCACCTTATAAATGCTGCTATTGTGACAGATGAATGTGGACGACAAGCTTCTTGTCTCCATGGTGTCTGTGAGAGGCACACGCCAAAGTGAAACCGGATGAGACTAACTACGCCTCCTAGCGGTGCGAACAGGCACAAACCGTACCTGTTTGCTGTCAAAATTATCAGACGTCACGCGAGCACGGTAGATGTCTAACACGAGATGGGAGGGGAAAAAGGTAGAGTCACTGGTGTATTTAAGAGTCACTGGCGCCAGACAATACACACTTTGGCGTGACCCTGGACTCTTTCGAACAGTTGACCTGCCACCTTCTGCATCCAAACACCTCTTCATCGCCATGGAGTTTCTCATGCGAACCTCACATAGTCACTTTACCAACTACGATTTAGCTTAGGTTAACAGAGAGAGAAAGTTTCTGCGCGAATTTGACAGTATATGTAAACAAAAAACATATCTCTATATTCGTTTTCTTTAAGTTTTAATCTATACGCGCAAGTAAGTTATATATCCGTAGCCTAAAAATAGAAAAATACACGACAAATATTTATTTTGAGCATAATATCCTTCTATACGCTGATTAATACGTACATAGTGTAAATGTTTTAATTTTTAGCGAAAACATCATCATATTAAATTCTTGTCTTCAAAGTCATATAACGATAAACTGCATCCGGCAGCAAGGCCTCTGATTGGGAGGTTGTGAGGAGCATAGAACTACCTCTTAATTGCTGTTGTTCTCAGGTCCACCCTGACCCGGAGTGGTAGCACCTGTTAGGGCAAATAGTTAATTATGGGCAAATAGTTAATTCTCCCCAAACTGAAATAGACTTTCATAGAAATATAAACATAACAATAGACTTTTATAGAAAAACATACATTTTTGAAGGAAAATATTATCAACGATACATTTCTGAAAGAAAAAAAAATAATAAAAAATACAATTATTACCATAACACATTTTTGAAGGAATTAAAATTATTACCAGCAATACATTTTTAAATACAAAACATCTTCAATTTTTAAAATAAAATAAAAATAAATAAAAAAATAAAATTTTCATCAAAATATGACTAAATCAACCTTCTTACTATAAAAGAACATTAAAAAAATACCTTTTGGCATTAAATAACCCACAGAGGCGTTGATATGCCGTTAAACAAAACACAAACTCAAACTCAAACTCCTGGTCTCCCATCCTTCTTCTCACTTTACTCTTTGCTCTCACGCAGCTCTCTTTACGCAAATGTCCCCGTTTTTCTCTTACTCATTCTCCGACAACTACTGTGACCTGTTCTCCTCTTTCTTCACTCTCCTATTATGTAACCCCCTGTGCACCAGTAGCAGTACTGCTTTCCTTGGTGTGAGACGGTTATATGGAACCACCTCTTAATGGCTGTTGTTCTCAGGTCTAATCTGAGCCAGAGTGGTAGCACCTGTTAGGGCCCCAGCTATGGGCAGATAGTTCACCCCAAAACTAGGGTCAAAACACCATGAAAGTATAAAAATAGACTTTTAGAGAAATATATACATAAAACTAGACTTTTGTAGAAAAATATACATTTTTGAAGGAAAAATATTGCTAACAATACATTTTTTAAAGGAAAACAATTATTATAACACATTTTTGAAAGAAAAAATATTCTCAGCAAAACATTTTTGAATACAAAACTAGAAGACATTTTCAGTCTTCTTCAATTAAAAAATAAAAACAGAAAAATTTCATTAAAATTTGACCTTCTCACTATAACCGAACATTAAAAACTACCTTAAAATCCCACCTTTTTGGCATTAAATGACCCACAGAGGTTGATATATCATTAAACAAAACTCGAACTCAAACTCAAACTCATATATCCAAAGTTGGTAGGTTCACCTATCGTCGGTTCACAAACATCCTGTTTATTTTTTTAAAAATCTAAGCAAATCAATTAAGCCACTTAGACGCAAGGGGTTACTAGTGTTAGAGAATGAGAAAATATACTGTTAAGGAAAGTGGACAATAAAAAATAACTATAAAAAGACAGAAGATAACGTTTAACATCATATTTAAATTGTTGAAGATTAAAGATGACTGGAAAGCAAGAAGCCGAAAGAAAGCAAAAAATACGTTGGAAGAAACTCTTAACATAGAACTTACGGTTATATAGTAATTTCAACTGGGAAATTAAGAGACCATTCCGCCAATCTAGTACTGCGCAAAATCTAATGAAGTCTAGATACCATCGAGGAAAATTCATCAGAAAAATTACCACAAAAGTATTTATATAAAAGACCCAAGAAAGGTACATTACAGCGGTGGGAAAATGGCTGAAGCCGAGATACAAGGTCAGGAGCAATATCACTACAGATTCTTGTTTTGGTTTTATCAGGAATCTGTGAATATCTACGTTGTGGATTCTTGTTGAGAAACCACACAAAACAATAAATAACAAAATATTATGTTGAACAAAAATATACAAACTGTAACACGGGTTAATCAATTCAGGAATACTAGGAATACTGTTAGTAGGAATCAATATATACAGTCTTGTAACGAAGAAGTATGTCCGGGTAATGAGCCTATATCTAAAACAACTCCAACTTAATATGCACCAACCTACTGACCAACTAAGCGGCTGTACAATTACTCAACTCAACTATATTTAGTTGTGCCTCCCAGTAAGGGCAACATGTGATACATGGTCAGTTATGACTGGGGATTTCCGTGCTATATGGCCCGGCCAAAAATTGTCTGTCTATTTTTGCCCAGTCGTGCTTCTACCCTTCGGCGGAACCACGACTGGGTTATTGCTCTCTGCTTCCGAGCAGAGAGCGCCCTCCACCCGAAGAAAGAGATCTGACAGTGCCGTAGTAGAGTACAAGGACTCAACTCAATTATATTTAGTTGTCCCTCCCAGTAAGGATAACATGTGACACATGGTCAGTTATAACTGGGATTTCCGGGCTATATGGCCCGGCCAAAAAATGTCTGTCTATTTTTGCCCAGTCGTGATTCTACCCTTCGGCGGAACCACGACTGGGTTATTGCTCTCTGCTTCCGAGCAGAGAGCGACCTCCACCCGAAGGCAGAGAGCTGACAGTGCCGTAGTAGAGTACAAGGACTCAACTATATTTAGTTGTCCATCCCAGTAAGGGCAACTCTTGCTCTCTGTATAGGCAGGATTATATGTACATAACGGCGAGTCTATTCTTGTATCAAAAAAGGGGTGATCCCTAACAATCTAGCAGGAGCACCAGACCAGATGTGGCAGTCATATCCAAAAACAATGACGATTGGTAGACTTGTATATATGTACAACAGATTGGCATAGTGAATCAACTTTCCTAGCTGCAGATTTATTTATTTATTTAATTTAATCTTTCCCTTTCATGTCAATGGTAAACGTTAGTTCGAGGAGCCCAATGGATCACTCTTCTGGAAATATTCACTTAAACAAGTTAGATTAAAAAGAACTGACAAGGTCCGTCTGTTTAATTTTTTTATTAGATTTTTTCCAGTTTTGGGAAAAGGTGTTGAAGATTTTGATAAACTCTTCTAAGTGTATATTATTTTATTTTAAGAAAGTATTTTTGAATTTTTCAGTTATTATCTTAAGGAAGTTAGAATCGGCCATACTTATAGAAGTTAAACAGGATTCTTTCAGACCAATAAATAAAGCAGTTTAGTTTATCAGGATTTAAAATGAAAAAATCACTCCTTACTCTATTTAACTACAGATGATTGGTCACTTTTGAGATCAGCTTCCAATTTGACCTTATCGAACTGATCCACAGGATTTATTAAGGCAGGAGCAAATAGTTGTGTCATTGGTATAGATATCAAGCGGGCAACTAATGCCATCAAGAAGGTCATTTATGAAAATTAAAACAGAAGTTTATCTTCTGTTTCATGTTTAAGAGTTGATTTCCGCTTCTTTCTAAAGACTTGCTCAATCCGTTTTACTCCGAGTATCCTCTTGCGTCTTAGTTGAATTCTAGCCTTGCTTGGGGAGAATTCATTTTAAAAACATCTAAAAAAAAATAGTCGACCTGGGAAGTGCATTCGAGAGGGCGCTTATTTTAAGCTTGGGCAAAGAAACGTTTATTAATCTAACATGTCTCACTTAACTGGAACAATAACCATAAATTAAAGTTAACCACTACTAACCATGCTTATATCATATCCGATTTTGAAAACATCAAAAAATATTAAATATAAATCTTTATTTGAAATATTTCGCATGGAGGCACTTTAAACTTTGTAATTTGAGTTAACATTAATAGAAACTGAAAAACATATTATTTAGGTAAGAAAATCAGGTACTGAAAATTTTATTAAATTGTAATTAAAATGGCGTCATACAAGGTCAGAACCAATATCACTACAGATTCTTGTTTTGGTTTTATCAGGAATCTGTGAATATCTACGTTGTGGATTCTTGTTAAGAAACCACACAAAACAATAAATAACAAAATATTATATTGAACAAAAATATACAAACTGGAACACGGGTTAATCAATTCAGGAATACTGTTAGTAGGAATCAATATATACAGTCTTGTAACGAAAAAGTATGTCCGGGTAATGAGCCTATATTTAAAACAACTCCAACTTAATATGCAGCAACCTACTGACCAACTAAGCGGCTGTACAATTACAATTATACTCATGGTTAGTGTTTTCGGGTTAAAGCTTAGTCACAAAAAGACAGAAACTCTTGTATTTTTAGTTTTGTTTGGATCGATTCTCATTGGTCAGTCATGTATCATGTGCGTTGAAAATGTAAATATTCTATATTTATGCAAGCTTGTAAAAATTCTAATATGTCTAAGCTGGAATCGTATAGTAATTTACTAGGCGTAGCTTAGACGTGGCATAGGGCCGAAAGTAAGGAACACACGGTGAGGACCAAACTCACTACTCAATCGTAATGATTCTAACGAAAAAAGCTCGCTAACACTTACACCACCTCGAGATGCCCGCCGGAATCGTATGGTAATGTGTATTCGTAATTGTGTACGTGTTTCTAGGAGTAGGAAGCGTTCTAATCTTTTCACGTTTGTGTGGCCAGTCGACGTAATGAAGTGGTATTCTATTAATCTGTGGCTGTTTCTTATGTACGTACTCCTTGCATTATATAGAGATAAGTTAGGTTATTTAAGAATGGATTAAAAAAACGATGGTAATGTAAAATAATATTTTAGGCGTATGTTTATATTTGTTATTAATGTCATGGAGTAGAATTGACTAAAACAATTGGAGTAGATAGACAAAAACTATCGCCCGGTTCACACTCCACCCACGTCTATTGAACAGGTGTAGAGGCCTATCCCTTGTTCCCTGTTTAGGACGTGGTTTCCAGCTTTCTTTTTTCCAATCTTTTCACTCTTATGTAGCCCCCCCGCACATCAGTGGCGTTACCGCCTTGCTAGGGGTGATATAATTGAAAAAAAAAATTATTAAGCTTTCAAAGTATTTTCTCCTGAAAAAAATATGTTCGTTTTTAATTAAGGTGGCTTTAATAAAATCAAAGTTATGTCCAGCATTGTTCCTGTATCATATGAGGAAGTTAGAACGTTTGTCCAAACTAAAATGGCTGTTTTGTTCGTAGATGCGGGGTTTTAAGCACGTGATATT
The DNA here is from genome assembly GCA_037127315.1 of Ascarosepion bandense. Lineage (NCBI taxonomy): Eukaryota > Metazoa > Mollusca > Cephalopoda > Sepiida > Sepiidae > Ascarosepion > Ascarosepion bandense. The sequence goes on from JBBBDQ010000763.1 coordinate 4,219,448, forward strand.
TCCCCCACATAAACACTTTTGCATTGTAACTGAATTATTTGATAAGTACCAACATTTGAGTCCGTGTGGCGTTTTTTTTTTTCTTTTTTCTTACAATTATAGCTCCGATGGTCTTAGAGGTGGCATAAACGATCGTAGTATTAAGAATGGGTCTACGGTTATATCGGGTTGAATACACCTGTTCACGTCCGATCGACGAAGTTAAGCAACACCGAGCCTGGTCAGTACTTAAATGGGTAACCATTTGGGAATACCAGAGATGTGGAAAGCCATGACCGCCTACGTCTTGAAAGGACAGGGCATATAAAAAAAGAAGAATATATATATATATATATATATATATATATATATGTCAGATTAAATAAATTATAAACATTGGGTCTGCTTATTTTTAATAAAATCCGTTCATTCTCACGGATATTCTTTCTCGTATTATAATTGAAAGGTGTAAGGAATGAGCTGTAACGTTGACAGATTATTTTACTATTCATTTTTCGATGTTCGCAAGTACTTTCAATCTCTTTCCTAGATCGTCTTCACGGATGTGAGTTGTGGTAACAAAAATTAACCGAAAAACTGTTTTGCTAAAAATTACTGTAAATTTTCTTCTTGCTTCAAATATAACGGTTGAGAAATGGCTTAGCGTTCATTAGTACGCGAAAATTATCCATAATAAAAAATAATGATCGATAACACAACTATCCTACACCAAACAACAAAAGCAAACTTCAGATCCTCGAGACAATTTTCTTGAAAAAGCTTAAGCCGTCAATTAATTGAATCTGCTATGAATACTGTAGTAAGGTTCTAAAATGTTTGCAAAAAGAACAGTTTTTTTCATGCTTTAACACGTGCACGACCATGACATTACAACAGAAAAAAATCTATTTTGGATATGAGAGTCATATGGCCTGAGAGTCACCTCTGAGATCTACCAGGAGGTGCTGAGGAACGTGATGAAGCTCTGGATGGACGAGATCGCCGCTGGACGCCTCTACGTCTTCCAGCACGACTTCGCTCCTGCACACAAGGTCAAGACGACCCAGGCGGGCTGCACGACACTGTTCTTCACCACTGGTCGTCAGACTTGTGGTCGCCCTCCTCACCCGACTGCAACCCCCTTAACTATTTCTTCTGGGGCGTGATGGAGCCCTAGACCAACCAGTATGCCCACAACACGATCGACTCTCTGAAAGCTGCCATCGTGGAGGCGTTCGCCGCTATTGACAAGGACATAGTCACCGAAGCGTATGACTCGTTTCGCGCTCGCCTTGAGATGTTCGTCGCTGCCGGACGCGGTTATTTTGAAAAATAATCTAGTATGTAGCTCTGTTTATAAATAAACTGTCGGGTCTCTGCATATACAACTTTTGTTTTTTTTAAGTATCGGATTTTGCTGCAACACCCTGTATGTATAAACAGGTTCTTTCTACTGCCACACCAAGACAGCATTGATTTAAGTATAAGGATCATAATTCTCTTTACTATTATAATAAATACAAATCTCTTTTTTAAAAAAAGTGATTTAAGGCACCTTTCTGCCAACACTTCGCCAGAAAATTAATCGTCGGCAGTATAAAACAAAGAATAAGAAATATTATTATTAATGGCCGATGCTAAACAAAAAACCTTATGAGTACCAAATATTTTCTGTGTTAAGCAGTTATCCCCCCACCCCCGAATAAGGCCAACCTGAATTTCATCTCCCTTTGTCTACACAGGAGAGGACGTTTCATTCTAATAATAAACTACAAGATATCTAAATGGAGTTTCATCCTAGCCCTGCGTATGTCAGAAAAGAAATCAGGAGAATAATTTGTCGTACACTCGAAAGAATTTAAAAAGTGCTCGACAATCGCTCTCATGAGTCTGCGAGCACTCAGATGTAATAGGCTCGTGCCTATGCACTTTACCCCGAATATGATGGGCGATCCTCGCCTCCAACCGTTGGATGGTCTTACCCACATAGTCGATCTAACAAGGGCACTTATATTGGGATATAATAAATCTTTGTTGAGTGGTAAGCAAGACATCATTACGTTGAGTTGGGAAAGCATTTTTTGTACTGAAAATATTTTTAACAGTAACAGCATTAAAACACCGATTAATTGAATTATTAATTCTGTTTTTAAATGTTTGACTGTCGGGACAAATCCACAGGAGTCTCAAATACACAGGACACTTAGGAGGACCAAATCTCTTAGATACATTAAACTTATTAATTTTTTGTTTAATGATTATATGTTGGCTACCCAATTAAGTTTCGCTTGTTGTAACCAACATCAGGGCTTATATTTACTATTGTGAAGTATTTTTCTTGTTACGACCTGTGAATAGATTTAGAAATATGGCTAATGTCAATTTCGTAAATTTCCGTATAATTTCTATATATATATATATATATATATATATATATATATATATATATATATATATGATATAATTCATATTGTAGAATCGAAAAGACGAGTTTGTATTCCAATCGAGTTCATTAAATTTACTTACGTGCTGATTCCTTTGTGAAAAGTATGAATACAATTCTTCCCTCTTCACCTCGTCAACATTCTATGAGTAAGTGGCAACCAATCTAGAAGGACAACTCTGAATTCAAAACCAGAGAAGGAAAGTTTGGGGAACTTTTGGGACACCGTGTACCAGTTCTTTGTATTTAGCACTTCCCAAAAATATGTTCAAAAGTCGGTTCATGCCTTCACCACTATAACTAATTCATATTCAAGGGTAGTCTGTTTGATTTTAAGAACTGGGCATCTGCATTCTCATAGGCTGCAAAGCGACGGGTGAGTCCCCACCCCTCTCTCTCTCTCTCTATATATATATATATATAGAGAGAGAGAGAGAGAGAGAGAGATAGGTTGGATGTTTTTATAAACCCATTGGTAATATAATATTTCGTGGGTGTCTTATTGACCTCTCCTCAGACAAAATTCATACAACAATTTGGTCTGAGGAGCGGCCTATAAGAAAGCTGCAACATATCATATTACCAATGGGTTTATAAAAACATCTAACTTATGTTCATTATTATAATGCTGTGTTAAATCTCAACTTTGAGTTCTCATTGGATTTAATCTGTGGAATTTATCTCACCAAGTACCAAGGATTCTACTTTATATATATATATATATATATATATATATATATAGAGAGAGAGAGAGAGAGAGAGATAGATAGAGTGAGAGATGGAAAGAGGAAAAGGTTAATAGAATAAGAAAAATGTGATCGATGCTATGTGCATTAAATATATTATCGTTGTCGATACACAAAAGTAAACATAGATGATTTCAATAGCGGATTTATTCCTGAACGAAAATATATTCACACAACTAAATTGGATATTTGCAGATTTATGATTATATGAGTGACTTATGAGAATGATCTATATTTCATTAGTCATCAATGGGACAGATAATACAGATGCATATATATATATATATATATATATATATGTGTGTGTGTGTGTGTGTGTGTGTGTATCGGGTGATGTGGAGAGAGAAAGAAATAACAAGAAAACAACAAACCGAGATTTATAGGCCATGAACACAGTAGGAATCACTGGTGTTAGAAAAAATACGAAAAGATTGAAGAAGTTTTTATCAACCGGACATAAAGAGATAGATAGATAGATAGATAGATAGATAGATAGATAGATAGATAGATAGATAGATATGAAAAGATGAGATACATAGATAGATAGATAGATAGATAGATAGATAGATAGATAGATATGAAAAGATGAGATAGATAGATAGATAGATAGATAGATAGATAGATAGATATGAAAAGATGAGATAGATAGATAGATAGATAGATAGATAGATATGAAAAGACGAGATAGATAGATATGAAAAGATGAGATAGATAGATAGATAGATAGATAGATAGATAGATAGATATGAAAAGACGAGATAGATAGATATGAAAAGATGAGATAGATAGATAGATAGATAGATAGATAGATAGATAGATAGATAGATAGATTATAGTAGTATCAGCTTGAATATTGATGACGGGTGGTTGGAAAATGTGTGTATATGCTGTGGTTACGTTTGGATTTTCTCTTTTATATGTCCTTTCCTTTGGTTGAAGGTGACATCTAGAAAGCCTTCTTCGTTTAGGTCATTTTTTATGTTTATGTTGAATCCCATATTTTTGAAAAGATTTATGATTGCTTTTGTGGTTCTGTCTGTGTTTTGTTTGTCATAGTTTCTTAATACTATGAGAACGTAGTCTCTTTAGAGTTTTGTATAATTTCTGTCGATTATTTTACTTAGCTTATGTAGTAAATATATACCTATGAGTTCACAGGTCTCTGCACCGTCGAAGCTTCCCATTGTAGTGTCAGTGGTCCTTTCTTTATCTATGCGTATTCATTTTGAAATAGTAATGAATTTCGGGAGTGTTTAATAATTTTTATTTCTTTTATGTTTATTTTTATTTGTATTTGAGATTAGATGGGATTTATCCAGCATAGGTTCTGGTATAGAAGGGAAGAATTCTTTTATATCTAGATAAATAAATTGGACATTATATTTGTTTTTTAGGTTGCGGAATCAGTCTGCACTTTTTTTTTTCTTTTTTTTCCAATGATTTACTTCTAAATTTTTCCTTAGCCTTGAATTAATAATTTCAATATTGTTTTATTTATTTTAACTCGTTTACTTTTGGTAGGTTTATGAATCTACCTGTTGGGTTTTTTCTGAAATTATCATTGTGGTCTTTTAGTGTGATAAATGCTTGTGCAATTTATACAGTCGTCTTGGCCTACGTTTTGGCCGATTGTTCCAGCTTTCTTATTGATATCGTGCTCTGTTGTTTTTGGTGATCTTTGTCTGTTTAATTATGTTCACTTCACCAGAAACTTTTCTTTTTTTTTTTAATCATATCACCCCAAGCAAGGCGGTAACGCAACTGATGTGCAAGGAGCTACACAAGAGTGAAAAGATTTGGAAAAGAGAAAGCCGGAAACCACATCCTAAACAGGGAACAAGGGATGAGCCTCTACACCTGTACAATAGACGTGGGTGGAGTGTGAACCGGGCGATAGTTTAGTCTATCTACTCCAATTGAAAAAAATAAAAATAAAAATAAAAAATAAGAAAAAGAAAAGTGAAAAGATTGGAAAAGAGAAAGCCGGAAAACAGAAATCAGTGAGGATACACGCACACTGACACATATCTTCAGTTTTATTTATGTAGATTTTATCCTTAAGTTCATATTCTCGATATAAACTTTCTTTAATTTAAAAAAGAAAAGTTTATTACATGATTATACTCATTACACTGTGTGTTAAAAATTAATATTCTCTTTTATAAAGAGGTTGACAAAAAAAACAAATAAATAAAAAAAATTGATATGGCTAAGTTTTTTTTTTTTAATGTTCTTCTGGATATATTTCAGAAAGTATCTTCACCTGTTTTTTAAGGATCTACAAAATATATATCAGCAAATGAAAAAAAGATACGGTGCAATGATGTACTGCTTGGCATTCATGTCGGAATCTTCAATACGACATTTCTAAGCGTTTAGATGTCAATGTCAGAGGATTCAGAAAGAGTTGGATGAGTCTAATGGTGATTACGAAGGTAAAGCAGCCCGGAAACGCATTCTGATCAAATTTAATAAGAAAAAGAACTCGCGACCTTGTTGGTGAGGGCGCCAAATTCAACACGGAGGCCTACATCAAGTGTTTCGAGAAGATACTACTGGGTCAAGAGGGTGGCTAATGGAAGACCCTATGTCTGGCAGCATGACTCTGCACCGTGAGACAGAAGCAGGAGGACCCAGTCTTGGCTGTCAGACAATGTGTGGGACGCAGTCGAGAGAGTGACCACCAAAACGCTTTTTAACACCAAAGATAACTTCAAGCCAACTATAATAGCAGCCATTCATCTACTTAAACAAGAAGACCGTCCAGATATATATTTTATCTATGCTATATTTATGGATGTATATGCGTTGTGGTGATGTATGTACGTTGTGGTGCAGTGGTTATCGGCTTGGAAAAAGAAATCGAGAAACCGAGTTCGAATTCCAGTTAAATTCCTTGCATTCACTTATGCGCAAATACCCTTGAGAAAAGTAATAATCCGTTTCTTCCCTTCAAGTTATGGGTTAAACAACAGAATAGACTGGGTTCTATAGCCTTGGCTGGTTACCGCAGAAAGTAACGGCAAACTACTGCGAGATAATTATCTGCCCGGTTAGCCATGTCTCTTTCGAGACATGATCGCTGAAGCGTGTATTACGTATGGCACTTAACATATTTATGGATAAATGTGCTTAATATCAAAAATAGATTTTATTTAAATATAAATGTATATGTCAACACTGATGCCAATACTAATCGGTGGCTCTCTCTGTTTCCTATATACAGCAAGAGAGTAACGTAGACATAAACAGACGAATTGATAGAAATAGAAACATATTGAATAAGGTAGCTATGTAGATAGATAGATAAATAGATATAAACACAATTAGATAGATGCCAGGTTCGCACTCCACCCATGTCTATTGAACAGGTGTAGAGGCTCATCCCTTGTTCCCTGTTTAGGATGTGGTTTCCGGTTTTCTATTTTCCAATCTTTTACGTAGCCCCCTGCACAGCAGTGGCATTGCCGCCTTGCTCGGGGTGACATGATTAAAAAAAAGATAGATAGATAGATAGATAGATAGATAGATAGATAGATAGATAGATAGATAGATAGATAGATAGATAGATATGAGCAGAACCGAATCGGCAAAAAAGGAAATTAGCAGAACAAGATAGATATTGCAAATTAAGAGAGAGAGAGAGAGAGAGATAGAGAGAGAGAGAGAGAGAGAGAGAGATAACATAAACAGATATATAGAAGTGAGCAGAATGAGATAGCGAGATAAGAGAAGAATTAGATAGATAATGAAAGACTGAGATAGATAGATAGATAGATAGATAGATAGATAGATAGATAGATAGATAGATAGAGAGACAGATAGATAAGAAAAGATGAGATAGATAGATAGATAGATAGATAGATAGATAGATAGATATAAAAAATGAGATAGATAGATAGATAGATAGATAGGTAGGTAGATAAAAAGAAAGATAGACTGAGATAGATAGATAGATAGATAGATAGATAGATAGATGAACAGACTGAAATAGATAGATAGATAGATAGATAGATAGATAGATAGATAGATAGATAGATAGATATGAGCAGAACCGAATCGGCAAAAAAGGAAATTAGCAGAACAAGATAGATATTGCAAATTAAGAGAGAGAGAGAGAGAGAGAGAGAGAGAGAGAGAGATAACATAAACAGATATATAGAAGTGAGCAGAATGAGATAGCGAGATAAGAGCAGAATTAGATAGATAATGAAAGACTGAGATAGATAGATAGATAGATAGATAGATAGATAGATAGAGAGAGAGACAGATAGATATGAAAAGATGAGATAGATAGATAGATAGATAGATAGATAGATAGATAGATAGATAGATATAAAAAATGAGATAGATAGATAGATAGATAGATAAGGACCAACTGACAGATCCCGAATAGATAGGAAGCGATAGATAAGTAATTAGATAAATAGATATGGGCAGTTGCAATCGGATTAAATTTTTAAATATTTCTCAGAAAATATTTTTGATGGAAATTTTTTTAGAGTTCAGTGTTATTGAACTTATTATTAGGAAGTTTTCTTCCTAATCTTTGTTTTTAACACATCACTCAATAAATCCCGGGCTTAACTAGTAAAACAACAACTTTTTAGCAAAATTCGACTTTATTCATCAAGATCGTCATCTTCGAGGTTGATACATTGATTCAAACGCTTATCTAATAATTCGATGCTTTTTGTAGAACGATTTGTCTTTGGCCTCAAAATTTGCTACAGTTTCAGATATCAGATTTTTCAATGGAGTCAAATCTCTTTCCCTGGAGCATTATTTTGAAGTCTGCAAACATCCATCAGTCGCTGGGGGCCAGATCTCGAGAATAGGGTGGATGCAGAAGCAATTTGAAGTGAAATTCATGTAGTTTTGCCATCATTGCGATCGACTTGTCTTGGTAAAAGATCACTCATTTCTTCGTCATTTGTGGCCAGTTTTCTGGCGATTTTTCCTTCAAACACGCCAATAATGCTATATAATATTCGCTATTGATGGTTCTTCCTTTCTCATAGTAACCGATGAACAAAATACTTTGTTCATCTCAAAATACGGAGGCCAAAACTCTGCCCGCTGATGTTTGCGTCTTTGGTCACTTTGGACGGCTTTCACCTGCTACTGTCCATTCAGCTGACTGCCGATATGACTTCGGAGTGAAGTGGTGGATCCATGTTTCATCAATTGTTACATATCTACGCAAAAACTCCTTCTTGCTGCGGTGAAACAGTTGCAAACAACGCTCTGAATCGTCGACGTGTTGTTATTTTTGACCGACTGGGAGTAAAAGTGGCACCAACTTTGAACACATCTTTCTAATTGACAAATATTCGTGCAAAATGGTGAATACACTGCCTTCTGATATGTTTAACTCTGCAATCTCACGCAACTTCAATTTACGATCGGCCAAAACGAGTTTGTGGATTTTTTTTGTGTGTGTGTGTGTGTGTGTGTGTGTGTGTGTGTGTGTTTTCCGGGACAACGACCGATTTTGGCCAACCTGAGCGTTCAGCATCATTTGTGTCTGTACGACCTCGTTTAAGGTTAGCATACCACCTCTTTACCGTTGTTTTCGACAGAGCAGAGTCCGGATAACGCTCACTAAACCACTGTTTTGCTTGAACAGTATTTTTTTTTCATCAGAAAGCAATACTTTATCAACACACGAAATTCAGATTTTTCTATTGTTTTGAAAAACTGTAACGGTAGCTTTAATTAAATAATCGTAATTTTCCAACTAATAATCTGATTAGGCTCAAATTTTGTCATGTGCCATTTGCAGGTTAGTAATCCATAAAAATAATATGGATGCCTTATTAGTGGCAGGGACTTATTGAGTGATGGGTTAAGTTAGTGTGGAAAGTTAACATCTTAATTATACAATTATTTTCACATCTAGTTAAATGTACTATACATTTTAGTTGTCGCTACTGTTGGAAGTTTTCAAGTAATTTGGATTTCGATATTCAGTAATATTCTTCGTTAGCGTTCGTGTTGCACCTTGTCTATAATGAAGAACGGAACAGATAGATAAATTGATAGGATAATAAGAAACGTTTATAAATCTAACATATTTAAAATTTTATCAGAGAATGGGAAAATTGTTCTTTGTTATTTTTTGTTATTGATATTTTTGTGTTGCTTTGTTTGTATTAGTTAAGCATATTTCACGTGCATTTGAATTGTCAGGCAGCATCCGTTTGTATAATTTATATGTGTAATTATCTCATAATAAATGTTTGCAAAGAAGGGAGTACTGGATTGCTATGTGATGTTAGTTCTTCAATATGGCAGTGAATGCTGGACAATATTATCGAAGGAAAAACTCGAGGCAACCGAAATGTGGTTCTACAGAAGGATGCTGCGGATGTTATGGATCGAGCAGCTGAGCAAAAATGAAGTTTTAGAAAGGATGGAAACGAAAAAGAAATAAATACTGATCACTGTAAGAGACAGCTGATGTTCTCGAGACATGTGATGAGGAAGAAAAGCTTAGAGAATCTGACACTCACAGATCAGATAGAGGGAAGAGAGACAAAGGAAAGCAGCGGATAACATATTTGAAAGGCCTGAGCAGGTGAATGACAGAACGGGGTTTGCGTTGTGTAACGGAAGTACTAAGAGCCACCAGGGATAGGGAGACGTGGAAGGCCATAATCGCCTACGTCCTAAAAGGACAAGGCACATAGAAGAAAAAAAAGAATTACGATCTAGCATGTAACATTTATACACACAAACACACACACACATACACACAATTTATACACACAAACACATACACACATACACACAAACACACACACAGACATGGGCGTGTGTCCGAGTGGTTAGATCATTCGGTTTCTGACCATGAAGCCCGGGTTCGAATCTCACCATGGTCGATTTTTCGGGATGACCCAAGCCTTGTGAGTGAAATTGGCTAGACCATGGGTTTTCAAACTTTTTGACTAACGGACCCCTTTATTAAAAAATTATCCATGGATGACACTTGCACCCTGAAAAAAAAAATTAAATTTGAACATCAAGCTCTGGCATGTGTAAAATAATTTTTGTATAAATAAGGTTACCATGTAATGGGCGATAGTGCAAGCTTTTTGTCATTTTTACTTATTAATATAAGTAGAAATTAATATCCAGACTTTGAAAATTTATACTTTGAATTTTACGTGATGAGTTAATCTACGGACCCCCTATCTTATACTTGCGGACCCCCAGTGGTCCGCGGACCACAGTTTGAAAACCCTTGGGTTAGACGGCTCTCTTTGAGGATCTGTCGATGGTTGGCGTCCTGACCTTGTTCAGACTGTTGTTCACGCTAGATAACGCGCTCTCTCCCAGAAACTGTAACTAACGTCCGCTCAGCATAGTTGCCGTATAAACCGCAGGTGGGCTATGTGGGTGTTGAACAAACACAAATGCGTCTGAGCAGGCGTCTCCAATGAGTATTAGCTAGCCACCTAATAGACGGGTATCCTCGAATACGAGTGGCCAGCCATTATATATATATATATATATATATATATATATTTCATATATATATGTTTCATTTTTCGCAAATACTCTTGTATCTTAGAGGTTTTATTAAATTACTTAGGCTAAAATGATATATATATACATATATATATATATATATATATATATATATATATCATTTTAGCCTAAGTAATTTAATAAAACCTCTAAGATACAAGAGTATTTGCGAAAAATGAAACATTACTAAGGAGAAATAATAATAAATCTACAAGAATTAAGAAAACAGAAGATAAAGATTGACATTATATTTAATTTCTTTTATATATAGTTTCATGTAAAGCAAGAAGATAGAAGAGAGATTCACAAGCGAGACGTGCGAGAGAAATCACTGTGGAACTTACTGATACATCCAGACATTTCAACGATAAAAGATGAGACCTTGCAAATCAATCTCGTAGATATTATAATATCACGATATCAAAGATGAAAGTTAATTAGAACAATTAACGGGAAAATGTTTAAAATTTGTTTTTCTCTTTAATTTACTTTTCTCTTTAAATTTATATAAAATCTATTTAATCTAATTTTATTTATTTTTCTTAATTTTCTTCTTCTTTTTTTCTTATTTTATCATTACTGTTTTTATATATCCTATATTGAAATAGTTCGGATGTGTGTTGTGGTGCAGTGGATATCGGCTCGAAACGAGAAATCGGGTAGCCGAGTTCGAATTCCAGTTGAATTCCTTGCATTCACTTCCGAGCAAATAGCCTTGGGAAATGTATTAATCCGTCTCTTCCTTCCAGTTATGGGTTAAATAACAGGACAGATTGGGTTCTATAGCCTTGGCCGGCAAACAGTCTACTGCAGAAAGTAATGGCAACCTACTGCGGGATAATCTTCTGCCCAGTCAGTCATGTCTCTTTCGAGACATAATCGCCCAAAGCGTGTATCATGTATGGCAATTAAGTGACTGACTGAATAGCTGGAGACATGATTAAGGCTTCTACTGGGCATAAAGTAGGGGATCAGTTTTCTATGAAGTAATAAACTGATCCCCCACTAATTATTACTTAATAATATAATACATCTCTTCTTCCTCTAGCTATGAGACAAATAACAGGACAGATTGGGTTCTATAGCCTTGGCTGGCAACCAGTCTACCGCAGAAAGTAATGGCAACCTACTGCAGAAAAATCTTCTGCCTAGTCAATCATGTCACTTTCGAGACATGATCACCCAAGCGTGTATCACCTATGGCAATTAACTGTCTGATATTGAAATACGTGTGTTGTAGTGCAATAGATATCTGCTCGTACAAACAAACAAACACAAAATGAGAAATTGGAGAGCAGAGTTCGAATTCGCTTATGCGCAAATATTCTTGGGAAAGCGATTAATCAATTTTTCTCTCTCCATCTATGGGCTGAATAGCAGAATATATTGGTTCTATAGCCTTGGTTGTCAATCAATCTGCGGTAAAAAGAAGTGGAAACCCACTTTGGGAAAATCTTCTGCCTAGTCAATCATGTCTCGAAAGGAACATGATCGCCCAAGCGTGTATCACGTGTGATTTATATTGAAATACTATATCTGCCAAAGAATGTTAAAATATTTTAAGAACTTGAGTAATTAAAGCGCCATTTCCTCTTAGTACAATGCTTTCCGTTTTAATTTGAGGTAGCATTTGTAAAATGGAATTTCTGGTCACATTTTATTACGTTGGTACGTTTCATGTCAAGGAACGGAACAGGCACCACTTACTACCGAGGTTTTGACACCACGCCTCTTTCTTTGCCTGAAGAGACTGGTGTACTCGAAACCTAGGTATCAAATAAGTGGTGTGTATTCCTTTCTTTGACATATTGTTAGCTCTATATATTCAGTTCGTTTCTTTTGATTGTGCACTGAGCACGTTTTTTGATCGAGTGTTTGCTGGTCTAACCAGCAACTATTTTACTGTCATATATATATATGCCAGTAATATCTATCCATCCATCTATTTATCTATCTATAGATAGATAGATAAGGCGGTAAAGGTGTCTGCCGGATGACATATTTTCGCAAAAAGTTTCTCTAAATTATCGGGCCGGTAGAAATATATATATTTATATATAAATATACTGTTTAATTGAAAACAGAATATTTAGTCAAACACAAGTATTGATTAAAAATAATGGTTAAACAAATAATAAATGCATATATATATATATATATATATATAGAGAGAGAGAGAGAGAGAGAGAGAGAGCGAGAGAGAGAGAGAGAGAGAGAGAGAGAGAGATATATATATATATATATATATATATATATATATATATATGCAACAATGAATTTTTTGGATTATCTTATATATAAACGAGGGACATTGTGAAATATTCTCGGCCTGATCAAGAATTAATTCCATTGGTCAGATATGGATCTAATTTAAAATTTTCAGTACCACCTTATATATATATATATATATATATATATATATATATATATATATATGCATGTGTCTATGTGTGGGGGTGTCTGTCCTTGTGTGTGTGTGTGTGTGGTGCACAGGAGCTTGCGTGTATTTACATGTACGTTCTCTTTTTAATGCTTCTTTACTTTATCTCCACCCCACTGACCACAACCCCCACCCTTTTCTTCGGTTTTCTTTTATTCTTTCTTTTCCACATTCCTTAGTCTTCAGTGTCCGTTCTCTCTTCCTCTCGATCTTCTCGTTCCCCACCCCGCATATCCATATATTTGACCAGTCGACTTCCACACTCTCACCAGTCCGCCATTTATGTCCGTTGTCCTTTCATCCGGAGGGCGTCAAGCCCGATTACTGGAAGAGCCTTAACGTAAAGCCCCTGCCGATACATCACCAGCACATGTTGGGCCATAATGGCCGCGTAGTTCGCGTTTGTGAGAAGGGCGTAATCCACCTAATTGTTTGAGATTACTCACAGGGGTAGTTTTGCTGCCAGAAAATTGGGGCTGCCTCGTCCGATAGGACCGGGAATCAGGATTGGGCTTTGGATAATAAATCGTAAATTCTAAAATAGTTAGAATTAAGTGCCTGATGCTCTCTAAGGTTGAATAAGCATTGTCGCCCGCAATCATAGAGAAGAGGTAATATATATGACGGAGTAGCCTACCCTTGATGCCCAGTAGACAGGATAGGGGGCGCTGGAATAATAATTCTTACAGCCGACACCCACTCCACAAACGCAGTTACTTGCAATAACGACTGTTATCAATACATATGCTGCTACGATTAGTATTAAAGCCTTGCTAAACAAATGACTCTACAATAGCTCCTCTGGACAATCGGACATTGCAACCACGACTACTATCGCTGTCTCCAGCGAACGTGACCAACAAAACTGTCGCCATCACTTTCATTGTTTCTTATTAACAACGTGGGTATTACTCCACGAACATCTTTCCAGGTTTAACTTACTCGATTTGTTTGTTTGTTCACTGACTCTTATCACAGGGGTTACGTGATACACTGACGCGGAAGAAGGTTTCAACTATTTATTGCAAGCCGACAGACACATAAAAAAAAGGTTAAAATTGTCTCCCTTCATACCATTCTTTTACTCCGTCTTTACTATCTCATTTGTATTAAATTTCGACGATGCTACCTGATTTTTTTTTGTTTTTTTTTCACATTGAACTTCGTCATAAACACGGTTGCTGTTTTTACTCAGCTTAACCAAGTGGTAAGAAAACTAGCTCGTTAACTATTACCCTCCATTCACAGGTTAAAACAAGTATATATAAAATTGTTTGTAGTTAGGTCTTCTATATGTATAATATTATATATATATATATATATATATAAGAAAAAGTCCACACTCAATATATATATATATATATATATATATATATATTGAGTGTGGACTTTTTCTTTTTATCATTAGTGTTTTCATTATTTTACCCTATTTTTTCATTCTAGAAACATATATAAAAATGCGCGCATTTAATTGAACAACAAAAAAATAAAAAAATAAAATAAAATAAAATAAAATATATAAATCAAAAATTAAATACGTACCTGATAATAGCTAACAGAATAGCCCGAAGCGTTCAAATGTAAAGAACATTTTGAAAATTGAAAGAAAATACTTATACGAACATATGATTAAATGAAAAGCTTAATGACAGTAGCATGTAAGTCACCTTCAATAAAACTTATATATATATATATATATATATATATATATATATATATATATATATGTGTGTGTGTGTGTGTGTGTGTGTGTGTGTGTGTGTGTGTCTGAAATGTGTATGTATATAAATATATATATATACGTGCAATGTATATGTATATAAATATAAATATATATATATATATATGTGTGTCTTTGAAATGTATATATATATATATATATATATATATATATATATATATATGCAACATGTTATATATATTATATCATTTATATATTATATATTTTAGTTTTTATTTATTGAGATTAACTTAGCTTTTGCTCAGGATAAAAAATAAAGCTCTCGATTAAGATCGAACTCAATATTTGGAAGTAATTTTTAACTAGACTAGCTCGTTAACCATTGCCCAACATTTAATCTTTTAACAATTTACTAGGCCACAAAAATTTCCTAATAGAAATGAATACAATATGGGAACTAGTAATAATGATTGCTAGAGAAAAATAATGACAAACAACAAGATTGTTATATAAGCTCTGTATCGACTCAGAACGACAAATCGGGGAGCCGAGTTCGAATTCCAGTTGAATTCCTTGCATTCGCAGAAATACTCTTGGGAAAGGTATTAATCCGTCTCTTCCCACCAGTTATGGGTTAAATAATAGTACAGACTGGTTTCTATAGTTTTGGCTGGCAACCAGTCTCCCGGAGAAAGCAATGGCAACCTACTACGGGATAAAGATCTGCCCAGTCAGTCATGTCTCGAAAGAGACATGATCGTCCAAAGCGTTTATTACGTATGGCACATAACTGACTGATGAAAGCTGGTTACTGAGACACTATCTTTAGAAATCCCAAAAATTCACAAAATGATGTCTTCAAGAACCCATGGCCCATTGGATAAAAGCTTTGGCTGAATACAGTGACTTGGCCAAAACTGCCGTGAGTTCAACACCTGGCTACAGCAGACGAGAACAAAAACTTCGAGAGTTACGTTAAAAGGGGACAACTGATACTGAGATACCTGGGCTGGTGGATAAAATGAAGTGTTCAATTTGAAATTCCAATCACCTGAAGAAGGGGCTGGAGCGTACGACCGCCGAAACGTCGTAGATATGGTAACTGACGAGAACAACAGTCCAGATAATGTAAACAGTGTAAATATATGGGAATATTTCATAATGTTATTGGTTATTGACGGTTTCACTCAAAGAATTATCAGATAAATTACGGTTAACAGATTGTGGAATTAGCTTATTTATTCATGACCGGTAGTTGAAAGATGTGGGTATGTATTTATTAATATCGCAGTACTTACGTGTAACACGTTCTAGAAAGAGATATGAACGCATGCATAGACACAAAAGATTACACATAGCAACGCCGGACGACGAACACAAACACGCATGATAAATGATAGAAAACTTCGAACAAGAAATATAAAACGAAAAGAGAATCACTGTAAAATATATACCATCTATAATAATAATAAAAAAAGAGAGTGAGTGAGTTTTACTCTACTTCAAGCATTGTTGTGCTTTAAATAATCATGACAAGTTTTTTTTTACTGTCTTCATTTTGATTCTCCTTCAACCAAATAAAATACTTTTCATCCGTTTATTTTTACTTATTTTATCTAATCGGTTCTTCAATTCTCGCTGTGAACATGGCAAGTGGTGGTCATTAATACAATACAATACCTACTTAGGTACCTACGTGCGTCACGCTTTTGCTGCATTTAATGAAATTAAATATATTTTGTAAATGCATTATATTTCCGGAGAAACTCATTGTAATGGAAGAAAGAATAAGACAAAAAAGAGAAGCAACAAGAGAACGGCAAGGAAAAAGACGAGAACGATTACGAGCAGAAGAGAGACAAGCAGTCCGTAAACATTATCGAGAATGAATGCAAGCAAGGAGGAATGATATGAACAAAGAAGAGTGATAACTTTATAATTATGATTGTTATTGCAATATTTTGTGAAAGTTGTTAAGTTCAAATATTTAATGACGCAACAGGAGAATTTGTACGGATATTTTATTGCCATAGAATTTGCCATGCGCTTTAAGTTATCAGAATATTAAAATAAGAAAACAGTGAAACTTCACAGGTTAAAACAAGTATATATAAAATTGTTTGTAGTTAGGTCTTCTATATGTATAATATGATATATATATATATATATATATATATATATATTGAGTGTGGACTTTTTCTTTTTATTATTAGTGTTTTCATTATTTTACCCTATTTTTTCATTCTAGAAACATATATAAAAATGCACGCATTTAATTGAACAACAAAAAAATAAAAAAATAAAATAAAATAAATAAATCAAAAGTTAAATACGTACATGATAATAGCTAACAGAATAGCCCGAAGCGTTCAGATGTAAAGAACATTTTGAAAATTGTTGCACAAAAGAAAATACTTATACGAACATAAATGAAAAGCTTAATGACAGTAGCATGCAAGTCACCTTCAATAAAACTTGTATATATATATATATATATATATATATAAATATATATATATATATATGTGTGTGTGTGTGTGTGTGTGTGAGTGTGTGTGCGTGTGTCTGAAATATGTATGTATATAAATATATATATATACGTGAAATGTATATGCATATAAATATAAATATATATATATATATATGTGTGTCTTTGAAATGTGTGTGTGTGTATGTATATATATATATATATATATATATATGCAATATGTTATATATATTATATTATATATATATTATATTATATATATATTATATATGCGCGGTACTTAATTGAAAGCGCTCAATATCAGTGATAGAGCTAACATTTTCAGTTCGATGTTTGTTTGTTTTAAAAAAAATAATTTTTAAAGAAAAATTAATATTTAAAAAAAATAATCAGTTTGTCTGACGATCACAAGAGCGTGAAACCCAGGGTCACAAACTCACACCTATCTAACTGAATATATATATATATGCGCACATGTGTGTCTATGTGTGCGCGCGTAAATGTCACATACACATTTCTGTGTATCGTTATATACCTATATATATATATATATATATATATATATATATATATACTTATGTGTTTACTTATTTATACCTATAATTTTGAAGTTTCCACGATTGTTTATCCAATCTGAATATATTATCCAACCGCTTGACCTCGCAAACGACTTGTAATAATTTACGTTTAAACAGAAGCCTCTTTGAAGGCATTTCTCCCCAGTAGGCATTTGTCGCTCTTTAAAGAGACTTCGGTTTACAAGTGGATTATTTCGAGTCGTTTGGAACCTTACCGATTTTAGAAGTATTATGGAATTATAATTGCGTCATAACTTTGACTCGCGCTGGATTTTCTAGTAGTTTTGACAGCACAAATACTTTAATACACGATCGCAGAGATCAATAGCAGCTGTTAATCGTGAACCAGATAATGAATAGACACTGATTTACGGTTAGAAGTAATTTGCATGTTTAACTCTGGAGAGAAATATCATTACTCTTGTCATACATGAACCCATCCGACTTACGAATAAATATAATATGCTCAACTCCAGAGAGTTGTACACCTCAGTCTACATTTCTACGAAAAGGAGGGGGTTAACGCCTTTACAGTTGAAATACCTAGAGAGTTTGAATAGCTTTTGGTCCTAGACCCGTCTACTCGAAAATCTCTCACTTTAAATTCATTCTTTTGCTATATATCTTTCGAACGAGTGTACATTGTCTGCCTTCTGGCTTTGGGGCATAAACTAAGTCCATATCCATATAATGCATCACAAAGCAATGTTTCTAACACAAGGTACGTCAAAGGGTTAATCTCGGGCATATTCGGCATCTGCAACGGGTAAATCCTGAAACGATCTAATTATTTCGGCTTCTGATTTCATGTACGCGCGAACAAGTCCACTTCAACTTCGACCTCCTGCCATATTCTGTTTGAACGAATGAAATTATACTGATTTTATAAGTATATTAACACTTCGCCGTGATTTTTTTTTTATTTACAAAGTTTCATCCTGTACTACACCCGCGGGACACTCTTAGTAGTGGATTACGTTAAGAGTTAGTTTTTAGGTACCTCCAGTGACTTTTTTAATCATAAGTTGGAAAGTGCGACATGGAGATCCGAAGGCGAATTGGCATGGCAAAGGACGCGTTCCAGAAGATGAGCAAAATACTAACACACAGGAAAATCTCAATAGAAACGAAGAAAAGAGTGCTAGACTGCTACGTGATGTCAGTTCGTCAATACGGCAGTGAATGCTGGACAATATCATCGAAAATGAGGACAAAACTGGAAGTGGCCGAAATGTGGTTCTACAGAAGGATGCTACGGATATCGTGGACTGAGCATGCAAGCAAGTGTTGGAAAGTGTTGGAAAGAATGGCAACAAAAAGAAAATTAATACTGAGTATCAGGAAGAGACAACTAAAGTTCCTGGGACACGCAATGAGGAAGGAGAGCCTGGAGAACCTGATACTGACTGGCCAGATAGAAGGAAAGAGAGACAGAGGATGGCAGCGGATAACATATTTGCAGGGCCTGATCAGGTGGATGACGGAACGGGGGTTGCCAAGAGCAACAGGAGCAAACATACTAAGAGCCATAAGGGATAGGGAGACGTGGAGAACCATGATCTCCTACGTCCTGAAGGGACAGGGCACATAGAAGAAGAAGATGCTGTTTGTTTTTCATTGACGTATATGACGTGATGGAGGTACCTAAAGGTAGTCAAAAAAGATAATTGCTGAACTTGTTAGGATTGTACTGATGAGGAAAACATCCTCTTGGGAGCATGTTCCATATATTTTATAGGGTCGTGTTTCGCAGCAAGAAGCTGTTTGAGTGGAACTTACTTCTCGCCGATGGAATACAGGGGAAGTGTGGGTAGTTTGCTAACACGTAAGTGGCATGCGGGGTCATACCCGTGAAGGTTAGACCCGACACAACCAAAGAATTTAGTACTGTCCGTTGTAGTATCGATAGAACTGTGAGAGATTCGCCATATCCCTTCTAAGCGAGAGAAGATGGGGCTTAGAAAATAATTAGAGTGGAATCTGTCGTATGCGACCACCCCTAATGACATCAAAAACTGGTCGCATACGGCAGGTGGTCGCTCACTAAACGTTGATAGTCATGACCGATTTACGCCAGGAACGTATATTCCACTCATAAGAATGGAAATGCAGTGGAACCTGTAGTATGCGACCAACCATACTGCCATCAAAAACTGGTCGCATATATAACAGGTGGTCACTCACTAAATGCACATAGTCATGACCTATTTACGCCAGGAACGTATATTCTATTCATCAGAATGTAAATACAGTGGAAGATGTCATATGCGACCACCCAGGGCCATTAAAAAACTGATCGCATATAACGGGTAGTCGCTCACTAAAGGCTCATAGTCATGACCTATTTACGCCAGGAACGTATATTCTACTCGTCAGAATATAAATACAGTGGAACATGTCATATGCGACCACCCAGGGCCATTAAAAAACTGATCGCATATAACGGGTGGTCGCTCACTAAAGGCTCATAGTCATGACCTATTTACGCCAGGAACGTATATTCTACTCATCAGAATATAAATACAGTGGAACATGTCATATGCGACCACCCAGGGCCATTAAAAAACTGATCGCATATAACGGGTGGTCGCTCACTAAAGGCTCATAGTCATGACCTATTTACGCCAGGAACGTATATTCCACTGATCAGAATATACATATTAGAATTTTACCATGTAATCTGGGAATAAATAAATGAGAACATAACAAACGTTAAAGCAATTTATTCAGCATAATCTGTACTATAAGCGTCTGCGAGTGTTCTTAGCTAGGTTTTGTGTCGAGGTACCCCCGATAAATATCGAAAATCGATAATTGAAAAAATCGGGTTATAGAAGGAGTGGTCCGATTTTAATCAAATTTGATACACTCATAGACAAAGACATAAGAAACGATATTCAGAAGTTTCAAGGTTGTAGTTCTTACAATAATGCTGAAAGTTTGATATCGATACCAGGAAATAATAATTTGACTTACATCCATTTATTTTTCTTTCGGTCTACGGTTTCACTTTAACTGGAAACAATTATTGCTTTTTAGTCTTTCGTGCCAACGTCCATAGAGTCTGAGCTCCAGGACCATGGATTAGTTTTAAAGCTTTCATTACACCCGAGCAACGCCGGGCTATAATGCTAGTCTTTATTAAGTGGACTTTCAAAAAAGTATACGGTTTCAGTTTTTTCTTAGAAGTGAATGATAGCAAAAGAGAATCTGCGATAAAAAATGAAAAAAAAAAAACATACAAAAAACTGACAGTGATTGTGGGTGGGGGGGTAGAGAAACAGAGAGATTGATATACATATACCCAGATAGAAATAGAGTAGATAGATCCACAAAGAAAAAAAATAAAGAAACGAATGAGATAGACATTTGAGAAAGGGACATAATTGTGATTTTCTCAATCCCTGAATTTATCCAAGTCAGTACAGAGACTGCGATAAATCCCTTGAACATATCAAATGCAATACATGTTGTAAAGAACAGCCGATGTTTGACCGAGAGGTGAACTCAAGCAATGTACATTTCAACAAGAAATAACAGTTTGGTACAACACTACAATAACAAAACAATGAGGAAATGTTCCTGACTTAGATCAAAGGAAAATGAAATAGATTACTCATGTAGTTACTCCTAATTTAGAAGTTCGTAGTGTACGATCAAAATGAATTTTTTTTAAAGCAATGATCTGTGATTTTCACTCGTTGATGTTAGTCGCTGGTCGTGTTCTGGAGGTGGTCGCTCACTAAGGGTCAATTAACATTAGCAAATCGTCGGTGCATTTACCGTTTTTAACTTTTTTAGTGGTTGTTAAAAAACATTCTTCTCCATCTCCTCCTCTTCCACCTCCTCCTCATCAACATCACCATCAATTCCATGAAAGAGTGTGATCGTTAGGTAGCTTACCGTCCCTCCACATTCTTCTTCATGTGTCCGTGTCCTTTCCGAACGTATCATGGACTTCCACTTGACACTGTCTCTTGTCGCTCTCAATAATTTTTCTCTTAAGCCCCAGTCCGCCAACCATTTGTTTAGACCTAACAGGTACGTCTAGCACAGCTTCCTCCTGCCTCTCCTTCCATTTATCCGACCTGTGAGTTTTAAATTCTCCAGGCCTTCCTTCCTCATTACATGTCCCAGAACCTCATTTATCTCTTCCTGATATTTAGTATAAGTTTTCTTCTCGTTTAGATCCTTTCCAACATCTCATCGTTGCACACGTGTTCCGTCCATGGAATCCTCAGCATCCTTCTGTAAAACCACATTTCTGCTGCTTCAAGCCCATTTCATCTTTGATGACATCGCCCAGTATTCACGTCTATACAGAAGGACAGATATCACATCGTAATGCAGCGCTCATTTCTTTGTTTCTAATGAGGTTTTCCCGTCTTTCAGTACTTTGCTTACCTTCTGAAATGCACCATTGTTTGTGCCAATGTGTCTTTGGATCTCTATGTCGCACTTTCCATCTTTTGTCAAAACACTTACCAGGTATTTGATTTTTTAAAACTTGTTTCATTCTAGATACTCTAACTTGCAGTTGGCATATTAAGCTAAGTGAAATCTGAAATGGACAAATTGAATAGAAACAAAGCAGTGGGGCCAGACGGGAATGTAATAGATATGTTGATGTCTTTAGAAGGCTTTGACGTAGACGGACTAACAGAAATAATAAACGAAATCTACAGCATATATACCGAAAGACCTAAGCAGATCAATCTTCATAACACTACCTAAAAAGCCAGGTGCAAACGAATGTGAGCTCCATCCACATTAATTGCCATACGTGATACACACTTGGGCGATCATGTCTCTTTCTATCCATGACAGACTAAGCAGAAGGTTTTACCGCAGCAGGTTGTAGTTTCTTTCTGCGGTAGACTGGTTGCCAGCCAAGGCTATAGAACGTATTATGTTCTGCCATTCAATTCTTTTATCCAGATCAGTCAGTTAAGTTCCATGCGTGATACACGCTTGGGCGTTCATGTCCCGAAAGAGACATGACTGACTACTTTCTGCGGTAGACCGGTTGCTAACCAAGGTTTTAGAATCTAATCTGTCCTGCTAATCAATCGATAGCTGCAGAGAGAAGAGATGAATTAATTCGACTAGGATTCGAACTCGACATTCCGATTTCTCATATATATACACATTACACGACAGCACACATCAGGCTTGAAAGCTGCAGAGCTGTTTATTAAGGTGTAGTGTGTTTGAGTGTAAGTGACTCAGCCTGACGTCCTCCAATTTGAAGGCTTGTCTTAGTCATAGATACATCAGTGGAACATCCAGCTAGGAAACCCCCCCCCCTACCAATGCCATGTCAGTAGCAAACTTCTATATGTTGTGTCCTTTCAGGACGTAGGCGATCATGGCTCTTCATACATACATATCCTTTGTCGCTCTTAGTATCTCTTCTCTTGTTATTCTACCCCTACCGCGCTCCATCATCCATCAGGTATGTCGTACACTGTTTTTCTTTGTCCCTTTACCTCTCTCTCTCTCTCTGTCTTGTGAGCATCATGTTCTCCAAGTCTTCTTTCCTCATTTAGTCAGTTAAATGCCATACGTGATACACGCTTGGGTGATCATGTCTTGAAAGAGACATGACTGACCGGGCAGAAGATTATCCCGCAGTAGGTTGCCATTGCTTTCTGCGGTGGACTGGTTGCCAGCCAAGGCTATAGAACCCAGTCTGTCCTTTTATTTAACCCATAACTGGAAGGAATAGACGGATTAATACCTTTCCCAAGGGTATTTGCGCGTAGGTGAGTGCAACGAATTCAACTGGAATTCGAACTCGGCTCCCCGAGTTGTCGTTCCGAGCGGATATTCACTGCTTTCCTCATTACATATCTTAAAAACTTTAGCTGTCTTTTCTTGATGTTAAAGACCAGTTTCTTTTTTTGTGTCCATCCTCTCCAAAACCTCGTCATTATTCGCATGTTCTTTTTATGGTATCCTCAACATCCTTCTGTAGAACCACATTTCGGTTGCATCAAATCTTTCCTTCATCTGTGATGAAATGGTCCGGCATTGGCTGACATATTGAAGGACAGACATCACATATCAATTTAATATTACAATAAGGAAAAATACGACACTTTTTGTGATATTAACCAAAATACATATGTTGTGCATGAGAGCAGGTTGATTTTTCGCTTTCTTTAGAAAGTCAACATTGCATTTGATGCGAAAGTTAGGGTGTAGGCGACCTAGAGATGCTTGGTGAATTGGCCTTGTGCCAAACACTTCCGAAGTCCCCACAATTTAAATTTCAGAAGGTTGAAGGTTGAAATGCGAAAATATAAAATACCTCGTGTGTAGATCAAAGCTAAGATTTATTTACAGAATGACAAGTGTGTAAGAAGGAAAATATAAGTGACATTTTGTTAACTGAACACTATAATATTTTTACGAAAAGAGAAAGGTTCATTGAAAAAATGCATGCAGTTTTGTAGTTAAAATTGTTCGTAGAGAAATGTAGGTATTTTAAAATATCCGCAGAAGTTTAGAGTTCATGGTTGTGTAGTAGCAGAGTGTAAAGTCTTTGTTCCTTCCTCTTTTTAGTAGGTCGCAACAGGTTGAGAGAAAAAGAAAGCAAAACAATTAAAGAAGTAGTACTTAACATGTCTATTTGGTTGTTGTTGTTGTTGTTGTTATTCTGCTTGGCAGCGCGGTGTGAAAATAAAGAAAAGGACGTTGGAAGAAGAGGGTGAATGAAACTGTATCGTGCCCTACGTCCGGGTTGGCGTGGAGTGGAAAAAGAAGAAAAGAAAATTGGTCGCAAAGGCGAGTCAGCTGGAAGTTTCTTCCATATATTGTGAGATGCCATCAGCTATCGCTTCCATCTGAGTGACTTTGATGTGAATTGACGTGGTTTAAATAGTGAAACTTCTCATAATGCCGGCTCCAGCAAGCCTTTTTGCATCTAGGCGTGAAAATACGTCATATATAAATCTGTTGTTTTTAATCCAATCAGGATTCAGATTTGCTTTTCGAACTGACTTGTGAATTTTTCTTAATTGGGTTTTTCTAAAGTCGTTTGAATCCACTTTTGTGGGTGTGTAATTTTACTTTTGGGTTTTTCCTAAATGCTTTTAGTCGTTTGAATCCGATTTTGCGGGTGTGAAAGTTATTTGGTTTTTTTTTTTTTTAGTTGATTGATGGATTATATAGGATTTGTATACTATAAGTGTTACATGGGAAACAAATGACACCAAAGAGTAGATCCAGAGCTTTTATCAATCTTTGAACATTTAGTTTTTGAAGAAAATGGTCGGTTGATTTATTTTTATGGCATATCGACCTCGGCGGGTCATTTATTGCCAACTAATTTTTTTATTGCTGGTAATACATTTTTCTTTCAACAATTTATTGTTGTTTTTTATATAAGTTTTGTGTCTAGTAGTATTTTTTCTTTTCGAGTGTCAAGATTCATTTGGATTATTATTTTTTTTTTTTAGGCCGGGTCCCCAAGCCTTACCCTTGTTATTTAACCCATAACTAGAGGGAAGGGACGGATTAATGCCTTTCCCAAGGGTACCAGTGCTTAAGTAAATGCAGGGTATTCAACTGGAATTCGAATTCGGCTCACCGATTTCTCTTTCCGAGCCGTTATCCACTGCACCACAACGCACATCCGTCACTAAACGCTTACAGCACCTGCTATTCCCAAGCAGTCACCTATCTAAGTACTGAGCAGGCTCAATTTTGTTTAACTTCGGTGATCGAGCGAGAACCGGTGTATTCAACGTGATAGGCCGTAAGCCGAAGCAAATGGGCAAATGGGCATAAATACCTAATTTCTGCAGGTTTTTTACTTCCAAACTGATTTAAATTTTTTTTTCCTATTTCAAGAATGAATGCAAATAAGCTTAATATATTTTGTATAAGATATATTGGATCGAAGAATTATTAAACCAGAATTATAATTATGAATCCCCACAAGCAAAATATGCTTTTTTTTTTTACTGTATTCAATAAGTAAAAACTATGAAAAAATTGTAGATGACAAAAAAGATTAGTCAATGAATATGATCCTAATAAAAACAAAAATCAGATTAATTATTTGTAGAACCATAATACTGCTGGACTCTCATTTTAACACAAAATATTTGAAATTTACATTGTTGACTGAAAATCACATTAAAGCCACAGAATTGTATAACATATAACATCGTAATGTAGCTAAATTGTTCGGTATCGGTATAATTTCCCTTTGAAATAAATGAAGTTCTTATTTGATTACACAACAATTTAGTAATAATGTACTTGTGCCATGCATCTTGTCTCTAGACAATTTGTAAAGCTTTAGTAAATTATTAATGTTTTAAGGCTGTGCTATAAGGCTTTCACTGATTACCCGTGAAATTGTAACGCTATAATTTTTAACCTGAACTTAATATTTAAAGTCATTTCCTCAAGAATCAAAAGCGATTTGGAGAAAGAAAAAATAGGTTCTTACGTATCATGACTCCAACTTTCAAATTGAGTGCAATAATATGAATTCAAAACTAACCTGTTCAAACAGGTCACAATTTGAAAAGTGTTCAAGTTGGTTCATGAAAACACTGCTTCAAATAAAGAAATTAATCGGCTTAAAATTTCTGAGGGAGAACTCTGTGTGTTTTGAAAACATTAAGAATGACTTTATAGCAAACGATTTTTTGTGTATAATTTGACTACAATGGTTATGCAGCATCGTAAGACTAAAAAGAATGTATCTAATTAACTGATGAAAGATAGATAGAGAGATAGTGTGTGTGTGTGTGTGTGTGAAAAAGATGTTTATTTTAACATATCACCTGAAGAGGAAGAGTTTTGTTCTGAAACGTGAAAATTTCTATGTAGTGATATTTTGCTTTTATAAACCATTGTAATAACAAAATTACAATATTAAGCTTTACTCTGTATCGAACACTCTTTATAAAAGTAAATGCTTGAACAGTGGGTTTTTTATCCATGTGTTCTTTCACTTTTTTGTAATATATATATATATATATATATATATATATATATATATATATAATTGTTATTAACCAGTTATTAGTCAGAATCAAATTAGACCAGTACACAGTTGTATTAAAATGTTTTGATGTACAGATTTTAGATAAATAAAATAAACAAAATGCCTGAAGATATCAAAAGGGTTAAATCAATATAGCGTAATTGGTTGACTTCTGAAACACACGCGCACTCACCCACACACCCACACGCACACACACAGACTTTTATATATATATATATATATATATATATAAATATAAGAAAACTTAACACAAAATTTAAAGAGGTTATAGATTATAATTAATTTCTATGAACTAAATTAGTTCATTTCTTCATACCACACTCTATTCGTTCAATTCGGTACAAATATTTTTCCGGAATATATATATATATATATATATATATATATATATATATATATATAAATGTGAGAGTAACAGTAATTGTATATATATACATAACTGCGATAAACTCTTATATATATCATATTTTATTTCGGTAGGCTGAGATGGAGTTTAATTCATCTACCATATACTTATATATTTTGATATGAGGAATGGACGGGTTAAATTTTATTGTCAGCACCCTCCTCCTTAAAATTGGCCAAATGACCAAACCTCGGAACTTTGATTTAAGCCACATCTTGGTCGGGCTGGAAGCTTTTTATCACCCTCCACTCATAAATGCAAATACAATCGTTATGAAGAAAAAACTCGCATTATTGCAACTGCGACAAACAGGAATTCTCCAAATCAAAATAAGTACTAGAAATAGTCATAATAATAATAATAATAATAATAATAATAATAATAATAATAATAACAATGACCGTGATATTCGTCTGTATATTAACCATAAAAATATTGATGACATTAATAAAGAAAATGATTCCATCTGAAAGTTTCTGACCCTTGTTTCAATAAACGCAAGTTATAGACTAAATAGCCGAACGCATAGATAACAGATAAACTAATTATGTGGAATCCATAAAATGTTGTGCGCATTTAAAAAAATAAAAAATAAAAAATCCATTTTATTCACACACAGACACTTACACAATTATCCTTTCTAAAAGAAAAACGTTTTATATATATATATATATATGTGTGTGTGTGTGTGTGTGTGTGTGTGTGTGTGTGTGTGTGTGTGTGTGTGTGTGTATTCCCTTCTGTGAAGCCTAGGGGATATAACCTTTGAGGAAAAAGCTAATAAGCCTCCCAAATATTTTGCAGTCATTTTTACGATAGGGGTACACACACACTTCTTTCTCTGTTTCTCTCTCTCTCTCTCTCTATATATATATATATATATCACACTCCACCCATGTCTACTGAACAGTTGTAGAGGCTCATCCCTTGTTCCCTGTTTAGGATGTGGTTTCCGGCTTTCTCTCTTCTAATCTTTTCACTCTTACGTAGCCCCCTGCACATCAGTGGCGTTACCGCCTTGCTCGAGGTGATATGATTATATATATATATATATATATATATATATATATATATATATATATTGTCCTACGTCGATGGCACACCTCGGAGTTTCATAGGTTATGCAATCATTAGGTTCATATTAAAACTGACTGTTTAATAGATTTGAATTTAAGTTCACTCGATGTTCATGAGAGTTAAATCTTATAAAGTTATGTTACTGTTTTTTAATAACAAGGGTAACATTTAGATAGACAAAGACTACATGGAGATTAAAATTAAAACTAAAATTTTTAAATTAAAAAATATTCAAATGCAGGGACGTAATTCTTAATTATTAATAGTAATATTTGCGGGGGAAAAGAAATTAAGAAAGTAAGAAAGCGGGTAGGAAGGGTGTGTCAAAGAAAGACGTAAACGTACAAGGAATCTGTATCAATCAGGGTCTAAGAATTTAAGTATATTTTCTATGGCAGTATGTGGTCATTAAATTGCTTAAATTAAATTGCTTTTTTCGTTCATGGTTTTTACGACAAATATATGAAACCCAACAGCGTGAAGAGGGTTGCTTCCGAAGCTCAGTAAGAAAAACAAGTAAAGTACTAAGACACAGGAAAATTTCCCTAGAAACAAAGAAGAGAGTGTTTGTCGGTTTTAATGAAATATATATATATATATATATATATATATATATATATATATATATATATATATATTAAAAAAGGATTAATTCAAAGATGTTGAATGGCCATTTCGATATGAAGATCCCCACGGGGGACAACACATCACCTCAGCAACAGAAAAATCCTTTCAGAAACTGTTTCTTTAAGGATTTTTCTGTTGCTGAGGTGATGTGTTGTCCCTCGTGGGGATCTTCATATCGAAATGGCCATTCAACATCTTTGAATTAATCCTCTTCCTGTATCATTTAATATTAAGATAAAATTTTTAATATTAATTAGGATCGGGTTTTTTGGAATTTACCTTCCTGCTTTTTTCCCTTGGATTGAAGTATCTGAATTAAAATATATATATATATATATATATATATATATATGCCAGAGTAGCTATTGTTTTTTCAAAGTCTACCATTCTTCCAGAGTGCTCAATCAGTGTGTGAGATCGTAGATATTCATCCGCAGACTGATCTGTTTCGCTGTATCACAGCTCATCAGCACGGTTAGACATCCGATTGCTTTTTAACCCAAGATTTAAACCCGACCGAGACAGATTTGTCTTCGGATGACTATTTACACTCTCACACCCTGATTGAGCACTCGGAAGAATGGTAAACTTTGAAAAAGCAATAGCTACTCTAGCATCTACGCATCGCCCATTCAGTAATGGATTAGAGCAATCTTGCTATTGGCGTATGATACATCATACGCTAAAAGTGTGCCTTCTTCTGCGTCTCCCTAGCTGACGTGTGTGCTCGGCAAATGAGTAACTGGTCATTAAGTATGCAGATAGGTACGTGTCCATGCACATGAACTTCTGCAAGCGTAGATATATGCATATATCTGTACAAGCGTATTTGTGCAACGTAGACCTGTCGAGGAATATCGACCATGGAACACAGGCCCAAAACTTGGCATCATGCTGGGGTTCGCCATAAATTAAAACAGTCGATCAACCTTGATGTTTGTGGAAAGAATGTTGAACAGTTTGTCTAGAACACGGGTCAAATTTTTCTGCTTCCATTCGCGGAACATGTTTTATTCTAACAGGATAATGCCTATCCACATAATGCCCGCATTCTGGTTCGTAGCTGGTCTGCGGTCGTTAGCAAAAAAGGCGACCCCAAAATGCAATTTACAAATTAGAGATACCAAAATAAAAATAAAAAAAAGAAGATATCCGAAGGCACATTGGGAGAGTCAAAAAAGCATGAAAAAAAACTAAGAATTAAAAAACAGAAATATTTCGTTAGAAGAAAATATAGTGTACTGAAGTATTACATGATATCAGCCTTCCTATATGGCAGTGAATGCTAGACATTTTCCTCTAAGACGAAGAAGAGACATGAAGCAATGGCAATGTGGTTATACAGAAAAAAGTTGAGGATACCGTGAACCGAATATGTGACGAAAGACGAAGTTTTAGAGAAAATGGAAACAAAAAGTAAATTTATACTTAATATCATGAAGAAACAGTTGAAATTTCTAGAACATATAATGAAGAAAGAGTGCTTGGAAAGTATGATACTCACAAGACATTGAAGACAAGGAGGAAAGAGGAAAACAATGCATGACGTACTTAGTGAGCTTGAAAAAAATGGATAAAAGAACAAGGTTTAACAGAACTAACATCATCATCATCATTCTGCGGCCTCGGCCGAGATAGAACTCACTACACCCTTCAAGTATTCCCTATTTGTCATAGCTCCTGTAATGTCTTCCTTGGCGATAGATGTATCTCTATATATCCTCTCTTGAAAGGTTAACTTACGAAATCGATTGTGAGATGATGGGTGCCTCCATAATCCAAACGATGAAACAAGTTCATCTGTGGCCCGTGAACAATGCCCAGCAAACTGGACGCATCTCTTTTGAACTAAGGTTGATACTCTTGGTAGGTCTCCATATATAATTTCTAGAGTTGGGTGGTTTCGCCATGAAAGATCAAGTACTCTTCTGAGAAGACGAGTATAACATCCATCTAAACGGCGCTGTTGTTTTGCTGGAAGATTCCAAGTTAAACAAGAACTAACAAAAAGACAACATTTTAACCCATTAGTGTATAGTGGGTTATCAGTAATAGTGACGTGTATGTGTCTTGAAACAGTTTAGTTTGATTTGGCCTTGTTACGTAGATACACCACTATAAGTGGGGTATAAAAAAAGAAGAAAATTAAATTGTAAATTGAAACAGCACATTGTCTACGTATAAATCAATTAAGCTATTTTAAAAATAAAATCAACGTATTTTGCTTGATACAAGGTCGTTTAAATGTTCGTAGTAGTCCATGCAAAAATGAGTTTATGTGTACGTAGGTAGGAACATATGTGTGTATTTATGTATAAGCGTTATCGTTGGGTAGGAGAGTTTTTGAAGTATTTGCTTAGTCTTAAAGGGTTCCGTTCGGTTATCAAGTATAAGAAAAGGCAGACGGGTGAACCGAGAGAATAAAAAGGTGAGGGAGAAAGATAGAGATAATAATAATAACAACGATCGCTTGACGTTTGTCAAGGGTACGTGTTAATTACGCTCGTATTCTTCTCTCTGGCGACAGTCGAGCTTGCTACGTCTTTTATTTCGTTTGTCGGGACCGAAAAGGTAATTTGGAATTCACTCCCGGGTGTGATTCTGGCCTTTCTATTGGATGAAGAACAAACTTCGCGTCAGCTCGCGAAAAGGGTCTGAAAATAATTTATTTCTAGTGATTGAAGATTATTTGAATTTTCTTTTTAGATGCTTCCTAGTTTTCTATTGACCGAAAAACATTTCACATCGAGGTGTGAAATTTCACGAGTTTTGTTTTGGATTCGCTGTTGCGTGTGTCTTAAGCAAAGTTTTTAAATTCGAGTTTTTTTAATTTATAATAAAATCAAGCATTTGAATTTTTAAATCTAGATCTTCTTTTGTTTATTACAAGTGCCCAATTATTTTTTTTAATTTTTTACGAAAATTTTTAAATTGTTCAAATTTATTTAATACTAAACATATAAAACAAATTTATTGCATTATTCTAAGAAAAAAATAAATTTTTAGTTTGGTCATTATTTTAGGACCAAAATTATAGACCATAGTATATTTGAGCAAAATTACTTTCATACATTTTCATACGTGGTATATTTTGAACAAAATTACTTTCTTACATTTTCATACGTGGTATATTTTGAACAAAATTACTTTCTTACATTTTCTTGGCCTTATAAGACAGTTAGATCATTCGTATATATACTATATTCAAATATGAGTTAGATATAAGTACCACTTAACAAAAACGTTTTTGCTTGAATGATAGATAAAACTGAATGTTTCCTTCCTTTCAAGATTTTCACTCTATACTGAAAACTGAGACATCAGTGTTACCAATATACATCAGACAGTAGGCGATATATTTGAAAGACGCTTCAATCTTTATGACTAACCAAAGATATATCTGAAAACTGTAGAAATTGCTGAAATATGGTAGATTATTCTTGTGGTCTTAAAAACAGGACCATAGGCATTAATGGGTTAAGAGCTACAGAAGGACAGAAAATTATGCAGAGTCACCATAACTCACGTCCTTAAGGAAAACAGCAAATAAAGAAAAAGTTGCCAGATCCCTAATAGACGTATGTGACATGTTGTTCATCCATTAGACTGTTTTTCAACGAAAGCTGAGGAATCCAGTCGCCCCTGAAGATGGAGGAGGAGAAAAGAGATTTGTTTTTAACAAGCCAACTACAACTCGACACACTAATCCAAATTTTAACCGCCAATCTATATGCAAATCTAATCGCTGCTCATTTCTTAATTAATCGGATGCTTTGAGAAAATTATGTAACTTTCTGTATTCATACACCAATGATGCCCATTAAGTAAATGACATAAGAAAAATTAACACGGAATAGGATGTTTTTAGATTCAGTTAAGTGCCATACGTGATACACGCCTTGGCGATAATGTCTCGAAAGAGACATGATTAACTGGGTGGAAGTTTATCGCGCACTAGGTTGCCATTACTTTCTGCAGTAGACTGGTTGCCAACCAAAGCTATAGAAACCAATCTCTCCTGTTATTTAACCCATAACTTTTTTTTTTAATCATCTCACCCCAAGCAAGGCATTCCACTGCCACTATTGCGCATGGAGCTACATAGGGGAAGGTAAAGAGAAGGAGTGGATAGACATAGGGAATGTCAGGAGAAAGGTGACAGATGAGTAAGGATAGCGAGGATGAGGGTCGGGCAGATGGGAAGAGTGCTTGATAGAATGGGAGCAGGTTAGTGTGTTAGGAGGTGTGTATTGACCTTACATTTAAACTCCTGGAGATTGTAGCCGTCGGGGAAGCAATCGTTTGGAAGAGAATTCCACAGTCGGGAAGTGCGAGGAAAGAAACTGTTGGAGTAGAAGTTACGGCTGCATTTTATCGGTTTCACTGTAAAAGGGTGGGATCTAGTTGCTAATCTAGTATCTCGTGCAAATTCGTATTTAGGGGGCACCAGTGATCTAAGTTCATCGGAGCAGAAGCCGTGAAAGTATTTATAGAAGAGACACAGGGAAGCCACGTCTCGCCGGTGGGAGAGAGACTGCAGGCGGTCTGCCAAGTAAACTGGAGGGAAGGGACAGATTAATACCTTTCATAAGAGTATTTGCTCGTAAGTGAATGCAAGAAATTCAAATGGAATTCGAACAGGGCTCCCCGATTTCTCGTCCCGAACCGATATCCACTGCACCACATGAATGAATAAAAAGCCGTCGCGATGAGTATAAATAAATTAATTAATACAAAATCCGTCAAATAGCTCGATGCAAGGATAAGTGTTATGGAACAGTTTTAATTATCACAGAAAAGAAAATTGAACATAGAATAGTTTGCACTAGGATAACCCAAAATACCTTGAATCAATAAAAAAAAGTATTCAGGATTTATAATTGATGAATACCAACACGCCAAATACCTCGATGCATAGGTCAGTTTTATGGAGATAAGAAAATTGAACATAGAATAGTCTGCACTAGGATGAACCTAAATACCACATATATATATATATATTTATTTATTTATTTTTTAATCATATCACCCCAAGCAAGGCGATAATGCCACTGATGCGCAGGGGGCTACGTAAGAGTAAAACGATTGGAAAAGAGAAAGCCGGAAACCACATCCTGACCAGGGAACAAGGGATGAGCCTCTTCACCTGTTCAATAGACGTGGGTGGAGTGTGAACCAGGCGATAGTTTAGTCTATCTACTCCAATTATATATAAGGTATTTGGGTTCATACTAGTGCAGACTATTCTATGTTCAATTTTATATATATATATATATATATAGTCATCCGCAGACAGATCTGTTTCGCTGTATAACAGCTCATCAGTACGGTTAGACATCCGATTGCTTTTTAAACCCAGGATTGAAATCCGACCGAATTGGCGTCAGTCGGCTATTCTACCGGTGAGTTATGGTCGAGAAAAAATTTTGGATATACTACAAATCCATTAGTAATAAATATGTTGCAGCTAAGCAAAGCAGCCACTCGTCAGACCCAAAACCATACAACAGTCGTATGGTTTTGGAACTTTTCTATGGTTTTGGCTAATCAATTAGCTAATATCTAGAATGTCTTTTTTTGTTCTTATAGGCTAATATTATTTTTATTTATTCATTAATTCGTTTTTTCTTATCTTATCAACCCTCTACACGTTATTTAAAACCAGAAAATATATTTAAATTGTAAACTGTTTTTCTTAGATAAAAATGACATACTGATAGAAGTTAATTAATTAATCCATAGCTAGGGGGAGAAGATGTAGATTTATACTTTTTCTAATGATATTTACACGTGAGTTTATATAACGAACACAACTGGAATTGGAATTCGTCTTTCCGATTAACAAGTTCGAACCATTATCGATTATATCACCCGCACATCCAAGATTACAGTGTCTTGTATTCCCATGCGGTAACCCCTCTAGTTACTGACTCGGCTCGATGGCGTTTAACGTTATTTGGCTGTACGTCAATTTAACTTTTAATAACAGAAGGGATGTTTTAAATTTTAAACACTGTCAGCGCGTTGTGGTCGTCTTCATAACCGGTACTACTGTGAGTTAGTGTCTGGTTTGTTTTTTTTTGTTTTTGGTTTTTTACAGTTAACGCTTTCGTTACTTTTAATCGTTTTTTCCATTTTGATGAGTGCTTCG
Organism: Ascarosepion bandense; assembly: GCA_037127315.1. NCBI lineage: Eukaryota > Metazoa > Mollusca > Cephalopoda > Sepiida > Sepiidae > Ascarosepion > Ascarosepion bandense. The sequence goes on from JBBBDQ010000763.1 coordinate 4,254,625, forward strand.
AAGCGTTAGCCATATAAAAGAACAAACCAGTGCTTTCTCCTTAATCTTCAATGCAACCTGTATAAAAGATGAGCTGCTGCCGAATAAATTATGTGTGTATGTGTGTGGATGTGTGTGTGAGTGAGAGAGTAAGAGAGGGTGAAATGGGAGAGAGAGAGGGAGAGTGAAGAAAAAGAAGGAGAGGGGGAGGGAGAGATGGGATATAGAGATGACTATTTAATTGCATTCGGATATTTATCTGGAAATCCTAATTATATATATCGATTTGCCTCGGGCAATAGTAGATTTGGCACAAAAGAAAAGAGACGACCAATTGGTTTGTTAATCGTCCTTACAGAAATTCAACTGGCCATTGACTTCGGTCATTGAATTACGATGCGGGCAACACAGAGAATATCTGCTTAATGGAGCACGCATTAAAATCAATAAGCGTTTAAATTATAACGGCTAAATAACGAAGAATTCTCGACAGCCGAGTCAAGCTGACCCTCCCCCACATATACTCAAAAAAAAAAAAACAAAAAAAAAAACCGGAAACGATAACAAAAAACGCGGGAAACTTTACGAATTAAAATGATAAGCTGAGTATCAAAATGGCATTAAAAGGTGGGGCGACAATAAACACGTGAATAAAAATTATGATAAAAGTAACGATGATGAAAGCAATAATAATATAGACCGAAGAAAATTTAAGTATGAATTACAGTATAACCCGGATATAAGAGACCCGGATATAAGTGAAACTCGGATATAAGAGCGATTTTATCTGGTCCCAAATTAGAGCCTGTGGTAAATTTTATAAAATAGACTAAACCAGGATATAAGAGAAAACCGGATATAAGAGAATTTTTATCCGGTCCCGACAACTCTTTTATATCAGGGATACTCTGTAAAAAAAAAAGCACGTAGTGGGATGCTAGTATTATTATTTTATTTAAAAAAAATTTTTTTTGCTCCAAGTAAGGCGATAATGCCACTAAGATGCAATGGGTTACTGGGAATGAAAGAAACTGAAAAGACTTAAAAAATAACTAGAAACCCAATTCTGAAAAAAATAAAAAGAAATAATGTTCAAACAAATAAATTAAAATGTACATATATATGAAGGATGCGAAGTATGAATTGTCACCTAAATTACGCAATATGAAACTGATATCTCATTTTCACACACACACGCATATATATATATATATATATATATATACAAAAATTATACCAAAATCTGTTGAAATACTAAATAAAATCGCCGTAGGTTTTAACCACGCTCTCCGAACGACTTCGGAATCTCATGTAATTCTTCTAGACAGTTTCTTTGTTTAAAGTGATGAATGCTACCATAATCCTTGCCTACAGCTCATCTTTGGTGTTTGAAGGAGATTGCTTTTTTTTATCTCTCGCTCCCCACTGATAATAATCAAGGTGACTATAGTCTGGGGAGTTAGGTAGCCAGATGTAAGGAGTGATGTGGTCACAGAAATTATCTGACAGACATGACAAGCTTGTGCTTGTGTGGCATGAGGCAGAGTCATAAGGTTATCCAGCAGTTTTTCTCTTGAGCCAGGGCAGCACTCCTTCCTCAAGGCACTTGAGTAGATTTCCATCTTGAGTCTGTGGCTTTGTTGAAGAATGAATAAAGGCATGTCGTTGCTATTACTAGTGATTACACCAAACACCTACGTAATTGACATTAGACCCATCCAACTCCTTGTGAATCCTCTGCACTGTCCTTAGATTGACGCCTAAACACTCAGAAAGGGTCTTATTGAAGCTTTCGCTGCGAATACCAATCAGTACAGAATTTATAATTGTCTAAACTTATTTATAAATGGAACTTTGTCTGTGTGTGCGTGTGTGTGTGTGTGTGTGTGTGTGTGTGTGTGTCCGTTACCTATAGACTCTGAAACGGCTGAACCAATTTTCTTGAAAATTCACACAGTTGCACTATACGCTTCTGCGAATGTTCTTAGCTAGCTTTTGTGTCGAGGTACCCCCGATAAATATCGAAAATCGATAATCGAAAAAATCGGGTTATAGAAGGAGTAATCCGATTTTAATCAAATTTGATACACTCATAGACAAAGACATAAGAAACGATATTCAGAAGTTTCAAGGTTGCAGTTCTTACAATAGTGCAGAAAATCGATAATACACACACACACACACACACACACACACATATATATATATATATATATATATATATATATATATATATATATATATAAGGCAAGATGTTTGTGTGTGTGTCTGTTTATCTGTTTGTATGTCCTTTATACAAATCCACAATTTTTATCCGATTCTCCCAAAACTTCACACAAATATTCTTTAGGCTGAGTCTGGGCCACAGAACCATGGATTAGTTTTAAAGCTTTCATTACACCCGAGCAACGCCGTGCTATACTGCTAGTAAATATATACAGTGTAATTGTAAAATTCAGTCAGTCATGTGCCATACGTGATACACGCTTTCGAGACATGACTGACTGGGCAGAAGATTATCCCGCAGTAGGTTACCATTGCTTTCTGCAGTAGACTGGTTGTTAACCAAGACTATAGAACCCAATCTGTCCTGCCATTTAAGCCATGGTTGAAGGAAGAAGCGACAGATTATATTATTACATTAAGAAGTATTAATTAGTGGGAGATCAGTTTATTACTTCATAACAATAGAAAAGCAATCCTCCACTTAATGACCGGTAGAAACTTTACTTAGTTCTCCAAATATTATATTCAATCAGTTAAGTGCCGTACGTGATACACGTTTTGGGCGATAATGTATCGAAAAAGACATGACTGACTGGGCAGAAAATTATCCCGCAGTAGATTGCCATTGCTTTCTGCGGTAGACTGGTTTCCAGCCAATGCTATAGAACCCAATCTGTCCTATTATTTAATCAATAACTAGTAGGAAGAGACGGATTAATTTCTTTTCCAATAGTATTTGTGCGTAAGTGAATGCAAGAAATTCAACTGGAATTCGAACTCGACACTCCGATTTGTCCTTCCGAGTCGATATCCACTGCATAAGAGTAAGTTTTCTATTCTTCCACTCTTATATCATTTTGAGGTTTTAATATCTTCTGTCGATAAATTTGCATATTTCACCCTTAAAAGCTTCTTAAATTCTACTTTTGTTGTGTAACTTTCCACTCCGATCTAAGTCCCTATTTAATGATATGCATATCTGTCAAACTTCACAGGCAATCTCTTCTGCTCCCCCACCACCATAAGCATGAACCAAGCGAGTCTCCCTGAAAGCAATATATTGCGCCTCCTCGGCCTTACCCTATCTTCCGACTGTGTCGGACCAGGAAGTTTTTTTCCGCCTGAATCCATCTTGGACATACACAAATCAACCATCTGTCCGTGCATAGAATACTGCTGTCATATATGGTCAGCCGCCCCTGCCGTTTTTCTCAGTGTCCTCGACAGGCTCTAAAGGAGAATCTGTTATGTAAGAGGTCCCGACTTGGCAGCTCGACTCCAACCACTTTATCACTGGCAGGATGTGGCTTCACTTTGTTTATTCTGCAAATATAATCATGGCTTCTACTTCGACAAACTTAAATCAATGATGTCCTCGCCACAAGAATTTACTCGTGCAACCAGACTGGCAACAAGGCCCCACCCATTTACAGTTAGATCAGCCAAATGCAGCCAACAATTCTACTCCTACAGCTTCTTTTCTCGCACTTCCCGATGGTGGAACTACCTTCCGTATATTTAGTTTCCTGACGGCTACAACCTCCATTAATACTCATCTCTTATCTACTCCTTTCTACATCACCCCGTATATCATGTTCTTTTCTTTTCTTTCTCCCTTCGCAACTGTCTTCACACCTGTGTTCCCATGCTTCTCTTGACCTTTCGCTGACACAGCCTGTAACCGGCCCGTCTTTCTCTTCTCTCTCGTCTTGTCTAATCTTTAACTCTTATGTTTTTGCTTATGAGTTCAAACTTTAAAAACATCCTGAATGATATAGACGATATATCTAAACTTATTTATAAATGGAACTTTGTCTCTGTGTGTGTGTGTCCGTTACCTATAGACTCTGAAACAGCTGAACCGATTTTCTTGAAAATTTACACAGTTGTACTATAAGCGTCTGTGAGTGTTCTTAGCTAGGTTTTGTGTCGAGGTACCCCCCGATAAATATCGAAAATCGATAATCGAAAAAATCATGTAATAGAAGGAGTGGTCCGATTTTAATCAAATATGATACACTCGTAGACAAAGACATAAGAAACGATATTCAGAAGTTTCAAGGTTGCAGTTCTTACAATAGTGCAAAAAACCGCTAATATATATATATATATATATATATATATAAAAGGCAAGATGCTTGTGTGTGTGTCTGTTTATCTGTCTGTATGTCCTTTATACAAATCCACAATTTTTATCCGATTCTCACCAAAATTCACACAAATATTATTTAGGCTGAATCTGAACTCCAGAAATATGGATTAGTTTTAAAGCTTTCTTTACACCCGAGCAATGCCGGGCTATACTGCTTGTTATTATTAACCTAATGTATATCTTTATTATTTATATTAATATTCTGTGTGCCCTGTCCCTTCAAGACGAAGGCGATCATGGACCTCCACTTCTCTCTATCCCTAGTAGCCTTTAACACGCTTTTTCCTGTTACCCCACCCAAATCACGCCCTGTCATCTATTTCTTCAAGTCCATATAATAATAATAATAATAATAATAATAATAATAATAATAATAATAATAATTCAGCTAGAATTGTCATACAAGACAACAACTATTGGTTTACTAATATACATAGAAACAACAAAAGACTGGATGATACAATTAGTCAAACAACATAAAAACAGAAAGAAAAAATATTCAATAATAAAAGAAGGTAGTAAATACAAACAAGATTTACATTTAATAGATTCTGTAGAAAATCAAAACAGAATCCAAGAACCAACTATTGCGGCAAAAAATATGAAAATGAAAGCCAAAGATAAAGCTCTTGAACAGATGGAACAATGCTGGCAAGACAAACCTCTGCATGGCCAATATCCAGAATGTGCCAATAAATCCAATGTTGATGAAGTTAATACTCATCGATGGTTACGTGCATCTGGATTAAAGTCTGAGACTGAAGTCTTTATTCTTGCAGCGCAAGACCAAAGTCTTTTTACTAGAAACTTTCAGGCAAATATTATACATAATAATATGGATCCAAAATGCAGGTTTTGTGATAAACACCAAGAAACAATAGACCATCTAATCCCGGGCTGTTCTGCACTTGCCCCAAATGAATATAAAAATCACCACGATAGAGTGGGGTAATATTTACATTGGACAATGTGCAAACATTATGGAAAACCTGTAAACAAACACTTGTATGAACATCAACCAGCACCGGTTACAGAAATAGAAGATGTCACCATTCTATGGGATTAAACCATCTACAGAGACAGAAAAATTGAAGCAAATAGGCCGGATATTATTGTTAAAAACCAGAAAGAAAAAACTTGTCTATTAATTGATATGGCTTGTCCAGCGGATTGTAACATAGTAACAAAGGAATTTGAAAAGCTGTCAAAATATAAAGACCTGGAAATTGAAATAGAAAAAATGTGGAAATTGAAAACAAGAGTTGTGCCAGTGATAGTAGGTGCACTTGGAATGATAAAAAAAGGAACAAAACAACACATTGAAAGAATACCTGAAAACACAAGCTTAAGATATATACAAAAAATTGTCTTATTAAGTACAGCCTACACACTAAGGAAAACTTTGTCTATGTAACGCTAGGGATGATGGGGAAGATAGAAAAAACATGAAATGGAGCCATAACAACACGCCACGACCTGCCTTAGGTCTTCCCGCAGACTTGATTGGTAGTGCGACCATAGCAGAAATCGAAATATGATGAAAAATGACATAATAATAATAATGGATTTATTATTATTATACGAAAAATATTAACAATGTATTAATACGTTCCAGAACTGGTAAGGGGTTTCCTTTATTACATTATTCGGACTATTGTCCTCATCTTTGTTGCCATTTATACGATGTTTCGGCCGTTGTACGCTCGGGCATTCCTCAGCTGTTAGGAATTTCGAACCGAGCCCTTTATTGCAATCACTGGGGTGTATGATCTACATTCCTTGCGTAGAGCATCTTCTGGTTGTCATGAGTTATCTCCCTCTAACCCTGTAAGTTAATTGTTCATCAATGCTGTAGCCTGGTATTGACGTCACAACACTTTGGGTCAAGTGACAGGAATTAACCAACGTCTGTTTTCACTGGGCAGAAGGCCTAGCACCTGAAGAAGACCGGAGCGCACCACGGCCGAAACGTCGAACAGATGGTAAAAAAGATGAAGTGAATAGTCCGAATAATGTAAATACTGTAAATACTACCTCATCTCAGAAATATAGACAAATACTGATCGGTGGTTTCGGCTTGGAAAACAAATTTATGACTGTCGAAGTCGATGGGAACGAGTAAATATCCGATTAAATCGTATCTAAAAGAAATAGAATCAAATAAACAGGTAAAGACAAAAACAAATAAAAACCTAAAAACGGCCAGTAAAAATAAAATCGGAAGAAGAACAAAAAAAAAGGAGATAGAAGAGACGGTAATCAAATGCTGTCCCCTTGCTGGTCGCTGTCTCAAGAGGTATTTTACGCAAAACAGTTCTTCAGCAAGGAAGCCAGACACTGCCTTTCGGAGTGAGCGGACGAAATGGGCAAACATGCACGTAACAAATGATGAAATAGTGGCGAGAGACTTTGTGTGAGGCGAGCAGTCGATTGACCAGGCAGATTCGTTGGTTGGCGTAAAAGATATATGATGTAAATAAAAGAACAAGTCACGTTCTTTAAAAAAAAGAAAACACCCATCTCTTTATCCCAGTCACACAGACACAAACATACACATAAATTCTCTCTCTCTCTCTCTCTCTCTCTCTCTCTCTCTCTCTCTCTCTCTCTCTCACACACTCACTCTCTACACACACACACACACACACACTGGGTGCGATTGGTAAATTGTCATCATCTAAAATTGATTTTGCCGACTGCATATATATATATATATCATATTGTACATATCAATGTATATATATATATATATATATATATATATATATATATAAGTTCAGGTCTAGAGAAATTACATATATATTTATTATAAATTATGCTTTAGAACATGTCCAAACTACAATCTACTACAAAAGTGTACATTTTGTTTCGTCAATGAAGGAACAATATCTCATCAGGTAGTAAACGTTATTTTGAAAAGTATAATTTATAATAAATATTAGTTGCTCTATTCCTATTGTGAGCACTTGTCTAAATTAATATTTTAAACGCTATAAATACTTTCTTCAATCCTTATCCATTTATATATATATATATATATATATATATATATATATATATATACATGTATTCATATATTCTTTATAATGTGAAACTCAATTTTAAATTTGTACTTTCCTCCAGTCCGCCTATAGTCTTCGAAACTGCATCCCCCTTTGTGGGAGGCCCCACCGTCTGATCCGTCGTGCGTGATATATTAAGTGTTCTCAGGCGCAGAGAAAAAGAGGCGTAATACAGATAACTTACGATATAATCCGGGGTGACCAACAATATTAACGCAATAAAAAAATTGGAATTTTACATCTGTTAATTTTTTCCATTTATATATATATATATTTATATAAATGGAAAAAATTAACCCTGGCGATGCGTAGTGTGAAACCGCGGTAGTTTTGGCTCACTCTAGATTTTTGTATATATATATATATATATATATATATATATATATATATATATATATATATATATATGAAAGTTATATATATATTTACAGTTATATATACTGCGGACAAATATTCATACATACACACATACTAACACACACACATATATATGTATATATATACTTCGGAAAAATATTGATTCATACACACATATCAACATATATATATATATATATATATATATACACACACATACATACATATATATATATATATATATATATATATATATATATATATATATGTGCGCGTGCGTGTGTGCATTTACATATAATCGAGTTTCAGAACAATTGAATTTATAGACTATATCTTTATATCCAAATATCACCTGAAAAAAGTATATATATATATATGCTCATTCTTTCGCTCTTCCATAACCTTCTGATTATTCGATTTTCTTTTGTTTTTTAAGTGTTTACTTTATTGTTTTATTTTTATTTTATCACAATTTCCATTTATTTTATTTCTATCATCTATCTGTTTGTTTCTCGAGATAAGAGGGTGTGTGTAAAATTGTTGGAATAGCACTACGGAAAATGGCGGCTTACCGCATTGAACAGGGAAAAAAGTCTTAAGGGCTGTACCTTAACGAGTAAACTCGCAGACCCTCTTTAATGGGCCATTTCCAGATATTTCAGTGAGGCGAAGAGAATTTATGTTAACATTATATAATATACAACCGTCGAGCCAAGTTTCAGCCTGCGGCAAGATGGTCGACGGTACATATATGTCGAGAGAGCGAGAGGCAGAGTGGTAGTAGGTGAGAAACTATTCCACCTCGAGCAGAATAAAAACAGAAGTAGGAATTCAGGCGAGGATGATAACGATGACGATTGAGGCTAAAGACTTGAAAAGAGTAAGAATGATGGAAAAGAAGGAAACTATCTTTGGTGAAAGGGAGACGACTGCCTTTCCATCGCAAAAAGTGAAGTAGAAAGAGAAAGACAATCTGAAAATATTAACAAATATTATGAAAAAATATATATATATATATATATATTTAATCATATCACCCCAAGCAAGGCGAAAACGCCACTGATGTGCAGGGGGCTACGTAAGAGTGAAAAGACTGGAAAAGAGAAAAACCGGAAACCACATCCTAAACAGGAAACAAGGGATGAGCCTCTTCACCTGTTCAATAGACGTGGGTGGAGTGTGATATATATATATATATATATATATATATATATATATATATATATAAAGTCTACCCCCTTCTACCGAGCGCCCGTAGCTCAGAGGTAGAATCGACGACTGACGCCAATTCAGTCGGGTTTCCATCCTGGGTAAAAAGCAATCGGCTGTCTAATCGTACTGATGAGCTGTGATACAGCAAAACAGATCTGTCTGCGGATCATTATATATATAGGCAGCTCGCCATGGTGTAATGGTTAGCAAGCTCGTCTCGCTAAAATCATTATAACTGAGTAGTGAGTTCGATCCTCACTGGGTACCCCTTACTTTCGGCCGTGTGTTACCTCTAAGCTACGCTTAGAAAATCAACATCTTCCAGGTTTGGGGGTTGGGCGCTGAGCTAACAACCCTGCCCCATAAAAAAATAGTTTGTTACAGAAACAGCAAAAACGCTGCCCTACATACCATTAGGTGTAAGGAAAAGTTTATATATATATATATATATATATATATATATATATAGTTCCGAGAATTAATGAATATACATATGAAGATACAATTCAGGTGTTAATAAAACAGTGCTCAAGGAAGGATGACCAGAGCTACTTTATATATATTAATAAATTGTCGAACGTCGATGGCACGCCTCAGAGTTTCATGCGTGAAGCATTCATTAGGTGCATATTACAAACTAACTGAATTTAAGTTCACTCGATGTTCATGGTCTTTGATTACAAGCAGGGGCGTAGATGATGCTAAAAAAAAAAATTCGGCGCACAGAGAAAATTGCCCGGATTTATTAGTTGACAATGTGATGACGTCATCGGTGTCATCCGTTTCCAGAAACGATGATTTTTGCGGATTTTTTCGGCTATTCCAATGGAAATTAGGCACAGAACGTGAACGAAAGCAGGAAATTGGGTTCGGACTTTCTGAGTATAACCAGTCTTTTCTCTCAAAATTAATAAATAAACAAACAGATTTTTACTGCGTTTATTCGGATGTTTTCTTAGTTGTTCTTTCTTTCTTTTTTTTCTTTCTTCGTGAATTATTTAGTTTGATTTCTGACGAAGACATTTTTCCTTGCCCGGATTTTCACTATGATTGCACGGATCGGCCCGGACGCGTGCCCGGTGCGCCCGGTAGTCAGGCACGGCCATGAGTACAAGTCAAAAGTACATAGATAAGAATAATACCCATCATATATTCTCAAAGTAGAAAAAACTGACAGATATATATATATATATATATATACTCATCGGCAGACATAACAGCTTCCCTGTATCACAGCTCATCAGTACCGTTAGACTTTCATTGCTTTTAACCCAGGACTGAAACCCGACCGAATTGTCGTCAGTCGGCGATTCTACCTCTGAGCTATGGGCGCTCGGTAGAAGGAGGCAGACATTTAGCACATGATGTATCATACGCCAGTGGCCAGAGTGCTCTAATTCATTACTGAATGATGCATATATATGATGCATATATATATATATATATATATACACACATATATATATATATATATATATATATATATATATATATATATATGAATGATAAAAATGAGTTGGATGTTTTTATAAATTCATTGGTAATAGCTTATTTCGCGGAGCTCTTACAGATCGCCCATCAGACCAAATTCATACCACAGTGAATGGGTTAGATTTATCCTGACAAAAAGAATCATGGGAAAAAATTGCAGTGAGGAGGTTAGACTTACAGTGTTGGTCAGCTTTTTCTGTTAAGTCTGATGGCAGTAATAATATCTCCATTTTGTACCTCGTAATTTTCTGTCGTTTTGGTTGTGACAATAATATTTTTACCGTGTATGATAAAAATGTTAAAAAAAATCATAACACTCTGTTAAATTCTAACATTGAGTTCTCATCGGATTGAATCCCATGTGGAATTAACCTAACCAAGTACAAAGACTTTTAGCGTGTGATATACCATATAAACGTACGACAGTAACTGAGAGTGTTCTAATTCATTACTGAATTAACGATGCGTGGATACTAGTGTAGCTATTGTTTTTCCAAAGTATAACTTTCTTCCAGAGTGCTCATTCAGGGTGTGAGAACGTAATATATATAAATATATATATTGTTTGATTGATTGATTAATTACTTAGTTTTTGGTCATAATAAAATTAGACCAGTGCACATTTGTATTAAAAAGTGTTCAATACAATATAACTGTGAAGAAGCCCTAAGAAAATCTGGTCGTAAGAACATTTTAAAGTATAATTCTCAACCAAACAGATAAACAAAAGACGATGATAGAAAACAAAACATTATCTGGTTCAACCCACCATTTAACTTAGAGGTAAAGACCAAAATAGGACAAATATTTTTAAACTGATAGATAAACACTTTCCAAAACGCTCAGAACTAAACGAAATTTTCAATAGAAACTCAATCAAGCTAAGTTATAGTTGTACTCGTAATTTAGAAAGTTTCATAAAAAAAATAAAACACCAGAAATTTAGATAGCATTGTACAAAACAAGACCACTAATAAAGAATGCAACTGAAGGGACAAAAATGAATGCCCACTTCAAGGACTTTGTAACACAAAAGAAGTCATTTACAGTGCAAAAGTACATGACTTAAACGGTCAAAATAAATTATATTTGGGATCAACCGAAGACATATTTAAGACCAGGTGGTTCAATCACAAGTCTACATTTAAAATAGAAAACTTAAAAAACTGTACAAAATTGGCTAGCCACGTATGACAATTGAAATCAAAATATGGATAGACCCAGATAACGTGGAGTATAGTGAAAACAGCCAAGCCTTACAACGGTGGCAAAATATGTAGACTGTGCCAAAAAGAAAAGTTAGCGATTATGCTATTCCCAAACAAAAATGAACTATTGAATGAAAGAACATGAATTATGACTAAGTGTAATCATACTAAAAAACACCTATCAGTTTCATACAACCTTGGATGAAAATGTTATAATTTCTTGTAATTTTAAAAATTACTCGTTCAAATATTCATCGTCCTGTGATCGTTAAAAAAAAAAGCACCGTTACGTGAATATACTTAAAAAAAAAAACCCGGTAAAATCAGTTATTGCAAATCGGTTGAAGACAGTACATGTTAGAAACCTAGGTCGCTTAATAATTCGTTTTCAAATGAAGAATATATATATATATATATATATATATATATATATTACAAACACACACACGCACACACACACACACACACATATTTATATGTGTATGTGTATAATTGCATATATATATATATATATATATATATATATATATATATATATATTGTTGAGTTATGGTAATGTTTAGAACCAAGATTGTTGATTTTTCATTACTTTTAATGATAAAAATTATTTTGGTAAGTAAATAATTTTTTTAACGTAAAGTGCTCGATATTGTGTAAAGATAGAGCTTCTATAGGTTTAATGCAAATAATTCGTTACTTTAACTGAGCAGGTTCATGCCGACTTCGATACCGTTATGATGCCTTCACTCATCTGGACTTGCAAGAAACCCAGCCCCGATGAGCGATGGTATTATAATGGTCTCCTCATGAAATTTCGAAGTCGACATGAAACTGCCCAGTTAAACTGACAAATCCTTTGCACTAAAATTATATATATATATATATATATATATATATATATATACACCAATAAATTAGAATCCGTAAGTTTACACTAATCAAAATAAACATAAATACTTGAAAATGTCAACAAACAGAACCTAAATCCGTTAAAATCCGGCGTAATATGTCGTCGGACAATGGGGGTGAAAAAAAAAAAAAGAAACCAGCGGAACAAGAACAAACTGTCAAGCATCCGCAAGAAAGAAAAAAAAACCCAAACGGAACCTAAACACCAGAAAAAGTGCTCGATACGAAAGTACGAAAATACAGTAGTAGAGCAAAAACACGAAAACACTATTTTTTCGTATATATATATATATATATATCAGGTAGGTGCGAAAGTTTTTGCTGATTTAAAATTTCATCTTGAAAAGGAAAAACTGTGTGTTTTTAAAAATCTTTATTCGTAACAATAACGATCATTGCTTTCTTTAACTTGATTCCATCTCCTCAACATGGTCTTTTTGGGATGGAGTCCTGCTCTCGGTTGCTGAACTGGTCTTTCTACTCGATTTATCCACGATTGCCGACGTTTAACGTTATAGTAGAGAATCCACTTGTGGCAAGCCTACCCAAAAATGGTGTCTGAAGGTGTCGTGAAGGCAAAGAGTCGCAAGAAGAAACACGTTGCATTTACAGTGGAGCCTCTGTCAAACTCATAGAGTAGAGCATGTCTAATGTGTTCTTTAGATGGAAAGAACATAGGTGAGAATATTGCAGAAAAATATGAATGGCGCTTTAATAATCTTAAAGAAAAAGTTATAAATTAATCATGGCGACATGTTTAAGTAATAACATATGCATAAAATAAATTACAATGATGTAAAATGTCTCTTTTACAAACCGGTAAAAACTTTTGCACCTGATATATATATATATATATATATATATATATATGAGCAACGACAGAAGGAAAATTTATCTTAACCAACGCGTTTTGTTCTCTGAGAGACATTTTGAAGGTAAAGACAAGAAGTTTATTTTGTAATAAATACCAAACTTGTAAAAATACGAGAAAAATTAAATCAAATTTGATAAAATTTTCCTTGTAGGTTGTTTTCAAGAAAGCAAGAACTGCTGCCCAAATATACATTAATTGAATTAAACAATCATTCAGCCAGCAAGGAACATAACGAGAATGGCCACTGAAGTAGCTAAAAGTAATTAATAATTATTACGATATATAATAAGAAATAATAATTACGGAACACTTTTTCATTCCTTAACTTCAATAAAAAGCAACTGCCATATCTGGTCGGGTGCCCCTGCTGCTCTCCGTGGGCTTCTTGACAAAATACAAAGGAGGATCTGTAACGTGGTTGATACTAACTTGGCAGACCGGCTGCAACCACTCTCTCATGTGATGTGTCTTCTCTGTGCCTCTTCTACAAGTACTTTCATAGCTTCTGCTCCGATGAACTTAGATCACTGATGCCGCCTAAGCACGAATTTACACGAGATACTAGATTAGCAACTAGGTCCTACCCTTTTACAGTTAAACAAATAAGATGTAACCGTAAATTCTACTCCAACAGCTTCTTTTCTCGCGCTTCCCGCCTGTGGAACTCCCTTCCACAAGTCTGCTTTCCCGACAGCTACAATCTCCAGGTGTTTAAATGTAGGGTCAATAGACACCTCCTATCACTCTAACACCCAGTTATTCTCAGAACACTCTCATCTACCCGACCGTCATTCTCGTTATCCTTACCCGCCTATCACCCACCCTCTGACATTTCCTATAGTTAACCATTCTCGGTATCCCTACCCGCCTATCACCCACCCTCTGACATTTCCTATATTTAATCATCCTTTCTCCACTCTATGTAGCCCCCTGCGCAGTTTTGGCTGTGACATGCCTTGCTCGGGGTGAAACGCTTATAAAAAAATTTTAAAAAATAAATATAAGAATACTGTAAAAATTAAATCGTATCTTCATAAAATCTTCCTTGGCAGCCGTTTTTAATGAAACATGTTTAAAAGATAGCTTGCTGCCAATATACTGGGTGTAAGGGTAAAAATGTCACTTTTTTAACATATTCTTTAAGTCTTTGTATTTCGGTAACTTGTTGAGGAACTTTGAAGACATTTCTTCAGTGTTTTGCAATGCTTTTACTCTTTATTTTGAGCAAGAAAATGATTGAAATTATCAGTAGTCTAACAGGATAAATGATGAAGAATATTATTTAAACCAAAATTGTCAGTAAATTTATTAATTTAACATAAAAAAATATCTGTTAGAAAATTCCAATAAGGCTTAAATCAAAGATTAATCATTCCATAATAAATGCCACAAAAATCATAGCAAGAACAGAAATCTGTTAGTGTAATATAACAATCTGGCCCCACCCGAGGAAGTGATGCAAGCGATGGTGTTTTCCGTCGGTGAAGTGGGCGGCGAAGCGACAAGACAGGTGTTTGTGAAATACATCCTGTCGAGGCCGGAGCAGATGTCATTTGACCTTATTTCCGACAGCGGCGGAAATGGCTACAGAGGCAAACAGATCAGGTGTCTCTTAGAATTACGTGGGCGTTGCGTGGGCGAGGCAAAACCGGAAGGAAAGTCCCGGTTCTAGAAGACTATATAAAGACCTCGACACACGGATTCGCCAGCAGAGAACGGCCAGTGGAAGCAGAGAAACACCACGGCAAGACTACACTCCCGTCAACCCATTCTATGTGCCTCTCACCCTTCCGTTCTCTATTCCACACGGTTCGTCGTCATTAATAAAAATATAACCTTATATTTTTATATATGCGTGTTTGTTGTTTTGTCGTCGTACGGCGATATATAACATTAGGCTTCAAGAGTTGCTCCCTTCTTTGCAATAACTTCCTCCACTCTCTTTCGGAATGCAACACAGTCAGTCAGTTAAGTGCTATACGTAAAGCACGCTTGGGCGATCATGTCTCGAAAGAAACATAACTCACTGGACAGAAGATTATCCCGCAGTAGATTGCCATTGCTTTCTGTAGTACACTGGTTGCCAGCCAAGGCTATGGGACCCAATCTGTCCAGTTATTTAACCCATAACTGGAAGGAAGAGACGGCTTAATACCTTTCCCAAGGTATTTGCGCCTAAGTAAATGCAATAAATTCCAACTGGAATTTGAACTCGACTCTCCGATTTCGCGTTCCGAGCCGATAACCACTGAACCACAACGCACATCATATATATATATATATATATATATATATATATATATATAGAGAGAGAGAGAGAGAGAGAGAGAGAGAGAGAGCGTTAAATGGATATATTTTGAGTTTATCTAGAAGTATATAACTAATAATAATCTCCTATATGCTATGTCACTTCGATTTTTCGACATTTATGGCTCTTCACAACTTCTTTCTTTTGAGTCCTTTTCCTGAAGACTTTCATTTATAAAACTTGCTTAGGCATGTCACTCATTTTTCGTGTCTGTCCTGATTCAATATGCCCTGTGAGTATCAAATTCTCCAGGCACATATTCACTAATTGTCTTCGTAATTTTCAGTTGTTTTTTTTTTCGCTTTCTTAATATAATTACCCTTTTTGTTTCCATCTGACCTAAATTTTCTTTATTGCTAGCATACATACTCACTGACTGAATTGATGATGCAATATCTCCAAGAAGTTCTGTTTTTAACTAATATAATCTACAAAATTTAATTTCTCGAAATTTCATAGAATTAATTAAATGGGACTACCAAATGTAACAAAATATTTTCTCAAAATATTTCGAAAAAGAGATTCCTTAAAAAATATAATTCACCCGTGAATAAGTCCTGAAGTCAGTCAGTTAAGTGCCATACGTGATACACGCTTGGGCGATCATGTCTTGAAAAAGACATGACTGACTGGGCAGAAGATTGTCTCGCAGTCGGTTGCCATTGTTTCTGCGGTAGACTGGTTGCCGACTAAGGCTATAGAACTCAATATGTCTTGTTATTTAACCCATAACTGGAAGGAATATACGGATTAATACCTTTTCCAAGAGTATTTGCGCGTAAGTGAATGCAATGAATTCAGCAGGAATTCGAACTCGGCTCCCCGATTTCTCGTTCCGAGCCGATATCCACGATACCACAACGCACATCCTAAGTCCTGAAAGTTTCATTAAAATCCGACAATTTTTTGACTTTTTTCAAAAATTTCCAACTCAATGTGTTTTTCACCGCAGAAAAGAAGCTAAAATTTCTAATGATGATTGTCTTTGAATGAACGCTGACGTAAGAAAAACAAGTTTTAAAAACAAATTTCAAACGTTCTTTTAGAACGGAGGGAGAAAGAAAAAAAAGAGATGAAAATAAATAATAAAATATTCTTTGGCCATTCTTAATAATGACAAAGATTTTGACGATAAGACTTTGTTTTTATTAAGTGTGGGGCATTTTTTAAACAGGGTGTTTTTTAGCGAAACTGTGGTGTGGCACTTAACTGACCGACTAAATATAATAGCTGGAGACATGATAAAGGCT
The DNA here is from genome assembly GCA_037127315.1 of Ascarosepion bandense. NCBI lineage: Eukaryota > Metazoa > Mollusca > Cephalopoda > Sepiida > Sepiidae > Ascarosepion > Ascarosepion bandense. Next base: position 4,271,653 of record JBBBDQ010000763.1, read on the forward strand.
TCTTCTAGGCATAAAATGGGGGATCGGTTTTCTATTGTTATGAAGTAATAAACTGATCCTCAACTAATTGCTACCATTTTATGGTATAATCACCCGCCCAGTCAGTCATGTCTCTTTCGAGACATTATCTCCCAAAGAATATTACGTATGACACTTAACTGACTGACTTAATAATGTTGTTTTTATGTAAGCTTCACCCGGTGCATTGGTGAGGAGTTGGGTTTGACTTTTTTAGTGGTGTCTCTTTGTTATAGTTTGTTTTTTCCTTTTTTACGAAGCCATAAAAGACTGACAGATTAGCAATTAGGTCCCACCCTTTTACAGTGAAACCGATAAAATATAACCGTCATTTCTACTTTACAGCTTCTTTTCTCGCACTTTCCGGTCGTGGAATTCCCTTCCGTACACCTGCTTCTCCGACAGCTACAATCTCCAGAAATTTAAATGTAAGGTCAATAGAGGTCTCCTATCCCACTAACTCGCATCCTTTCTCTCAAGCTCTTTTCTCCATCCACTCCTCCCACATTACACCGGTATTCTCATGCGTCTATTACCCTCCTCCTGACACCCCCTATAACTAACCCTCTTTCTCATCACTTTCCCCTATGTAATCCTCTGCGCACCCATGGCAGTAGAATGCCTTGCTTGCGGTGAGATGATTTTAAATATATATATATATATATATATATATATATATATATATTAATTAATCTGTCTTCGATATTTACAAGGTTGATACCAAAACTCTCACGATGCATCCCCCCCCCAAAAAAATCAAACATTGACCGATTGTATCTTTCAAGAAGAGAAGGTGATCGAGGACTTACTTAGCTGTCATGGAAAACTGTCAATTAATATTATTGCTTATTTGCATCAAGTGACTGCATGTTAAGTCTGGCTGTGATACATCTTTTGTTCTGCTGATTAAATAGGTTTACGGCCATATGATGTTGAAGCAGTGGTTCCCATACAATCACCGAAATTAAGCAATATCCAGTCTGGTCAGAACATACACTACCAGTCATAATTTTTAGGCTACCCTAGTGTTAAAAAAATAATGTATTTCATACCAAAATTTCTACTCTAATAGCTTCTTTTCTCGCACTTTCCGCCTGTGGAATTCCCTTCCATTTACTTGCTTCCCCGACAGCTACGATCTCCTGGAATTTAAATGTAAGGTCAACAGACATCTCTATCTCACTAACTCGCATCCTTTCTCTCAAGCTCTTTTCTCCATCCACTCCACTCTCATTACACCGGGATTCTCATGCATCTATTACCCTCCTCCTGACATCCCCTATAACTAAGCCCTCTTTCTCATCACTTTTCCCTATGTAACCCCCTGCGCAACAGTGGCTAAAACTGCCTTGCTTAGGGGAAAATGATTATAAAAAAATATGGTTGTAGTTAAAATGGCTGCAAAGTTTATGAGACTCATGAATATATGAGTTTATAATTTACAATATTCAAACATTTCTTTTTCAGGACCGAATGTTAGTTTCCTTTAATTTATTTCGAAAATAGTGTTACAGATTCTTCTTACAAATATTGACGTTGTCGGTGGTGATACGTTGGTTGTATGACTAAAGGAATTTCAGGTATTTGAAGATAATGATTCTTTCTTTATTTTTCTTTCTTTTTTCTCTCTTTGTAATTTTTCTTTCTTCTTTCTTCTCTTTCCTGTTTTTCTTCCCTTTTTTTCCTATTTTTTTCCTTTCTTTCTTTGGTCTGTCGTTCTTGTTTCTTTCTTTTTATTCTTTCTTTCACTGGTCTGTTTTTCTTTTATTCTTTTTTTACTTTCGTTTTCTTTCTTTATTTGTTTTTTCTTATCTTTCTTTTTGTCTTTTTCTTTCTTTCATTATGTTTTTATATTTATATTTTTATTTTCTTTCTTCTTTATTCATTTTTTCTATTCTTTTTTTACTTTCTTTTTCTTTCTTTCATTCTTTCATTATGTCTTTATTTCTTTCTTCTTGTCTTTCTTTTTTCGTCCTTCTCTTTTCTCTTTCTTTCTTTCTTTCTTCTTTTTCTTCTTTTCTTTTTTTCTTTTCTTTCTCTTTTCTGTCTTCTTTTTCTTCTTTTCTTTCTCTTTTCTGTCTTCTTTTTCTTCTTTTCTTTCTCTTTTCTTTCTTATTTCCTTCTTTCTATTTTCTTTTCTTTTTTCCTTTTTCATTATTGTTGCTTTTATTTTCTTGCTTTTATTTCGATTTGTAGTTTTTCATAATTTTTCTATTTTTATTTATTTGTCTCTTTCGTTATTTTAGAACTACAAAAGCACATCAGCACTCGCCGGCAAATTTACCTCATGTTCATTTGCCTCTCCAATAATTCCCACATTCAAAAAACACTCAAGCTATCAACTCCTTTATTGAACGAACGTGGAGCCAATAGAAGCAAAACAATTCCTAGTCTGCCAGCGAAATATAATCACTAGAATAAAAGATAACGGAATTATTTTAAATAAATAAGATATAAAAACCGTGATAGTTTTCGAAGGAACTTTGATGCTAAAAAAACGGATGAACAAAATAAAATAATATAAAATAAAACGTATAAAGAAAAGAAAAAATATTTTCTAAAATTACTTGAAAAAGATCAAAATTGTTAAATTCTTGCAAGCCGACGCAGATTTTCATTGTATTTATAGTTCCTTCTTATAAGTGCTAATACCCAGAAGAATAAAATAATACAGTTTCTGTCTGTTTTTATAGAATCACATAGACACATTTTTTTTTGAACGAACGTGTTTTTTTCATCGCTGTACTCGTCATGATAGTAATAATAATAGCAACAACAACAATAATAAAAAAGCAATAATAATAACAAAAATAACTAAAAATAATAACAGTAATGTTAGTAATTACAATAACCATCACAGACAATTGCTCCTACCTCGAATTAACATGGAACAGGCCAGCCTCCCTGAGAGTAAAACACAGCGTCTCCTTGGCCTCACACTCTCAGTGGACCTCAAGTGGAATGACTATATCGAATCCATTGCTAAATCTGCTTCTATGAAAGTCAGTTCTCTGTGCAGGGCCCGGAAGTTTTTCCCATCTGAGTCCATCCTGCACATCTACCATCCGCCCGTGAATTGAACATTGCTGCCACAGTTGGTCGGGTGCCCCTGCTATTCTCCTCGGGGTTCTAGACTAAATCCAACGTAGAATCTGTAATGTGTTCGATACCAACTTGGCAGCCGACTGTAGTCACTCTCTCACCGGCATAATGTGGCTTCCCTGTGCCTCTTCTAGAAATACTTTCACGGCTTCTGCTCCATTGAACTTAGATAACTGGTGCTCCCTAGGTATGAATTTACACGAGCTACTAGATTAGCAACTAGATCCCACCCTTTTACAGTGAAACCGATAAAATGTAACCGCAACTTCTACTCTAATAGCTTTTTTCTCGTACCTCTCGCCTGTGGAATTCCCTTCTATATTCTTGCTTCTCCGACAGCTACAATCTTCAGGAATTTAAATGTAAGGTCAATAGGCATCTCCTTTCTCACTAACTGGCATCCATTTTCTCAAACTCTCTTACCATCTACCCCACCTACATCCTCGATATCCTCATCCGTCTATTACCATCCTCCTGACATTTCAAATAACTAACCACTCTTTCTCATCACTTTCCTTTACGTAACCCCCTACGCAACAGCCGCAGTAGAATGCCTTGCTTGGAGTGAGATGATTAAAAAAAAAAAATAAAATAGGTCATACTCGGAAAATTTCTTTTGTTTCAATTTGAGTTTTATGATAATTTTTAGTTCTTAATTTAATGATTGAATAAACTCCATGACGATAAAATACCAATGGAAATTTCCCTATTGCATCGTTAAATATTTTAGCTTTACAACTTAAAATATATATATATATATATTACAATATATATATATTGCAATATATATATATATATATATATATATATATATATATATATATATATATTGCAATAGCAATCATATAAATGAATGCATTGTGCAAAGAAGCACGAGGCTACAAATTAAAATTGAGTTTTGAATTTGAGTTTTGTTTAACGGCATATCAACCTCTGTGGGTTATTTAATGCCAAAAAGTGAGGTTTTAAGGTATTTTTTAATGCCCGGTTATAGTGAGAAGGTTGATTTAGTTGATTTAGTCAGATTTTAATGAACTTTTTTTTTGTTTGTATTCTTTTTTTATTTCAGAAGATTGAAAATTATTTCTAGTTTTGAATTAAAAAATGTTTTGCTGAGAATAATATTTTTTTCCTTAAAAAATGTGTTATGGTAAAAAATTTTTTCAAAAATGTATTGTTGATAATATTTTTCTTTTAAAAAATGTATATCTTTCTATAAAAGTCTATTTTTATGTATATATTTCTATAGAAGTGCATTTTTATATTTTCATCGTATTTTGACCCCAATTTGGGGGTTAACTATTTGCGCATAGCTGGGATCCTAACAAGTGCTACCAGTCCGGGTCAGGATGAACCTGGGAACAACGGTAATTAAGAGGTGGTTCCATGCTCCTCACAACCTTCCAATCAGAGGCCTTGCTGCCGGGTGCAGTTTATCGTCATGCCCAGAACCCCTACAAGTAAAAAAATTAAAAATTAATAAGACTCTCCAAATTATTAAACCATCTCTTCCCTCCATTTAAATAACAAGATAGATTGGGTTCTATAGCCTTGGTTAGGAACTGACTGACTGGGCAGAAGATTATCCCACAGTAGGTTGCCATTGCTTTCCATACAATGCAAGAAGGTTAACAACCAAAACTATAAAGAATGAGATAAAATCAAACCTTTCTGAGGGGTATTAGTATGTAAGTGAGTAAAATTGACTCGACTGGAATTTAAACTCGGTTCCGAGTTTCCGCTTCCGCAATCCGAGCTGATAACCATTATTCTCTATCGTGACTCGTAAAAAAGCCATTTACCTATAAATGCTGAAATAATCTCTCTAGTAAAGGGGTTCGCTTTGAACATGTCCGCTTAACTCGACTGGTTGCCAACCAAAGACATAGGAGAAAAGATGGAATCAAACCTCTCCGAAGGATATTAGCACGTATGTGAATTAAATTGACTCAATTGAAAACCAAACGTTATTCTAATTCTCTGATTTCGAAATCCGATCCGCTAACCGTTACGTCACTCTGTCTTGTGAAGAAGATATTTAACCATAAATACTGAAATAATTCGTTTAGTTAAGGGTCCGCTTCGAACACATCCAATTAACTTTAAAGGGTGTGTAGGAAGAATTAAAAATGAGACCAAAAAATTTGGGCCTCCAGAAAACAGCAATCATTTATTCTACGAGAATTCTCTAAAAATTAGTTTTGAGCAATCTTATTGGCATCATTTTTCAAGAACCGATTTCCAGTTGGCTAATACACATTTGAGTAAATACTAATAATAAAAAAGAAAAAATGGGATGCTGTTTTCTGTGTCGAAAAAGAAGATAAAAATTCTTCTTCTTCTATGTGCCCTGTCCCCTTCAGGACGTAGGTGATCATGGCCTTCCACGTCTCCCTATCCCTGGTGGCTCTTAGCACACTTTCTTCTGTTATACCACACAACTCCAGTTCTGCTTTCCACCCACTCAGGCCAGTCAAGTACATTACACGCTGTTTTTCTCTGTCTCTCCTTCCCACGTCTATTGAACAGGTTAAGAGGATCATCCCTTGTTCCCTGTTTAGGATGTGGTTTCCGGCTTTCTCTTTTCCAAGATTTTCACTATTACGTAGCCCCTTGCACATCAGTGGCGTTACCGCCTTGCTCGGAATGATACGATTAAAAAAGAAATTAAATTCCTGGAGATTGTCGCTGTCTGTGAAACAAGTAAATGGAAGGGAATTCCACAGACGAGAAGTGCGAGAAAAGAAGCCGCTGGAGTAGAATTCGCATTTACATTTTATTGGTTTCACAGTAAAAGGATAGGACTTATTTGCTAATCTTGTTGCTCGAGTAAATTCATGTATGGCGGGTACCAGTGAGCTAAGTTCATCTGAGCAGAAGTCATGAAAGTATTTGTATACGAGACACAAGGAAGCCACAATGTGCCGGTGAGAAAGTGACTGTATCCGAGCTGCCGAGTCACGATCGATCACATTACAGATTCACCGTTAGATTTTGTCAAGGACCCCTAGGTGGATAGCAGGAGCACCCGACCAGATGTGGCAGCATTATTCAATACACGGGCGGATGGTAGATTTATATATGTGCAGGATGGACTCAGACGGGAAAAACTTCCGGACCTTGTACAGAGAACCGACTTTCATAGCAGCGGATTTAGCAAGAAATTCGATATAGTCACTCCACTTGAGGTCCGCTGAGAGTGTGAGGCCAAGGAGGCGTAGTGTTTTACTTTCTGGGAGGCAACCTGTTCCATGCTAATGGGAGGTAGGAGCTATTGTCAATGATGGTTAATTGATAGCAGCTTCGTTTTGAAAGCATTAGAATTTACGAGCCCAGTCCACCACGGATTGGAGATCCCAGTCCACCACGGATTGGGGGTCCTTCTCAACCTACGTAGCAAGGTTCATTTTGTCGCCCACACCAGATTTTTGATCGAGGCGCGATTAAACTGAACGAGCATTCATCCAAATTCTTTCATACGAATGCCAGCGTCTCCAAGTCTCAATTGTAGGCCCTACGCATTTTTCTGATCTTCATCAATGATATTCCTGATATAATGTTGACAAGTAGGCGTCTACCCTGACGACACCACCATTTACTTTGCCTGACTAACAAATCTGCCAAGACTGACAAAGTAAACCTCATTGCTGCTCTTGAAAAGGACCTTCAATCTGTGACAGATTAGAGTGAGAAATGGCTCGTAAATTTTAATGCTTTCAAAACGAAGCTGTTCTCCCTTAACAACCATATAGAAACTTTCCTACTTTCTATCGGTACAGATAACGCTAACCTCCCAGAAAGCAAAACTCCTTGGCCTGATTCTCTTAAGTGACCTTAACTGGAACGACTACCTGAAATCAATAGCTACTCTACCGGCCATAATTGTTAGATCACCTCAATTTCTTTTTTTAAAGAAATGGTGTATTTCATACTATTTCTAGGATTTATTGCCAAATGAAAATAGAATGGTTTTTTGTTATGAAACTTTGCAAAATTTTACAAGGCAAGGAAGCAAATATGAACTCGTCCGAATCACCCTAAATTTTCTTCATTCTTTCATTGATTAAACAGCAATACAGGTAATTCTTAAATATTTATAAATTAATTTAATGCACATGTTATTGTGCAATATTAACAAAAGAACCATTCAATTTTCATTTACAATTATTCACTTGGCAATAAACGCTAAAAAAATAGCCTAAAATAGATCATTTTTTAAACACTGGAGTAATCTAATAATTATGGCCGGTAATGTACATCAACCGCTAAAAAAATCCGTTCAATGTTTCGGGCGAGGGAGTTTTTTCTCGTCAGAATCCATTTTGCACATTTAAAAATCCACCATTCGTCTGTGCATTAATCAGTCAACTAAGTCCCATAGGTGATGCACACTTGGGCGATCATGTCTCGAAAGACATAACTGACTTGGCAGAATATTTTTCCACAGTAGGTTGCCATTACTTTCTGCGGTATATTGGTTGACAACCAAGGCTCTAGAACCCAATCTGTCTTGTTATTTGACCCATAGCTGGAGGAAAGAGAAGGATTAATACCTTTTCTAAGGGTATTTGCAATTAAAAAAAAATAAGTTGGAATTCGAACTCGGTTCTCCGATTTCTCGTTCCAAGCCGATATCCACTGCACCACCCACGCACTTCCTTGTATCGAGTCAGTCAGTCAGTTAAGTGCCATACGTGATACACGCCTGAGTGATTATGTCACGAAAGGAACATGACTGACTGGGTAGAAAATTATCTCGAAATAGGTTGCCATTGTTTCTGCGGTAGACTGGTTGCCGACTAAGGCTATAGAACTCAATATGTCTTGTTATTTAACCCATAACTGGAAGGAATAGACGGATTAATACCTTTTCCAAGAGTATTTGCGCGTAAGTGAATGCAATGAATTCAGCAGGAATTCGAACTCGGCTCCCCGATTTCTCGTTCTGAGCCGATAAACAATGCACTACAACGCACATCACTTGCATTTAGTACTGTGGCCATATCTGTTATGGTGCTCCTGATACACATAGCGGAGTTCTCGACAAAATCCAAAGAAGGAACTGCAATGTAATCGATTCCGATTTGGCAGCACGACTTCACTCACTTTCTCACCGACGGGATTTTGGCTTCTTTTTGTTTTTTTTTACAAATATTTTCACGGCTTCTGCTTTGACGGTTCTTTTCCCGCCATTCCCGCCCGTGGAACTCCCTTCCGTATACTTGCTTCCCTGACGGCTACAATCTATAAGAGTTTAAGTACAACGTCAATTGCCATCTTCTATTTCCTTAATTCCCGTCTTTCTCTTATCCTTTCCTCGCCACCCACTGTATCTTGTTCTTTCTTCTCGCTCTACTCTCACGTAACGCCCTGCGCACCATCAGTTTATTTTCTCACACTTCCCGTTTCTTTGCTTCCCTGATAGCGACAATATCCAAAAGTTTAAATGCAACATCAACTACCATCTTCTATCTACTTGATTCCCATCGATCTCTTATCATTTCTTCGACATCACCTGTATCTTGTTTTTTTTTGTTTTTTTCTCTCTCTCATTGTAACACCCTCCGTACCAGTGGCGGTCTTGCCTTGCTTTGGATGAAATGATTATAAAAAAAGTTCCATATACACCTTTCTTTCATTCCTTCTGAGTCTTTCTTTCATTTCTTCTGAATTTTTCTTTCTAATTTCTTACTCTTTCTTTCTTTCTTTCTTTCTTTCTTTCTTTCTTTCTTTTTGAATCTTTACTTTTTCTTTCTTTCTTTCTTTACTTTTTAATTCTTTCTTTCATTTTTCATTCTTTCTGAATCTTTTTTCTTTCATTCATTTTTTCTGAAACTTTACTTTTTCATTCTTTCTTTCATTCTTTTTTTCTTTCATTCTTGCTGAATCTTTACTTTTTCATTATTTGTTTCTTTCTTTCATTTTTTCTAAATCTTTATTTTTCATTCTTTCCTTCTTACTCTTTCTTCATTCTTTCTGAATCTTTACTTTTTCATTCATTCTTACATTTTTCATTCTTTCTGAATCTTTTTTCTTTCTTTCTTTCTTTCTTTCTGAATCTTTACTTTTTCATTCATTCTTTTTTCTTTCTTTCTTTTTGAATCTTTACTCTTTCATTCTTTCTTTCTTTCTTTTATTCTTGCTGAATCTTCACTTTTCATTCATTCTTTCTTTCTTTCATTCTTTATGAATCTATATTTTTCATTCTTTCTTTCTTACTCTTTCTTCATTCTTTCTGAATCTTTACTTTCTCATTCTTTCTTTCGTTCCTTCTGAATCTTTACGTTTACATTCTTTCTTTCTTACTCTTCCTTCATTCTTTATGAATCTTTACTTTTTCAATCTTTCTTTCATTTTTTCATTCTTTCTTTATCTTTTTTTTCTTTCATTCTTTCTGAATCTGTACTTTTTTATTGTTTCTTTCATTCTTTCTTTCTTTCATTCTTTCTGAATCTTTACTTTTACATTCTTTCTTTCTTACTCTTCCTTCTTTCTTTCTGAATCATTACTTTTTCATTCTTTATTTCATTTTTTCATTCTTTCTTAATCTTTTTTCTTTCTTTCATTCTTTCTGAATCTTTACTTCTTCATTCTTTCTTTCTTTCTTTCTTTCTTTCTAAATCTTTACTTTTTCAGTCTTTGTTTCTTTCTTTCATTCTTTATGAATCTTTATTTTTGTTTGTTTCTTTCTTACTCTTTCTTCATTCTTTCTAAATCTGTACTTTCTCATTCTTTATTTCTTTCATTCTTTCTGAATTTTTATTTTTCATTCTTTTTTCTTACTCTTTCTTTATTCTTTCTGAATCTTTACTTTTTCATTCATTCATTCATTCTTTCTTTCTTTCTTTCTTCCTTTCTGAATCTTTACTTTTTCATTCTTGCTTTCTTTCTGAATCTTTCTTACTCTCTTTCTTTCTGAATCTTTCTTACTCTCTTTCTTTCTTAATTTTTTCTTTTTTCTTTATTTTTTTCTTTCTTTGCTTATATTTCTAGTTGTTACTTTCTTTCTTTAGCAATTTTAATTAAATTATATTTAATATGCATTGGTTTATCCAAATCTGTTAGAAAACTTCTTTTCTAAATATGTTTATTTCCTTCTTAATATTTATGTAATCTTACATGAAGTTTTTCTTAATTTTTTCTTTTTCTTTCTGAGCCGGTAAAGTGCATCAATCAGCAAGACCTCTGATCGGGGCTTTGTTGGTTTTAAGGAGCATGGTAAAACTTCTGAATTGTTGTTGTTTGCCCACCCTCACTTACCTTGGGTGGTAACACCTGTTAGGGTCCCAGCTATCTGCAAATAATAAACTTTCAAACAAAAGTAAAACACTATGAAAGTATACAAATACATTTTTATAGTAAGTATACCAGCAATACATATTTATAGTGGAATTATCAACAATATATATATACTAGCAGTAAAGCCCGGCGTAGCTCGGCTGTAATGAAAGCTTTAAAACTAATCCATGGTCCTGGAACTCAGACTCTTTGGACGTTGGCACGAAAGACTAAAAAGCAATAGTTGTTTCCAGTTAAAGCGAAACCGTAGACTGAAAGACTGGTTGCCGACCAAGGCTATTTAACCCATAACTAGAAGGAAGAGAAGGATCAATACCTTTCCGAAGGGTATTTGCGCGTAAGTGAATACAATGGATTCAACTGGAATTCGAACTCGGCTCCCCGGCTTCTCGTTTCGAGCCGATATGCACTGTACCACAACGCACATCCTTTATTATTAGTAGTAGTGATAAAATAAGTAGTAGGAATATTAGTAAAAGTAATAGGAGTAGTAGTAGTAGTAAATGTAGTTTTATTATTATTAGTAGTAACAAATATAGTAGCAGTAGTATAAATAGTGGTAAAAGAAGAAGAAGTAGTAGTAGAGTTTGAGTTTTGTTTAACGGCATATCAACCACTTTAGATTATTATGTCAGTTCTTCAATACGGCAGTGAATGCTGGTCAATATCATCGAAAATGAGGACAAGGCTGGAAGCAGCGGAAATGTGGTTCTACAGAAGGATGCTGAGGATATCGTGGACTGAGCATGTAAGCAACGATGAGGTGTTGGAAAGAATGGCAACGAAAAGAAAATTAATACTGAGTATCAGGAAGAGACAACTGAAGTTCCTGGGACATGCAATAAGGAAGGAGAGCTTGAAGAACCTGATACTAACTGGCCAGATAGAAGGAAAAAGATACAGAGGAAGGCAGCGGATAACATATTTGCAGGACCTGATCAGGTGGATGACTGAACGGAGGTTGCGAGGTGTAACAGGAGCAAACATACTAAGAGCCATAAGGGATAGGGAGACGTGGAGAACCATGATCGCCTACGTCCTGAAGGGACAGGGCACATAGAAGAAGAATGCTAAAAAGGTGGAGTTTTAAGGTATTATTTTTTATGTTCGGTTATAGTGAGAAGATTTAGTCAGATTTTGATTTTGATGAATTTTTTATATTTTTATTTTCGAAAACTGAAGATGTCTTCTACTTTTGTATTCAAAAATATATTGCTGATAATATTTTTTATTCTTCTAAAATGTATCATGGCAATATTTTTTTCCTCAAAAATGTGTAATGGCAATTTCTTTTTCTTCAAAAATGTATATTTTACTACAAAGGTTTATTTTTATACTTCCATAGTGTTTTGATCCCAGTTTGGGGGTTAACTATTTGCCCATAGCTGGGACCCTAGCAGGTGCCACCACTCCGAATCAGGGTGAATCTGGGAACAACATCAATTAAGAGGTGGTTTCATGCTCCTCACAACCTCTCAATCAGAGGACTTACTGCCGGATGCAGTTTACCATCATACCCAGGACCTGTAGTAGTAGAAGTAAAAAAGATAGTAGTAGTAGTAGTAAAAGAAGTAGCAGTAGTAGTAATACTGGTAAAAAGCAGTTCTAGTAATAGTATAGTAGGTAGTGGTAGTAGTAGTAGAAATGCAAAGGAAGAGATGAACGTTGAAAAAAAAGGGATACCAATAGCAGACATTTTTTGACAAGTTGTTGTGTTCATACATTTTTTATATCAGAAGTGAAAGCCTCTCAGAAACGAAAAATAAATTCAAAAATACTTAGATTAAAAAAAAAGAAAAGGAAAAAACGTTTTATTTTATGCTATTTTTCCTAAAGGCAGACTATGAGGACTTCACAAATATCTGGGATAGAAAAAATATTTTGAAAAAGAGAAAAGAGAATTTAAAGTTTGAAATACGTAACAAATTTCCAAAGCTGAAGAAATCATGTTTCAAGTGGTCGTTAATGCTCTTATGATTTCAAATACACACGGCCGGTCATACGCGAGATTTTTTCTACTTTTCTTCCTCACCCCCGTTTATAATGCCTTTCCCTCACCATATGCCGATGATATATACACGATTTGACATATTCTCCTGTGTAGGATTGGCCGACAATGTCTTGCTTCTTTCCTCCAATCTCAAAAATATTAGTGTTATCTATTCGATTGGCTTTTTACTTTTAAAACATGTCGACGGTAAAATTTTGGTTTTTCACCAGATTACTTTTCAAATCTTATTTTGTCATGATTTATTTTTATATCTGTATTTTTAAGGTGGAAAAAAATTATAGTTTGTTTTTTTGTTGTTTTTTTTTTCAGTTGGGCTTTTTTTATATCAAATTATTCACATTTTAATACACATTTCCAATTTGATGTTTCTTGTTATTTTGTTTTTTTGTTCTGCGTATTGTTCATCATTTTCTTTTATTGGGACGTTTTTTCTTAGCTTCTTTCTTTTGTCTTTTTCTTTTCGGCTTTTAAACTTTTTTTTCATCCTTTCTTTTTTCTTTTTCATCTTTCTTTTCTTGGTTTTTGTTCTTATGTTACATTCGTTTTTTCAGTTTTTCTTTTCTTTGTTCACTTTTCTACGTGCTTTTATATTCTATTCTTTGTCTTGTCTTCTTTCACTTTCATTCGTTTACCTCATAAGTGTTTTTTTATCTTCTGCCTCCTTCTTTTTCATTCATTTTTCTGTCTTTTCTCTCATTCTTTTTTCATTTCTTTTTTATCATTCCCTCTTTGTGTTGTCTTTTGTTCTTTGTTTTTTGTTTTTTGCTTTTTCTTCTTTATACGTTCCATCATTTTTTTATTTATTTATTTTATTCTATAATCTTTCAGTTGGATATTTTTCTTTTTTTAGTTCTTTGTTTTTTTTCCTTTTTTATGTATTTCATTCTTCTTATTTCTTTCACTTTCATTTTTCTTTTTTTAAAAAAGGCTTTCTTTATTATTCATTTTTCTTCTATCATTCTTTTTTTACCTCTTCTTTTACTTCTTTCCTTCTTTTTTTATTCGTTCTTTTTCAAATTTCTATTTAATCTTTCTTTTTAATTCTTTTTCTTTTCTTTGTACTTCTTTTTTTATTTTTTTCTTGTTTTTTCTTCTTTTTTGGAATTTTTTCCCACTATTTTTCTTTGTTTTTTATTCACATTGATGGTCTTGTTTCTTTTTATATCTCATTTATTTTTCCAATTTCTCTTTGCTTTTTTATTCTTTCTTTTTTATTAATTTTTTTTCCTCATTTCTATTTCGTTCTTCTTAGTTTCTTTATTTAATATTTCATGTTCTTTTCTGACATTGTTTTCTACTATTTCTTTTCTCCTTTTCTTTCTTTTTCTTTTTTCTTTCTTTTTCATTTTTCTTTCTTTTCTTTCTTTCCCCTTTCTTTTACTTCTTTTTTCCTTTCTTCCACTCCTTCCTTTTTTCTTTCCTCCTGCTTGAGATTTACACACTCTTATTATATTTTCCTTCATTATCGCCTCATTTTTCTCCTGTTTCTATTTTCCACTTCCACGTGTTATATTCTATTTTTTTCATATTACACAAATAGACATAAAAGAAAAAAAAACTCACCTCAAAATCACAATCGATTTGATCTTATATTTTCTGTTCGACACCTTCTTTTTCAAAGCTTCACAATTTTTGCAAATCGTATTTCCACGTCTTTACTTTTTATGACTTTCAACGATTTTCCCTGAATCATTGTCTTAAAAAAATCTTGTATGGATTTTAGCATTTGAAATGTTTACGCCAAGAATATAAGAGTCTGTTGAGAATTTTATCAAACACATTCGAATAATTCTGAGATAGCGAAGCCTGCATTTAAAATGGCGCCATTATAGGTTATATATGCGGGTTTGCGCATGCTCAAATATTTAAGCGTTTCTGTTTGCACAAAGAATTCTTGGAAAAATGAGTATAAATATGCGTGTGCATATGTGTAAATTATTTCTTTCTATGTGTGCAGTCGCTTTAAAACTCCGGCTATTATGAGTTTCCACAAATTTCTGTCTTTTGTAACTTTTAACAAATTTTGTTTTTATTGACAACTGCTTTTTTTATTAATAAATCATTTAGTAAGATTCCTCTGAGGAATCAAGGCAATGTAGGATTTCTTGTACTGCACGTATTTGTATATACTCAGAAGCGAGGACGTCATTAGTTTATCAAGGTTTGTAAATTTGAGAACATACATGATTGTTAATGAGGTGTTCGAAAAGTCAGTTAAAGCATGAAGAGGGCACAATGTGTCCGAATTCAAATTCTGAGGAACTGTAAAATGAGCGAGTAATATTCAAATATTTTTATGAATATTGTTTGGATTGTGATCAGGCTGTCATGACATGTGATGAACGTTTGTGATGTATATTTTCAAAGGCTGAAGTGATGGATTTAACCGTTTTCTTTTGATTTTGCAATATATTTGTTGTTGTGTGTATTGGCTTGAGAAAGTAGTAATTTTTATCAGGGAAGGCGGGACTTGGAAAAATTACCTGGGCGTAGATTAGAATTTTGATAATATTCGATGGCGGAACTCTCGAGAATTTTGTTTCTGAGTAAATGACTTTCTCTTTTGATGAGTGTGGCGTTTTTAGATAAAAATTGAGATCGAATTTATTTCTGTGTATGATTAGACTATTTTTTTAAAATTTATTTTGTTCCTTTTGTGTTTATAGATACGTTTCAAACTATTTACATTCTTTGGACTGTTGTCCTCATCTTTATTGTCATATCCCTAACGTTTCGGTCGTTTTACGCCCTGGAGTTCTTCAGGTGATGGTCATGACATTATACATGTCTGACCGTTCGTCCATTTCTAGACATCTACAGAAAAATTTCTGTCTACATTCACAATATAAAAAATAATGATCGACAACACAACTATCCTACATAAAAAAAACAACAAAATCAAACTACACAGCCTCAAGGCAATATTCATTAAAAAAATTAAGCTGTCAATTAATAGAATCAGCTATGAATACTGTAGTAATGTTCGGAAATGTTTACAGAAAGACCAGTTTTTTCATGATTTAACACGTGCATGACCATGACATTACAACATAAAAAATTACATTTTGGATAATTTTCACGTTCTAATGAACGCTAAGAAATTTGTCAACCAATATATCTGAAGCAAGAAGAAAATTTACAGTAATTTTTAGCAACAATGTTTTATGGTTATTTTTTGTTACCACAGTTCACACCTCTGAAGATGATCTTGGAAGAAGGTTGAAAGTACTTGGGAACATCGAGAAATGAATAATAAAATCATCTGTCAACGTTACAGCTCATTTCTGACATCTCTCAATTATAAGCGAAAGATTATTCGTAAGTATGAACGCCTTTTATTAAAAATAACCAGACACAATATTTGCATTTTATTTAATCTGATATATATATATATATATATATATATATATATATATACAAATGTACGCTTTTATATATTTTAGTGAGATTAGGTAATGGGTAAAACATTGTTCCTATAGCTTCAACTCTCTATGTGTAAACGGACATCTAATATATGCAATAAATATTCAAAAGTCAAAGTTTTTCTTGAACACAGATAATGTC
Source organism: Ascarosepion bandense (assembly GCA_037127315.1). Taxonomy (NCBI): domain Eukaryota; kingdom Metazoa; phylum Mollusca; class Cephalopoda; order Sepiida; family Sepiidae; genus Ascarosepion; species Ascarosepion bandense. The sequence goes on from JBBBDQ010000763.1 coordinate 4,287,647, forward strand.
AACCTATGGTGTAAACATGCTCACTACCGACATCTCCTGTTAAGCACATTTTCAATGTTTGTCACGTGAATGTAATTCCCAAATAATTTACAAAGCGTACTTTATTGGGAGTTTTCAAGCTGACCAGTAGCCATTCCACAGAACGTGAAGAATAAAAAGACGAGTTCGTGGATAAAAGAAAATGCTACTTCGATAAAAAAGAAGAATCGTGAATAAAAAAAAGTGTGTTTCCTGCGTTTACAATAAAATTGGACATCTGTCTTTAATAGCTAAGTAGACCGTTACATGATGTCGCCTTGGAAGGATTTAAATTACTGAAGAAAATGGCTTCCTACTTTGAGAAAGCCCAAAGATTGCAGATGTTTAAATGTTTACGTGACACTCTGTTTAGTGTGACATTTATGTTTATTAAGTAAATATATGGGACTTATGATCAACGAAAGACAATGAGATAGTCCCTATAACATTAAAAGTCCCTATAACAGGGGAATACAAAAAGTACGCGATTTAGAACTTGACAGAAGTTTTTCTAGACAGATTGGTATAGAAATAAATCCATAGTTTTTTTTTAATCTTTTGACAAAAAGTTAGTGTGGAATCAGTTCTTTATAAATTTAAGGTTGAATAAAACACCTGGAAGCAAGAATTTCAGATGTGCTTGTACCTTTCACATTTCAATAAGAGACATGAGTTGTCATGTGGACATGGTAAGTTTATCTTTGGTACATACGCAAGTGAATGCTCGGCTCACATCTTACCTTAGTGGGAAGGTTAAGTAAATAACTTGAAGGAATTTTAGCTGTGATCATGGCGTAGCATCTGTTCTCTACTCATTTAAGATGAGAGAAAGCGCCCTGTCCCGGGATTTCAAACACTACCACAGCAAATTTCTTATTGCACTAAAAAAAAGTGTAATATCAATACCAGCATGACAATGGTAGCAGAGACTAAGCAGTTTTGTTTTTTGGCCTACATGCATGGCGACTACACATAAAAAGTCTTTGCGATCTACCCAACTTGGCCGGCACGATTAATTGACTTGAGCCCGATGGATTTCTTCCTTTGGAGAGTTCTCAAGGACAAAGTTTACAGTCGAAAACCAAAAAAAAATGGTGATTTGAAAAATTACAAAAGACATGTATTTCAAAAAATTAATAGACAAATAAACTTGTGTGTCGAAGCCTGAGTGGTAGAATTCAAAGATATGTGATGATGTTACGTCCCAAAAAGGCATATAACCAGACACCAACATATCATTCCAAGTCGCTTCATTCGTATAATTTATTGATAGCGATTTTCTCCTGATGAGATGTTGGATGAAACGGCCTTAAAGACAAATATTTTGCTTGTTTTTAAAACAATATATATATATATATATATATATATATGGTTAAATAAAATAAAGACAAACGAAAAACTGTATTTAAATCGCCTACGCGTTTCGTTCTGTGATGGAAACACGAAATGAGCTTTATTCAAAAGTACGAATATGAGGGACGAAACGCGGAGTTGATTTAAATACAGTTTCCCTCTTGTCTTTATTTTATTTAACCATACTGTCCTTAATCTCAGACCATAACTGAGTATATTTTTACACACACACACACACACACGCACACACACACACACATATATATGTGTGTGTGTGTGTGTGTGTGTGTATATATATATATATATATATATATATATAGGGTTGGTACGGATGTAATAAAAATCCATATCCAAAGAACCAATATTCTTAAAAAGTTGCTCAATACCAAGGAAAGCGCATAATATTTATTTATAATTTATGACATAAATATGTTATTATATCACTACAAAAGTAGCTATTTTGTTTCGACACTATCTGTATCATATCAAGTGGTGATCTTTGTAAGACACACGTGGTGTCGAAAGAAAATAGCTACATTTGTAGTGATATTATGACATACTTATGCTATAAATTCTAAATAAATATTATATATATACATATATTTGTCATCCACGTACAAACTTGTTTCGTTGTATCACATCTCATCAGTGTGGCTAGACATCCACTTGCTTCCAGCCTGGATCGAAACTAGACTGATTCGTCGTTAGTCGGAGTGCCTACTTCCTAAGCTATCGGCGCATAGAATGAGGGAAGAGAAACTTTTAGCGTGTTATATATATGCGGTGTATACACACGCCAGCCACCGGAAGAACTCAATTCATGACTAAAGAGTAATGCTAAATCGCAGAAATGGTAACTGTTTTAAACTTTTCCTCTCTAAAGTGCTCTATCGTAATGAGAGCATAATTTATTATATATATCTAAACTTATTTAGAAATGGAACATTATCTGTGTGTGTGCGTGTGTATTTTTCAAATCACCAACATTTCTTGGTTTGTGTCTGTATGTGCGTGTGTCCGTTACCTATAGACTCCGAAACGGCTGAACTGATTTTCTTGAGAATTTACACAGTTATACTATAAGCGTCTGCGAGTGTTCTTAGCTAGGTTTTGTGTCGAGGTACCCCCGATAAATATCGAAAATCGATAATCGAAAAAATCGGATTACAGAAGGAGTGGTCCGATTTTAAGCAAATTTGATACACTCATAGACAAAGAAATAAAAACGATATTCAGAAGTTTCAAGGCTGCAGTTCTTACAATAGTGCAGAAAATGGATAATATATATAAAAGGCAAGATGTTTGTGTGTGTGTCTGTTTATCTGCCTGCCTGTCTGTATTTTTTTTCAGCCCTTTTGTTTTAGTTTTTGCTTCGGGTTTGGCTCTAAGTAGGTATAATTGTAGTTTTTAGTCTCAGCCATGTTACTATTTACTCAGAGGACTTATTTAACCTTCAAAATTCAGTTTACGACGAAAAAAACTTAATTGATATCGAAACCAGGAAATCAAAATTTAACTTACATCCATTCATTTTTCTTTCAGTCTACGGTTTCGCTTTAACTGAAAACAACTATTCTCGTAAACATCTTTTATTTTAAAAAGAAAACCGCCCATCGCTTGATACTTGTACACATTATTTCGCTATAATTTTGAACGGACATGTGTTTTGTTTTGTCATTCACAAACATACTCACATTACCGATATATAAACACACTTTCATACATTAAACCAGCGAGGATTATTCTTGTACACATAATTTAACAATTCATCTATAATTTAAATATGTGTAACACATGAATTATTTTCGCATACATACACTTACATTTAAAATAAGCATGTATTGCTTTTATTGCATGTGACATACACACATATAAACAGGCATGAGTTTTTCCTACATTTAAAAATGATCGTCTATGGCTTTATTACATGTGACACGTATCTGACCAATTAAATCAAACCTCAATCAATATACTGTTTCTTTGGATTTAAAAAAAAAGAAAACATTCGTTTTAAAAAATCTCTATTACAGCGAAACATGTAATTAATGACACTTTTCTTACCTGTTCTTAACTTACTCTCTCTCTCTCTCTCTCTCTCTATATATATATATATATATATATATATATATATAATCGTGTCGCCCCAAGCAAAGCACTGTTGTGCAGGGGGTTACATAGGAGGAAAGTTATGCAAAAGAGTGACAGGTTACAGGGGTGTCAGGAAGTGGGTAAGAGAAGGATGAGAATAATGATGAGAGATGGGTGGACGGAGAAAGGAGCATGAGAGAGAGAGAGAGAGAGAGGGAGAGAGAGAGAGGATGCAAGTCAGTGAGATAGGAGATGACTATTGACTTTACATTTAAATTCTTGCAGATTGTAGCTGACGGGAAAACAATAAGCGGAAGGAAATTCCACAGGCGGGAAGTGCGAGGAAAAAAGAAGCTGTTGGAGTAGAATTTGCGTTTACAATATATCGGTTTAACAGTAAAAGGATGGGACCTAGTTGCTAATCTTGTGGCTCGAGGAAATTCATATATAGGGGGAACCAATGAGCTAAGTTCATCTGAGCTGTAGCCGTGAAAGTATTTATATATAAGACACAGAGAAGCCATATTACGCGGCTAAGAAAATGACTGTATCTGAGCTGCCAAGTTGGGACCGATCACATTACAGATTATCCGTTGGATTTTGTCAAGGACCCCTAGGTGGATAGCAAGAGCACCCGACCAGATATGGCAGCAGTATTCAATACACAGGCGGAGGGATATATATATATCTAAACATAAGTCAGGGAATTTGTTTTTATGGATTTTAATTCTATCTTATTGTTCAGTAACATGATTCCAAACGCTTTTAACGCTTAATGGTGATATTCAGTCAGTCAGTTAAGTGCTATACGTGATACAAGCTTTGGGTGATCATGTCTTGAAATAGCCATGACTGACTGGGCAGAAGATTATCCCGCAGTACGTTACCATTGTTTTCTTCAATAGAGTGTTTGCCAGCCAAGGCTATAGAACCCAATCTTTCCTATTACTTAACCCATAACCGGTGGAAAGAGACTGATTAATAACTTTCCCAAGGTTTTTGTGCTTAAGTTAACGCCGTGAATTCAACTGAAATTCGAACTCAGCTCCCTGATTTGTCGTTCCGAGTCGATATCCACTGCACCACAACGCATATCTAATGTTGATATTACGACTTCAATATTTGTGGCGGATAGACGTGAAGTCGAATAAAATGAATTTTTTGTTTATTTATTTATTTTTTGAAAAAACAACGTTTTATCGAGAACAAATTAACTTGAAACAATGTCACCAAAGGTATATATATATATATATATATATATATATATATATATATATATATATATATATATATATATCAGTTTACAGTTGGATAAGACGGTTCCTTCCATAACTTCTTGGGAACTATGGCTACCAACCTTATTTTATTTATTTATTAATTTAGATTTAATTAATTATTTTATCAATTGATATGATAGATTTATTTAATTGTTTTGAGGAGTGCATCTTTTCGGTGGGACTCTACAAAAGCTTTATCTTTCTACTAAATATTTGGTGCAATTTCTTTGATTTTGGGATGCGTTTGTCGATGTTATTAATAAATATATCTGAACTGACATTTTTATGATATGTTTGATTCAACCATATAATGTTTCATTTTTTTTTTTATATATTTAAACGAAAAAACTAGGTTATGAATTGATGGATTTTCAGCAACGTTTACATACAGCATTCATAGGCACAGGAAAGCTGCGTTTAGAAAGTTCGAAAATGATTGGAATGAGATGTCAAGTAAGGACAAATAACACTGCAGATTTTTCTTTGAACCTTATCAGTCAGGCAGTCAGTCAAGTCCCATACGGGATCCACTCTTTGGGGGGCGATCATGTCTCGAAAGAGACATGACTGACTGAGCAGAAGATTATCCCGCAGTAGGTTGCCATTGCTTTCTGCGGTAGACTAGTTGCCAGCCAAGACTATAGAACACAATCTGTCATGATATTTGTCTCATAGCTAGAGGGAGAAGAGATGTATTATATTATTACGTAGTAATTAGTGGGGGGGGGGGGTCAGTTTATTATTTCATAACAATAGAAAACCGATCTCCCACTTCATGACCAGTAGAAGCCTTAATCATGATTCCAACTATTATATTCAATCAGTCAGTTAAGTGCCATACGTGATACACACTTTGGGCGATCATGTCTCGAAAGAGACATGACTGACTGAGCAGAAGATTATCCCACCGTAGGTTGCCATTGCTTTCTGCGGTAGACTAGTTGCCAGCCAAGACTATAGAACCCAATCTGTCATGTTATTTCTCTCATAGCTACAGGGAGAAGAGATGTATTATATTATGACGTAGTAATTAGTGGGGGGGGTCAGTTTATTATTTCATAACAATAGAAAACCGATCTCCCACTTTATGACCAGTAGAAGCCTTAATCATGATTCCAACTATTATATTCAATCAGTCAGTTAAGTGCCTTACGCGATACACACTTTGGGCGATCATGTCTCGAAAGAGACATGACTGACTGGGCAGAAGATTATCCCGCAGTAGATTGCCATTGTTTTCTAGCTGCCAGCGAAGGCTATAGAACCCAATCTCTCCTATTACTTACCCCATAACTGGAGGGAAAAGACGGATTAATACCTTTTCTAAGGGTATTTGTGCGTAAGTGAATGCAAGGAATTCAACTGGAATTTGAACTCGGCCCGCCGATTTGTCGTTCCGAGTTGTTATCCACTGCATCACAACGCCTTGTACAATAAGTGCTATTGAGTGAGTTTCTTTTATTACGAATATCTAACATGACTATCACCAATAATAGTATTATATAACAGTACTATTACTAAGAATTACTATTATCTACCATCACTCTCACTAATAACTACTATTATCTGACATCGCTTTCACTCTGAATTAATATTATCTAACATCACTATCTTCAAGATTTACTATTATCTAACGTCACTGTCTCTAAGAATTTCTATTATCTAACATCACTTTCACAAAGAATTGCTATTCTCTAACATAACTAAAAATTATTATTATCTAACATTGCTATCACTAAGAATTACTAATATCTAACATGACTTAAAATTACTAATATCTAACATGACTTAAAATTACTAATATCTAACATGACTTAAAATTACTAATAGCTAACATGACTTAAAATTACTAATATCTAACATCACTTAGAATTACTAAAATCTAACATCACGTAGAATTACTAATATCTAACATGACTTAAAATTACTAATATCTAACATCACTTAAAATTACTAATATCTAACATGACTTAAAATTACTAATATCTAACATCACTTAAAATTACTAATATCTAACATCACTTAGAATTACTAATATCTAACATCACTTAGAATTACTAATATCTAACATGACTTAAAATTACTAATAGCTAACATCACTTAAAATTACTAATATCTAACATCACTTAAAATTACTAATATCTAACATCACATAAAATTACTAATATCTAACATGACTTAAAATTACTAATATCTAACATCACTTAAAATTACTAATATCTAACATGACTTAAAATTACTAATATCTAACATCACTTAGAATTACTAATATCTAACATGACTTAAAATTACTAATATCTAACATCACTTAAAATTACTAATATCTAACATGACTTAAAATTACTAATATCTAACATCACTTAGAATTACTAATATCTAACATCACTTAAAATTACTAATATCTAACATGACTTAAAATTACTAATATCTAACATCACTTAAAATTACTAATATCTAGCATGACTTAAAATTACTAATATCTAACATGACTTAAAATTACTAATATCTAACATCACTTAAAATTACTAATATCTAACATGACTTACAATTACTAATATCTAACATCACTTAAAATTACTAATATCTAACATGACTTAAAATTACTAATATCTAACATGACTTAAAATTACTAATATCTAACATCACTTAAAATTACTAATATCTAAAATGACTTAAAATTACTAATATCTAACATCACTTAGAATTACTAATATCTAACATGACTTAAAATTACTAATATCTAACATGACTTAAAATTACTAATATCTAACATGACTTAAAATTACTAATATCTAACATCACTTAGAATTACAAATATCTAACATGACTTAAAATTACTAATAGCTAACATCACTTAAAATTACTAATATCTAACATGACTTAAAATTACTAATATCTAACATCAGATAAAATTACTAATATCTAACATGACTTAAAATTACTAATATCTAACATCACTTAAAATTACTAATATCTAACATGACTTAAAATTACTAATATCTAACATCACTTAGAATTACTAATATCTAACATGACTTAAAATTACTAATATCTAACATCACTTAAAATTACTAATATCTAACATGACTTAAAATTACTAATATCTAACATCACTTAGAATTACTAATATCTAACATCACTTAAAATTACTAATATCTAACATGACTTAAAATTACTAATATCTAACATCACTTAAAATTACTAATATCTAACATGACTTAAAATTACTAATATCTAACATCACTTAAAATTACTAATATCTAACATGACTTACAATTACTAATATCTAACATCACTTAAAATTACTAATATCTAAAATGACTTAAAATTACTAATATCTAACATCACTTAAAATTACTAATATCTAACATGACTTCCAATTACTAATATCTAACATGACTTAAAATTACTAATATCTAACATCACTTAGAATTACTAATGTCTAACATGACTTAAAATTACTAATATCTAACATCACATAAAATTACTAATATCTAACATGACTTAAAATTACTAATATCTAACATCACATAAAATTACTAATATCTAACATGACTTAAAATTACTAATATCTAACATCACATAAAATTACTAATATCTAACATGACTTAAAATTACTAATATCTAACATCACATAAAATTACTAATATCTGACATGACTTAGAATTACTAATATCTAACATCACATAAAATTACTAATATCTAACATGACTTAAAATTACTAATATCTAACATGACTTAAAATTTCTAATATCTAACATCACTTAAAATTACTAATATCTAACATGACTTAAAATTACTAATATCTAACATGACTTAAAATTACTAATATCTAACATGACTTAAAATTACTAATATCTAACATGACTTAAAATTACTAATATCTAACATGACTTAAAATTACTAACATCTAACATGACTTAAAATTACTAATATCTAACGTGACTTAAAATTACTAATATCTAACATGACCTAAAATTACTAATATCTAACATCACTTAAAATTACTAATATTTAACATCACATAAAATTACTAATATCTAACATGACTTAAAATTACTAATATCTAACATCACTTAAAATTACTAATATCTAACATCACTTAAAATTACTAATATCTAACATCACTTAAAATTACTAATATCTAACATCACTTAAAATTACTAATATCTAACATCACTTAAAATTACTAATATCTAACATCACTTAAAATTACTAATATCTAACATCACTTAAAATTACTAATATCTAACATCACTTAAAATTACTAATATCTAACATCACTTAAAATTACTAATATCTAACATGACTTAAAATTACTAATATCTAACATCACTTAAAATTACTAATATCTAACATCACTTAAAATTACTAATATCTAACATGACTTAAAATTACTAATATCTAACATGACTTAAAATTACTATTATCTAACATCACTATCTTCAAGCATTCTTATTGTCTAGCATCACTTTCAACAAGAACTGCTATTAGCTAACATCATTAAGAATTATTTATATCTAACATCACTATCACTAAAAAATTTCAAATATCTAACATTACAAGTACTAAGAAGTACTTAAGCTGCTATTTATTAACTAAATTTTAATGCTTCTAAAACGAAGCTGCTATCTATTAACCCCCTAGGGCCATTCGTATCATATTTGATACAGTATGAAAACAAGCCTTGAAAGAAATATTTTTCTGAAAAATTTTTTAAGAGAAAGATTTTATAAATTTCAAATGAAAGCAGTACTGACTGCTCAGTCAATAAATACCAAATGTTTCCTTATAGGGAAATACCAAATGTTTCCTTATAGGGAAATACTGTATCAAACATGATACGAATGGCCCTAGAGGGTTAACCATCATAGACAATCGCTCATACTCCCGATTAACATGGATCAGGCTAGCCTTCCTGAGAAAATTCAGATGTAAAGTCAATAGTCATCTCCTATTTCACTAACCTGCATCCTTTCTCTCATGCTCCTTTCTCCGTCCACTCCAATCCCATCAGTATTCTCATTCTTCTCTTACCCACTTCCTGACACCCCTATAACCTGTCACTCTTTCTCATAACTTTCCTCCTATGTAACCCCCTGTGCAACAGTGGCAGTAAAATTCCTTGCTTGGGGCGATATGATTATTAAAAAATTGTCATCTATCTCATTAACCTGCATCCTCTCTTTGCTCCTTTCTCCATCCACTCCACTTCCATCAGTATTCTCATTCTTCTCTTACCCACTCCCTGATACCCCTATAACCTGTCACTCTTTCTCATAACTTTCCTCCTATGTAACCCCCCTGTGCAACAGTGGTAGTAAAATGCCTTGGTTAGAGCGATATGATTATTAAAAAAAAACTTTTTTTTAAATTTTTTTACTGACTGCGTATATAATCCAGTAGTTGTCGTTTGCTGATGTCACGAAAGCTCTTCGTGTGTCACATTTCGAGTTTTTGTTTCCATTTGGTCTCTCATTTATTATTTTAACATTATCCATACCTTTTTTTTTTTTTTTTTTTTGTACAGGTTCAGGCCGTTTGGGAGTCTGTTGTTTCAATATGTGTGTTGCGTTTGTTTCTTCAATTTCCGAAGTTTCATTCTCAGTTTACACACAACAAGGAGGTGGTCGCCTCTGCAGTCCACATAGGTTTTACAGTGAACAGCTGCATTCCCGAATCTCTTGTTGATAGTTATGCCGTCGATTTAGATTTTAGTTCCTCCTCCTGCGTTTTACCATGTCCATAATCGTCTTAAATGCTCTTGGGATAAGGTGTTGTTTATGCCCTTGTCATTTGCTGTGCCCGATTTGGCACATTTCCCAGCGTTCATTGCAGATTCCTCTTTCGAACTTGCCAATTATTTCTCTTGTCATCCTTTTACCTACTTAGGTATTCCGATCTCCTCTGATAATTTTAATTCCTTCTGATTTCGACTGACCTTTGGAGTTCTCTAGCATGGAGTAAAAAGATTCAATTTCTCCTTTACTTTGTGTTGTCGGTGCAGATACGACTATAATAGGTATGTTGATGGCCGTTCCTTTCAGTTTAACTAAGAATTCTTCATGTTTTGATCCAGTATCAATCCAACTCTTTTTTTTCGTTTTGCTCTCTGACTGCTTATACATTGTCACTGTCAAAATCTCTGTTGTTTGGCCAACTAGTTTCACATACAAGTAACATGTTGACGTTTAATCTACGCATGTCCTGTTTTACACTTTCAAGTTAGTAAGACTTGTTCAACGTTCTAACGTTCCATGTCCCAAGAGTTACTGTTTGTTTCACGAAACCGTTGTTAGATAACGGCCCGATTATACCTGTCGTTTATGTCACTCCCTTCAGGGAGAGTTAACAGTTTCAAGGGAATTTTATCCGTTTTACGCCGTTTATGCTGACAGTCGTAGGATGACAGTCAGGTGAAACCTGTTGCACATGCCGCTCTTTATCTGGCGAAGAGTTAATAGACTTAACCACCTTTGCGCTGTTCAATCAGTTACTTGAGTGCCATACGTGATACACGCTTTAGAGACATGACTTACTGGGCAGAAGATTATTCCACAGTAGGGGCCATTGCTATCTGCGGTAGACAGGTTGCCAGCCAAGGCTATAGAACCCAATTTGTCATGTTATTTTGTTTATTTTTTATTTTTTTAATCGTTTAACCCCGAGCAAGGCATTCCACTGCCACTATTGCGCAGGGGGTTACAGAGGGGCGGGGAAGTGATGAGAAAGGATGGTTAGTTATAGGAAATGTCAGAAGGAGGGTGATAGACGGGTAAGAGTACCGAGAATGAGGGTTGGTTAGATGGTGAGAGTGTTTGAGAGAATAGATGCAAGTTAGTGTGTTAGGAGGTGTCTATTGACCTTACATTTAAACTCCTGGAGATTGTAGCTGTCGGGGAAGCAGGCATGTGGAAGGGAATTCCACGGGCAGGAAGCGCGATAAAAGAAGCTGTTGGAGTAGAAATTACGGTTACATCTTATCTCTTTCACTGTAAAAGGGTGGGACCTAGTTGCTAATCTAGTATCTCGTGGAAATTCGTACCTAGGCAGCACCAATGACCTTAGTTCATCGGAGCTTTTTTGTTGTGGATTCTTGTTAAACATCACACAATATAGTAATAACACAAAACAGATATGAGAGGAAAAATGTAAGTATATTGAACAAAATATCTACAACCTGTACACGGTTAGTAGAGTCAGAAATACTAAGAATACTCGTTAGTAGGTGTCAAATATATACAATCTTGTAGATAAGTAGTAAGTCCGGGTAATAAGTCTATATTCTGGCTGACCAACTAGCGGCGGTTCAATTGCTGCGACAAGCACTGCTTTACGCACACCCCGTTCTCTGTAGGCAGGATCATTTGTATACCTTAGACGAGTCCATTTATTGTGCTATAAAGGGGTGATCCCCAACATTATTTAACCCATAACTGGCGTGAAGAGACGGATTAATACCTTTTCGAAAGGTATTTGTGCGTATGTAAATGAAAGGAATTCAACTGGAATTCGAACTCGACTCTCCAATTTCTCTGTCCAAGTCGATATCCACTGCTCCACAAGTTTTCATATTTTGATAGTTTATCACCTTGATGATTCTTGGAATTAATAGTGGAGTAGTTTCTAATTACTTTCTCCATTGTGATTTATTAAGACACCGCCTCTAGTAAACACTTTATTAAACATTGCCTTTTGTCACGCAGTATACTTCATAATTTGCCTGATAAATATTTATGAGCGTCTACTAAATTCATGGTTGAAGAGTAATGCGTCAATCGCAGAAGTGGATACAGTTTTAAAACTTTCCTCCCTTGAGAGCTCAGTCGGATAACGAGAGCAAAATTAATCATCTACATACAAGCCTGTATAAGCACAAAGAGTTTGTCACTTATGAGGTTCTTACTCGCCGGGGCTCGATATATATATATATATATATATATATATATATATATATATATATATACTGTTGCAAATTTTTAAAACAATGGAAAAATCTGAATTTTAAAAAAGCAGTGGCTTAATAAGTGTTATTCGGACTTTGCTCCGTCAGAAACAACGGTTATGGGTAGTCGGCTGCATTTAAACGCGGTCGTACAGATACAAATGATGTTGATCGCTCAGGTCGGCCAAAATCGGCAGTTGTCCCGGAAAACATTCGTTTTGGTTGATCGTAAATTGAAGTTGCCTGAGATAACAGATGAGTTGCACATATCAGAACGCAGTGTATTCACCATTTTGCATGAACGTTTGTCAATGAGAAAGCTGTGTTCAAAGTGGGTGCCGCGTTTGCTAGCAGTCGATCAAAAACAACAACGCGTCGACGATTCAGAGCGTTATTTGCAACTGTTTCAACGCAACAAGAAGGAGTTTTTGCGTCAATATATCACAATGGATGAAGCATGGATCCACCACTTCAAACTGGAGTCATCAGGTGAAAACCGCCCAAAACGACCAAAGACACAAACATCAGCAGGCAAGGTTTTGGCCTCCGTATTTTGGGATGCGCAAGGTATTTTGTTCATCGATTATCTTGAGAAAGAAAGAACCCTCAATAGCGAATATTGTATAGAATTATTATTGCGTTTGAAGAAAGAAATAGCTAAAAACCGGGCACAAATAAAAAAGCAAAATCTTTCACCAAGACAATGCATCGTGTCGCAAGTCGATCGCAACGATGGCAAAACAGCACGTCGAATTGCTTCCGCATCCCCCTATTCTCTAGATCTAGCCCCCGGGACTACTGGCAGTTTGCAGACCTCAAAAGAATGCTTGAGGGAAAGAGATTTGGTTCCAATGAAAAAGTGATATCGGTAACTGAGGCGTGTTTTGAGTCCAAAAACAAATCGTTCTGCAAAAGAGGCATCGAATTGTTACAGAAGCGTTGGAACCGGTGTGTCACCCTAGAAGGAGACTATGTGGATGATTAAAGTCGAGTTTTGTCGAAAAGTTGTCGTTACAGTAGGTATGTCCGGGATTTATTTAGTGAAGTGTTATATTGATTAAAAGTTAAATTTGGAGGATCTGAAATTTTTCCTACCCGCTAACTTTGACCTCGCGAACAAATTCCAGCCTCCAACTCCCAAATGAAGAGGACTACGATTTTCCCCTCTCCCCTCTTCTTGACCTTTTCCTGATCAACCTCCTTCACCCCTTCCTTTATTAACCTTTGCTTCCGGTATACGAGAATTTTCTTCATTTTACTTTCGGTTGGGGTTGAACAATGCATGTCTCAAATAGGCATATTGAAATAGCAATTTCCCAAATGTAATCTGAATTTACAAATGAAAGATATATATATATATATATATATATATATATATATATATATATATATATATAATGCTCTCATTACGATTGAGCTCTCTAGAAAAGATAATTTTAAAAACTGTTTCCACTTCTGCGATATATGCGTGACTCTTCAGAAATGAATTGAATTCTTTCGGTGACTGGCGTGTGTATACACTGCTTATATACAACACGTTAAAATTTCCCTTCTCTGATTCCATAAAGCCTATGGCTTAGAGGGCAGTGACTCCGACTGACACCAAATCGGTCAAATTTCGATTCCGGCTAGCAACACTACTGATGAGCTGTGATAAGCGAGACAGACTTGTATGTGGATGACTAATATATTATGCTTTCATTGTTTGAGCTCTCTAGATATATATATATATATATATATATATATATATATATATATATATATATGTATATTCTCGCACATATTTCAAAATCGTCTATCGTTTTAATACACTTGACACATGTATTATCACGTACACATGCATATGAACAGAGAAGCGTCCCTATAGCTACACTTCTTCTTCGATGTGTCCTGTCCCTTCAAGACAATGGCGATCATGGCTTTCCACGTCTCCCTATCCCTGGTGGCTCTGAGCACGCCTTCTCCTGTTACACCATGCAATCCTCGTTCCGTCATCCACCTGATTAGGTCCTTCAAATATGTTATCCTTTGCTTTCCCCTGTCTATTTTCCCTCTCTCTGACCTGTTAGTATCAGATTCTCCAAGCCCTCCTTCCTCATTGCGTGTCCCAGGAACTTCAACTGTCTCTTCCTGATGCTCAGAATTAATTTCCTTTTTGTTTCTATCATTTTCAAGACCTCATCATTGGTCGATCCATGATATTCGCAGCATCCTTCTGTAGAACCACATTTCAGTTGCTTCAAGTTTTTCCTTCATCTTTGATGATGTTGTCCAGCATTCACTGCCATATTGAAGCATGTAGCAATCCAGTACTCTCTTCCTTGTTTCTAGCGAAATTGTCCTATTTCTTCATACCTTACTCAACTTCTGGAATGCTTCCTTCGCCATGCCAACACCTACACTTACATTTAGAATAAAATTGTTTATTGCTTTTATTACACGTGACACATATCTGAGCAATAAGAATCAAACTCCAAAGAACATTCCGGTATACTGTCTGTCTGTCTTTTTTCTTTATTTTTTTTAACATTTAATTTTTCCTTTCTTATTTTTAAACAGATTTCTGGAGAAGGTTTAATAAAATGGAAACACGTTGGAATAAGACACATTTCCTACTTTTGTTTCATTTTTTCTATCATCTTGTCGGATTTCAATTTATATATTAAACACACACACACACACACACACATATATATATATATATATATATGTATATGTATATGTATATATATATATATATGTGTGTATATATATATATATTCATTTTATCACTAATGGAAAATGCAAGGTACAGAAGAAATGGCGACACTCGGCCGGTTACGAAGAACCAAAGGCGTTTGCTCGCAAACCGAATCCCAATATCACGCGTCTATAATAATTTAAGAAACAATCGAACTGAGGCCCCTCGTTACTTTCAGCCGCCAACTTCTTCCTACAGGCGTATGAGGGGATTACTGTTATGTGAATTTCCATAGCTGGCTTGGTAGGACGGTGTGCGTCCAGCCAGCCAGCCAGCCACTGACGAGGTTTGGGCGGTAAACGTGCGTGAAATTGTTATTCGACCCGCAGGGAAAATGTCTCGTAGATAAAGTCCCGCAAAGAGGCGGACGATGTAAAAAATATACTGCAATACACGGTTCCCTTTCTCAGTCGGACGTAAAAGGGTTATTTTGCTTACTTGGCGTTAAACGAATATATTATTTATATAAGAAAAATATACCGCTGGCTTATTTGCGTGCTGGACTAAGATCGCGATCTCACGTACTTTAGAATCATTTGTTTATATGTTAGGTATGTACGCATGCGTAAATGCCTGTATATACGTTTTTTAGGATATAGTGTTCAAATATATACAAAGCAGATATATCATGTGTCGTTAAATAAGAAAGAAAGAAAGAAAACAAAGAGAAAAAGAAAGAAAATTACGGAACTATATATATATTATAGCGTTGAGAAAGTAATTCATTTTTACCATAGAAGATATTTAAAAAAAAAGTAAAGAAAATTATTTTAAATATTAGGTTCTTCGTAACGTAATAACATTTTACCTTAAACTATATCAATAAAATCATTGTAAGAATCTATCATACCGATCCGAATTAAGGCGGATCTAGGAACCACAGCAATTAAGATATTTATCTATACTTCTGAGATAAGGTAGTATTTACATTATTTACACTGTTCAGACTGTTTTTTTTATCATATCACCCCAAGCAAGGCGGTAACGCCACTGATGCTCAGGGGGCTACTTAACAGTAAAAAGATTGGAAAAGAGAAAGCCGGAAACCACATCCTAAACAGGGAACAAGGGATGAGCCTCGTCACCTGTTCAATAGACGAGTGTGGAGTGTGAACCGGGCGATAGTTTAGTCTATCTACTCCAACTGAGAAAAAAAAAGAAAAGAGTAAGAAGATTGGAAAAAAGAAAGCCGGAAACCACATCCTAAACAGGGAACAAGGGATGAGCCTCTTCACCTGTTCAATAGACGAGGGTGGAGTGTGAACCGGGCGATAGTTTAGTCTATCCACTCCAACTGAGAAAAAAAAAAAAAGAAAAGAGTAAGAAGATTGGAAAAAAGAAAGCCGGAAACCATATCCTAAACAGGGAACAAGGAATGAGCCTCTTCACCTGTTCAAAAGACGTGGGTGGAGTATGAACCGGGCGATAGTTTAGTCTATCTACTCCAACTGAGCAAAAAAAGAAAAGAGTAAGGGGATTGGAAAAATGAATGCCGGAAACCATATCCTAAACAGGGAACAAGGAATGAGCCTCTTCACCTGTTCAAAAGACGTGGGTGGAGTATGAACCGGGCGATAGTTTAGTCTATCTACTCCAACTGAGCAAAAAAAGAAAAGAGTAAGGGGATTGGAAAAATGAATGCCGGAAACCATATCCTAAACAGGGAACAAGAGATGAACCTCTTCACCTGTTCAAAAGACGTGAGTAGAGTGTTGTCCTCAACTTTATTGACATAATAATCTCCCATTCGTCCATGATTAGAATATTGCTGCTATTTATGATCGGGAGCCCCAGCTATTTCCCTTGAAATCCTTGAAAATATCCAAAGAAGAATCAGCAATATTATCCGTTCTGATCTGGTGGCTCGGCTTCAGTCACTTTCTCACCCCCGTAAGGTTACTTCGCTATGACTTTTCTATAAATACTTTCATGGTAATTGTTCGGATGGGCTCCTCTCTATGGTAAGTAGAATTCACGAATTTAAACGCAGTATTAGGCTGGCGTCGTGTGTTCATCAGTTTAAAATTGAGCTGGCTAAATAAAACCGTAAATCCTATACTAACTGTTTCTTTCTTGCAATTCTTGCTTGTGGAATTCCCTTCCAGCTTCATTCTTTCCGGTCAACATTATTCTACAAAAATGTAAATGAAATGTCGATCGCTATGTACTCTCCTCCTGATTACTCTTTTCTCTTCCTGCGCAATAGTAATGTTTCTTTTGCTAATTCTTCCACAGGCGGTAACAGCCTTGTTTCTTAGTGGCTTTATTGCCTTGCTTGAAGTGAAACCGGTTAAAAAAATTCAATTTGTTTAGTGATTGATTGGTTTGTTTGTTTAACGACATATAAACTCCTTATGGGTCTTTTTATGGTGAAATTTAATTTTCTTGAGAACTCTGTTATAAATTGGTAATGTTCCTATATATATATATATATATATATATATATATATATATATATATATATATTTTAATCATTTCACCCCGAGCAAGGCAGAAATACCACTGATGAGAGGGGGGCTACATAACTGTAAAAAGATTAATTAGAAAAGAGTGAGGAGTATTCCTCATTTTTAAACGAGTTATTATGCGACCTAGGTTTCTACAATGTGGTGTTTTCAAGCGATTCGCAGTAACTGGTTTTACTGTTGTTTTTTTTTTTGTTGTTTTTTTAAGAACGCTCACGTAACGGGGATTTTTTGAACGTTCACGTAACGGGAAATTTTTGAACGTTCAATTTTTAAAATTAGAAGAAAATATAACGTTTTCATCCATGGTTGTATGAACCTAATAGATATTTCATGGTATGGTTACACTTAGTCATAATTTCAATTTTTTCATTCAATAATTCATTTTTGTTTGCAAATAACATAATCACTAACTTTTATTCCTGGCACAGTCTACATATTTTGCAACCGTTGTAAGGATTGGCTGTTTTCACCATACTCCACGTTATAACTGGGTCTTTTCCATATTTTAATTTCAATTTCCACATGTTGCTAGCCAATTTTGTACAATATTTAAGTTTTCTATTTTAAACCTCTTTTAACCATCTTCTCTTAAAATTGTTTTTGGTTGATCCCAAATATGTTTTTGTAAGATATATATATATATATATATATATATATATATATATATATATATATATATGATGTGGGTTCCCGGGTGAGAAACTACACAAAATAATAAATAACAAAAACAGATATGGAGATAGAAAATGTAGGTTATATTGAACTAGAAATACAGACTGGAACATGGGTTAGTCAATTAAAGAATACTATTAGTAGAAATAATTACATACAGTCTTGAAGTGAAATAGTATGTCCGGGTAATGAGTCAATATCCAAACAACTCTAACTGACTCCTTACTAAACTCTACAACACAAGTCAACTCTTTGTTCTCAGTATAGGCAGTATTATATGTGCACATCAGGCGAGTCCATTATTCTATCAAAAATGGGTGATCCCAAAACAATATATATATATATATATATATATAAAATAAAATAAATTTCGATGTTCAAAACTGTTGAATGATCATTTCATGTTGAAATGATCTTTCAACAGTTTTGAACATCGAAATTTATTGTTTTATAATTGGCTCTGTAATTTTAATTACATTGAACCCTCTACCTGTGTCATTTTTTAATATTAAAATATTAATATTAATAAGGATCGGGTCTTTAGGATTTACCTTCCTGCTTTTCCTTTTGGATTAAAGTTATTTTAAACATTAAGCAATGTATTATTACAAAAATGTATTATTGGTCACTGTTTTATTTTTTAAAAAAACTTATTACTAGTACTTTTAGCATAAAACATATTTTTATACTGTAAAAACCTTTTGTTTTTGTTTGAGGATTCACTATTTGTGCATAGCTCTGACCTTAACAAGTGCTACCACCTCAGATTAAGGCGAACCTGGGAATAACAGAAATTAAGATATTTGTGTATACTTCTGAGATAAGGTAGTACTTATATTATTTACATTGTTCGGACCATTGTCTTCATCTCTATTGCCATATTTCCGACGTTTGGGTCGTTGTACTCCACGGCCTTCTTTCGTTCAATGAGCCAAGCTTCTTCCGGATGAGTTAATTATCTCCCATTAATTCAATTGCTGTAGCCAGTTATTGAACTCACAATTCTTTGGGTCAAGTCACTGGAACTAACCAACTCTTTTCTTCACTAATCTATGTGTCCTTTAAATTAATTGAAATCCCAATCAGCTGATGAAGGCCGGAATGTATAACGGCTGAAACACCGTGAATGTAACATTAAAGATAACAGTCCAACAAATTTAAATAAAGCAGCTGGGTGTAATTTTTGTCATACCTAAAATGATGATTCCTTCTACATTTTAGGGTGTTCAGAAAATAAAATTTAAATTAAATTAAATTAACTTAAATATTAGACTGTTTGTAATTCCATTTTACAAAAAAAAAAAAAAAAAAGATATAAAAGTATGTACATTGTTTAAAATTTAGGATGTTCAAAAACTAATTAAATTTTCACCAACAAAGTTATAAAATCTAATCTAATTTAAATTTATTCATATGTTATTTATTAAAAATGTAAATCCTTTCATTTTCAATAATATATTGTTCACAATTTTCTATATTCATTCATGCCTCCCAGAGAGTAAAACACTACGCCTGCTTGACCTGAAACTCTCAGCGGACCTCAAGTGGAATGACTACGTCGAATCCATTGCTAAATCCGCTGCTATGAAAGTTGGCTCTCTGTGCAGGGCCCCGGAAATTCTTTCCGCCTGAATCTATCCTGTACTTATACAAATCTACCATCCGCCCGTGTTTTGAATACTGTTGCCATCTCTGGTCGGGTGCCCCTACTATTCTCCTCGGGCTTTTTGACAAAATACAGCGAAGAATCTGTAACGTGATTGATACCGACTTAGCTGACCGCCTGCAGTCACTCTCCCACCGGCGTGACGTGGCTTCCCTGTGCCTTTTCTATAAATACTTTCATGGGTTCTGCTCTGATGAAATTTGTGAGTTTGCACGAGATACTAGATTGGCAATTAGGTCACACCCTTTTACAGTGAAACCGATGAAATTTAACCGCAATTTCTACTCCAACAGTTTCTTTTCTCGCATTTTCCGCCTGTGGAATTCCCTTCCGCATGCTTGTTTCCCCGCTATAACTTCCAGGAGTTTAAGTGTAAGGTCAACAGACACCTAACACATTAACCCTCCCATTCTCTCCAACTCTCCTCCTATGTACATCCTAACTCGTCTATCGCCCTGTGTAACCCCCTGCGCTATAGTGGCAGTGGAATGCCTTGCTTGGGGTGACATGATTAAAAAATAAGGAAGAACGCAAGAGTTTGGAGATAGTTCATTTATTGATATAAACAAATACAGAACAAATTAGTCATGCTAATTAATAAGTAGTTTAGACAATAAAATGTATAAAATACTTAATAGTCATACAATGATTATTAGTGATGGTGATGTCGGATATTTTTTTTAACCATTGCACCCCAAGCAAGGCATTTTACTGCCATTATTGTGCAGGGTTTTTTTTTAATCGTATCAACCCGAGCAAGGCGTTAACGCCACTGATGTGCAAGGGGCTACGTAATAGTGAAAAGATTGGAAAAGAGAAAGCCGGAAACCACATCCTAAACAGGGAACAAGGGATGAGCCTCTTAACCTGTTCAATATACGTGGGTGGAGTGTGAACCGGGCGATAGATAGATCTATCTACTCCAATTGAAAAAAAAACGGAAACCAAAATGAGAAGATTGGAAAAGAGAAAGCCGGAAACCACATCCTAAACAGGGGTATATAAGTGTTATATAGGAGAAAGTGATAGGAAAGAGGGGTAGGTTATCGAGGGTGTCAGAAGGAGGGTAATAGAAGAATGAGAATACTGGTGTGGTGGGGGAAATGGATGGAGAAAAGAGCTTGAGAGAAAGGATGCGAGTTAGTGAGATAAGAGATGACTATTGACCTTACATTTAAATTCTTGGAGATTGTAGCTGTCGGGGCAGCAAGTATATGGAAGGGAATTCTACAGGCAGGAAATGCGAGAAAAGAAGCTGCTGGAGTAGAATTTGTGATTTCATTTTGTTGGTTTCACAGTAAAATGGGGGGACCTAGTTGCTAATCTTGAGGCTCGAGTAAATTTATATATAGGGAGCACCAGTGAGCTAAGTTCATCGAAGCAGACGCCGTGAAAATATTTGTAGAAGAGACACAGGGAAGCCACATTGCGCCGGTGAGAAAGTGACTGTATTTTAGCTCCCAAGTCGGGATCGATCACATTACAGGTTCTCTGATGGATTTTGCCAAGGATCCCTAGGTGGATAGCAGGAGCACCCGACCAGATATGGCAGCAGTATTCAATACACGGGCGGATGGTAGATTTATATATGTGCAGGATTGTTTCAGACGGGAAAAACTTCCTGGCCCTACACAGAGAACCGACCTTCTTAGCAGAGGATTTAGCTATGGATTCTATTTAGTCATTCCACTTGAGGTCTGTTGTAAGAATTAACCCCTCCCCTCGAGAGGCACTGTGTTTTGCTTTTAGGGAGACTAGCCTGATCCATGCTCATCGTGTTGTAGAAGCGATTGTCTGTGATGGTTAATAGATAGCAGCTTCGTTTTGGAAGCATTAAAATTCACGAGCCATTTCTTATCCCACGTCCTTTTCAAGTTTGGCAGCGAGGTTTCCTTTGTCAGTCTCGGCAGATTTTTATAAATTTAAATTTATAATGGATCAAGACATGCAGAAATGCATTCAGGGATATTGCCATTTATCTGAAAGAAATCTTGTAGTTAAAAATGAAAGGAACGGCCATCAATGTTATCGTCGTGTATGCACCGACAACACAAAGTACAGAAGAAGAATCAAATCTCTCTTTCCATGCTAGACAACGTTAAAGATCATTGTAAATAGCAAGAAATTAGAATTATCATGGGGGACCTGAATGCCGAGTTCGCTAGGAGAGGGAAGATGGCAAGTTCGGACATGGAAGCCGTAATCAACACGGAAAAAAGGCTCCAATTGTGCACTGCGAATGACCAAATTGCAAATACCTGGTTCCAGTAACATACAAGACTATTATAGACATGGAAAACCCCCTGAGGAGAAACTACACAAATATCAACAAAATATTCAAGAATGTAGCTGTTCACTGCAAAACCTATTCAAATGCTGACTGCGGAGGCAACTATCTCCCTGATATATGCAATTTAAGAATAAAACTTCGGAAACTAAAGAAAACTAACGCAGCACCTAAATTACAATAAAACAGATTCCTGAACGGTCCTAGCCTGAAGAAAATATATATATGAACAGTGTGAAAAAAAGAAACGAGGAACTAAATGTAAACGAAAGGTCGAAACGGAACACACTAACAGAAGCTTTAGTGACATCAGCAAATGACACCATACCAAAAGAAAACAGACGTAGAAGGTAAAAGGAGTGCATCACAAATGAAATTCTCAACATGATACAAAGGAGGCAGAAAACAATACCAAGACATGGAACGGAATACAGAAAACTACATAAAGAAATGAAGAACAAATGTAGACAGGCTAAAAAGGAATGTGCAGAAAGAGAGAGCGAGAAAGAGAGAGAGAGAGAGAGAGAGTTTGTCACAAATAAAGGAGATACACATAAAAAATAAGAGAACTAATAAAACTAATAAAACAAAGATATGCTCATAAAATCCAAGGACGGAACTCTACTAGAGAAAGAAAAATACTTCAGCGATTGGACGAATATATGAAAGATCTCTTCCACGACGAAAGAAAACAACCGGAAATACATAGACATACTGATTGACTGGAATTATCAAAATCCGAATTGCAAGATGAACTGGCAAAATTGAAAAGTAACAAAGCAGAAGGGCCAAACTGAATTGTAATAGAGATGCTGACAGCCATAGAGGATTTCGGCGTAGACACGATTTCAGAAAAAATAAACCAAATCTAAGCAGATCGATTATTATCGTACTGCCTAAGAAAGCAGGTGAAATCAATATGAACTCCACTGAACACTCAGCTTAATGAGCCACATAGCAAAACTGATCATCCGAATTCTGATTAATAGAACGCGTAGCAGAATCAGACCATAGATAAGACAAGAACAGTCTTGGTTCGTCGAAGACACAAGAAAAAGGAACGTGATAATTAGGCTCAGAATGCTATCAAAAAGAGCAATACAATGAACTACCCAGAGGTTTTCTACAAAAGATCTGTTAGGGCTTCTCTGCAACCTTGACATGTTCAGGAAAGACATTAAAGTAATCATGAAACTAAATTAGCAGCAAATTGCTTGCATACGGAGAGGAAATGAGTTCAACAGATATACAAAAATGGAAAACGGTGTGAAACAAGGAGGTGTCTTCTCACCGGATTTATTCAACATATACAGCGAGGCAATACTGAGAGAACTAAAATCCTGCCAGGATCCATCGTTAGCTGCCACAATATTAATTACTAGCAGTATAGCCCGGCGTTGCTCGGGTGTAATGAAAGCTTTAAAACTAATCCATGGTCCTGGAGCTCAGACTCTTTGGACGTTGACACGAAAGACTAAAAAGCAATAGTTGTTTCCAATTAAAGCGAAATCGTAGACTGAAAGAAAAATGAATGGATGTAAGTCAAATTTTGATTTCCTGGTATGGATATCAAATAAGTTTTTTCGTCGTAAACTGAATTTTGAAGGCTAAATCAGTCCTGTGAGTAAATGGTATTATGGCTGAGACGAAGAACTACAATTATACCTACTTAGAGCCAAACCCGAAGCAAAATCTAAAATAAAAGGGCTGAAAGAAATACAGACATACAGGCAGATAAACAGACACACACACACAAACATCTTGCCTTATATATATATATATATATATATATATATATATATATATATATATATATATTATCGATTTTCTGCACTATTGTAAGAACTGCAACTTTGAAACTTCTGAATATCGTTTCTTATGTCTTTGTCTGTGAGTGTATCAAATTTGATTAAAATCGGACCACTCCGTCTATAACCCGATTTTTTCGATTATTGATTTTCGATATTTATCGGGGGTGCCTCAACACAAAACTTAAGAACACTCGCAGACGCTTATAGTACAACTGTGTAAATTTTCTTCAAGAAAATCGGTTCAGCCGTTTCGGAGTCTGTAGGAAACGGACACACACACACACACACACACACACATATACACACACACAAAGTTCCATTTATAAATAAGTTTAGATATGGAGATGACACAGTGCTGATAGCAAACGTCAAAAGGAAACTACAAAACCTCCAACAGAATGTAGCGAAGGAAGGCGAGAAGAAATGTCTTAACATAAACTACAAGAAAATTGAATGTATGATCATCAGAGGAGACGAAAATGACATGTCGGCGATACTAAAATCAAACAAGTACAGAAAATTCAGTACCTGAAAAATTTTCTACCAGGGAACGGAAAGTGCGATACTGAAAACACAAAGGCGTATTGGTCTAGCTAATGATGCATTCTAAAAGGTGATTAGGGTATTCTTCTTCTTTATGTTCCGTGTCCCTTTGGGACGTAGGCGATCATAGACTTTCACTTGGCTCTGTCACTTGTCGCTCTCAGTAATTTTTCTCTTTTTTCGTGCGTTGTGGTGCATTGGATATCGGCTCGGAACGAGAAACCGGGGAGCCGAGTTCGAATTCCAGCTGAATTCATTGCATTCACTTACGCGCAAATACCCTTGGGAAAGGTATTAATCCGTCTCTTCCTTCCAGTTATGGATTAAATAACAGGACAGATTGGGTTCTATAGCCTTGGTCGGCAATCAGTCTACCGCAGAAAGCAATGGCAACCTACTGCGGGATAATCTTCTGCCCAGTTAGTCATGTCTCTTTCGAGACATGATCGCCCAAGTGGGTTTCACGTATGGCACTTAACTAACTGATTGATCTCTTCCAAGCTCCCCTCAACCGTTTGCTCAGACCTAACCAGTACGTCTCGCGTTGCTTTCCCCTGTGTCTTCTTCTATTTATCCGACCTGTGAGTATCAAGATCTTCAGCTCCTTCTTCCTTATTACGTGTCCGAGGAACCTCATTTGTCTCTTTCTGATATTTATTATCAGTTTTCTGTCTATGGTATCCTCAGCATCCTTCTGTAAAACCAAATTTCTGCTGCCTCAAGCCTCTCCTTCATCTTTGATGAGATCGTCCAGTATTCACTTCCATACCGAAGGACAGATATCACGTAGCAACCCAGCACTCTTTTCTTATCAGCAGCGTGTCATCCGAGTATCGGATATTGTTGAGATTATGACCGCCAATGACGAATCCTGGCAAGGCTTTTGAAAATATTTGAAAAGATCCGGTGAGAAAACACATCTATGTCTTACGCCCCTTTCTATATTTGTATACCTGCTGAGTTCACCTCCTATACGTACACTAGCGGTTTGCTGCCAATATAGGTTCTAGGTTACCCTAAAGTCTTTTCCGAAAATGTCGAGGTTGTCAAGTATCTCTATCAAGTCCCTGTGTCGTACTTTGTCAAACGCTTTTGCGTAGTCTATAAAGCACAAATAAAGGTCCTTCTGCATTTGTATTGCTCGTTCAGATGGCATTCTGAGCATGAATATCGCATTCCTCGTTCCGGTATCTTTAACGAATCAGAATATTAAGAGACAGGAAAATTTCTTTGGAAACAAAGCAAACAATACTGGACTGTGACATGATATCTAACCTCTTGTATGAAAGCGAATGGTTTTGGAGAGAATCGAAACAAAAATTAAACGTATACTTAGCAGCAGAAAGAGGTAGTTGAAGTCTCTGGGACACTTAATGAAGAAGAAGGGCTCGGAGAATCTGATAGTCACAGGGCGTATAGAGGGAAAAAGAGACAGAGTAAAACAGCGCGTGGCATATTTGATGACATTGAGCAAGCGGAAGGCAGATCAGTGTTAACAGAATCTATTAGGAGTTAGAAGGAACTGAAAGATGTGGAGGGCCATGATTGCCTACGTCTTGATTGGACACAGCACATAAGGAAGAAAGACAGTAAATGATCTTGTTGCTGTACGTTGAATTTATTTATAATGTAATTATTATCTTTATTATTTTCGTGAGGGAAAAATTCATTTATCATATATTTTAAATAAAATAATCATATGAATCTAACCGTATGACAGTGAATTTGGACGATCTCCTCAAGGATGGAGAGGCTTGAGGCAGCAGAAATGTTGTTCTATAGAAGGATGATGAGGATACCATGGACTGAGCACATGAGCAATGAGGTATTGGAGAGGATACAAACGTGAAGAAAACTCATACTTAACAACAGGAAAAGACAGATGAGGGACACGGAATGAGGAAAGAGGGCCTGGAGAATGTAATACTCACGAGACGGATAGAATGGAAGAGATACAGAGGAAAAAAGCGCGATACATGGTTGGCGGAGCGGGGTTTAGAAGAAATACCAAGAGGGAAACAGCCAGGTGGAATGGTCACCTACATTCTAAAGGGACACGACACATCAAGTTTGAGTGTGAGTGTGAGTTTTGTTTAACGGCATATCAACCTCTGTGGGTTATTTAATGCCAAAAAGGTGGGGTTTTAAGGTATTTTTTTTTTAATGTTTGGCGTGTTGTAATGGTTAGCAAGCTCGTTTCATTATAACTGAGTAGTGAGTTCGATCCTCACTTGGCACCCCCTATTTTCGACCGTGTGTCACGTTTAAGCTACACTTTGAAAATCACCTTCCTCCAGGTTTGGGGATTGGACGCAGGGCTAACAACCCTGCCCCATAAAAAATAAAAAATAAAAAAAATAAAAAAACAGTTTGTTACGGAAACAGCAAAAACGCTGCCCTACACACTATTGGGTAAAGTAAAAGTATAGTGAAAAAGTTGATTTAGACAGATTTTGTGAATTTTTTGGTTTTTATTCTTTTTTATTTTAGAAAACTGAAAATGTCTTCTAGTTTTGTATTCAAAAATGTTTTGCTAAGAATAATTTTTATTACTTTCAAAAATGTGTATATTTTTCTATAAAGTCTATTTTTATGTATATATTTCTGTGAAAGGCTATTTTTATACTTTCATAGAGTTTTGACCCCAGTTTGGGGATTAACTATTTGCCCATAGCTGGGACCCTAACAGGTGCTACCACTCCTGGTCAAGGTGGACCTGAGAACAACATCAATTCAGAGATGGTTCCATCCTCCTCACAACCTCCCAATCAGAGGCATTGCTGCCGGATGCAGTTTACCGTCATACCTATGACACGACACATGAAGTAGAAGATGCCGTCTTTGGAAAGAGGTAATTCTTTTAAGAAAGGAAATTTTTTTAATCTTAAACCCGGAACGCAGATTTATATTTTTCCCGCAGTAGGTTGCCATTACTTTCTGCGGTAGACTGTTTGCCAACCAAAGATATAGAACACAATATGTCCTGTTATTTGACCCATAGTTGGGGGAAGAGATGGATTAAAACCTTTTCCCCAAGGTATTTGCGCATAAGTGAATGCGACAAATTCAAATAGAATTCGAAATCGGTTCTCTGATTTCTCGTTCCAAGCCGATATCCACTGTACCACAACGCACATTCAAGTTGATATTTACTCTTCTTCCCCACTTAAGAAGAGAGATGTGACACAAGGTCTTTTTTTGATGTGGAGAACATGAGCGCATACGCTTAGGTCGTGGTTAAAGCATTACCTATCCACCGTGGTGGATAGGTTCAAAACCGGTCTAAACTGGTCTTATACGGTTTTATTTTGGTCATTCTGGACCCCAGCCGGAAGGCCGGGGGCCAAGTTAGCTGTGATAATCATCGAACTTCTATTTTATACGTGTGTGTCATCTTTATTCGCAAAGAGTAGCATAAATGCTGTTATTTTAATTATGATTAGTGCCTCACCTTTGCGTCATTCACTCCTATATTATCGCTACAAAATCATTCGCTGGTCCTGTTCTAAGCGTCCGTCGCCTTAGGATTTAGCCAGATACTGCCTATTAACGTCACGGTCTTCAGATTCGTAATAAGTGAACGTCTTATAGGGTAGGATCAACATGGAAAAATATCGTTTCTCTAAAAGAAAAAAAAAAGAAAAAAATCAGACTTCAGCCTCATTTCATCCTTTCCATTTTGATTACGTTCTTTGGCGAACCTGAAGCAGACTAACACCACGTTTAATTTCGTTGTTTTTCATTTTTTTAAAAAGATTTTCAGCGCAGTCCTATCGATTACCCCCTTAGTTTTACAATTGACAAAAATAAATTGAAAAATTGCAGTATTTAAACATTTTTTGAGAGGGATTAGTTTCTCATACAACGTTATATTAAATCGTGCCTCCATTTTGAAACCAGTCGCCGGTACGACATTACCGCCACCTGTAAATTTGTTCATTATCAAATTTTTTGGACTTTTTTCAGTGCAATATTATCTTTTACACCTTAAACTTTACGAATGACAAAAAAAATTGCAAAAATGTCAATAATTAAACAATTTTAGGCGGGGTTTCCAGTTTTTCATACAACATTATAGTGGATTAAAAATGGAGGATCGATTTACTTTAACGTTGTATGAGAAACTGGCCCCCACAAATTTGTTTAAATATTGTAATTTTTCAAACTTTTTTTTTGATAATCGGAAAGTTTAAGTAACAATCAATAGGACTGCGCTGAAAAAATTAAAAAAAAATAAAAAACAACGAAATTAAACGTGGTGTTAGTCTGCTTCAGGTCCACCCGTTCTTTTTTTGTTTTGTTTTTTAAGGCGTCATCGTCGGCTTATGAGTCAAAAAACTCATTGTTTCTAAAACTATCTGATGTGGCGTACGAAGGACCACCAATCAGTGAAGCTTTCCCATCCAACCGGATTTTATTTTTTAGTTATGTGCTATTTTAGAGTTATTTTGGTACTCAGTTGAGTCCCAGACGTGATACACGCTTGGGTGATACACGCTGACTGGGCAAAGCTTTTCCTATAGTAAGTTGCTATTGTTTCTGTGATAGACTGGTTGTCAACCAAAGCTATAGAACCCAATCTGTCTATTTAACCCATAGCTGGAGGGAGAAGCGACATATTTACTCATATGTGAATGCAATGAATTCAACTGGAATTTGAACTCAGCTACCCGATTTGTCGTTCTGAGCCGATATCCACTGTACCACAACGCGAATTCTGTTATCATAAGTAGTTAAATTCATTGTTGTTCTGTTTATTATGTCGCATTAGTTGTTCTGTTCGTCATATCGCATTAGTTCGTTGTGTAGCGAATACTGGACAATCTACTCAAAGATGACGGAAAGACTCGAATCAACAGAAATGTGGTTATACAGAAGGATACTGAGGATACCAGGGCCGAACATGTAAGCAAATACGAGTTTTTAGAGTGAATGAAAACGGGGAAAAAAAGACTTATACTTAAAACCAGGAAGAGACAGCGGATGTCTCTGGGACACGTAATGAGGAAATAAGGCTTGGATAATCTGATACTTCCAGGCCGGATAGATGGGAAGAGAAACAATGAAAAACAGCGCGTAACTTACTTGATGGGCTTAAGCAAGGGTATGGTAGGGCATGGCTTTGGAGAAATAACAGGATAAAATATATTCAAAGCAACAAGTGATAGAAAGATGTTGAGTGGCATGATTGCCTATGTCTTGAATTGACACAGCGTGTAAAAGAAGACAAAAATATCAAAACGTGTGAACGGCGCTTTAGCCATTTCAACCACGGAAGCTTTCCAGTTCAGGTTAACTGTTAAATTTAACAACTTCCATTCTGTGATATCTATGTCGTATTGTTTGCTACTTCCGATTCGATGACTCGATTTGCTGTCGCACAATAAGTTATTTTCAATATTAATTATTTGCTAATGTTTTTTTCTTGTTTGTTAAGAAGTTTTCAAAAACATTAAGGAAAAACATAGTATTTTGATATTAAAATCTTCGAAATGAAAATAAAAAAAAGTAAAACTCCGATATAACTGTGATGGTGAAACACACCTATTCTATAGCGAATAGACTCTCCCACCTAATTTAAGTAGAAGTAGTTAGAGGAACGACGGTCAGTCGATGTTGGACGATAGTAGTCGACAGTTAGTCGAATACGAAAGTCGTCAGCAACCTGGCAAGATTACACTGCGTAATACATATGATATCAAGTTCCTAACGTTTTGTACGTCGAACCTATTAGGACCGACTTTAGCAGCCTCTACTGCGAAATTAACTCCTCAATAATAACTCATAAAAATGGTACAAATAATTCTCACTCGCATTGAGAGAAAATCAGAAAGAGTGAATCTTTGAGACATACACCGTACTGCTTACTCGTCACAAAAATATCTTCTGTCGGTGCCGTGTCTTTCCAGGACGTAGTCAATGATAGACTGCCACTTGCCCTTATCCTATGTCGTTCTCAACATTTTCACTCTTGCTATCTCTCCAAAACTCCACACCGCCATCTACTTGCTCAAGCCCATCAAGTATGTCTCGCACTACATTCTACTGTCTCTCTTTTCCTCTGTACGTCTTGTGAATATTAGATTCTCCGAGCACTCCTTTTTCATTGCGTGTAAAAGAAACACTAGATGTCCCTTAATGATCTAGGTTTAAGCGCAGGATTGTTAAATAAAAAGACTAGTGGAAAACTGTATATTCTCTGATTTGAGGTAGATATGTGTTTTTGTTTTCCATGTCGACAATTTGTAAAAATATACTCAGTTGTACATCATCGAATCAGAACATATTCAGTTTTCCTCTTATCTTCTTTTTATTTAACCATCCTGTTCTTAATCTCAGATCATAACTGAGTATATTTTAAAAAATTGTCGACATGGAAAAGAAAAACAGATACATACATCAAATCAGAGAATATACAGTTTTCCTCTTGTCATCTTTTTATTTAACTATATATATATATATATATATGTATATATATATATATATATATATATATATATATATTATGATTAGTTAATTTTTGGTCATAATTAAATTAGACCAGTACACAGCTGCAATGAAAGTTTTCAATAGAATTATATTGTAGGCCTATTGAAAGTTTTTCATTTAAAAATGAAACATGGATCGGGAAATAACTCGTTTCCAAATTATATATATATATATATATATATATATATATATATATTATATATATATTATATTATTTATATATATATATTATATTATATATAATGTAATATATATATATATTATATTATATATAATATAATATATATATATTATATTATATTACATATATTATATTATATATATATTATATTATTTATATATATATATTATATTATATATATATATTATCATTATTTATTATTAATTATTACTTTAGTACATGTACAAACTACAATCAACTAGAAAACTGAACATTTTGTTTCGACATTGAAAGAACAATATATCATCAGGTATTTAATGATGATAGAAATTATTAACTACCTGATGAGCCAATGTCGAAAAAAATGTATTATTTTATAGTAGTTTGTACATATTATAAAGTAATAATTGGTTCAACATTTCCCAGCCTACAGACCATTCTCTGACAAACAGTATGATTTCCGCTTCAACAGGTCTACTGCTGATATGCTCACGACCATCACTGAGTACATACACCAGGCTCTCGACAAGAACGGCGAAGTCCGAACTGTTGCCTTAGATATCTGTAAAGCGTCTGGCAGAGTCTGGCAGAGTCTGGCATGCTGGCCTTCTACGCAAGCTGCGAGGTTACGGTATAAATGGACAATTGTTTGACCTTATCCAGTCATTCCTTTCAAATCGCAGAATGAAGATAGTATTGAACGGATATGCCTCCCAATACTACCATACGAACGCGGGTGTCCCTCAAGGCTCTGTTCTAGGTCTTATGCTTTTCCTTATCTACATTAACGATCTTCCAGATGTAACAAGATCCCAAGTAGGCATATACGCTGACGACACTACGGTTTAATCTCGCATCGATCAAAAATCTGCCGAGTTTGACAAAGCAAACCTTGCTGCAGAGCTTGAAAAAGACCTCCAATCCGTAGCAGACTGGAGTAAGAAATGGTTCGTGAATTTTCATGCTTCCAAAACGAAGCTGCTATCTATTAACCATCACAGACAATCGCTCCTACCTCCACCATTAGCATGAATCAGGCTATTCTCACAGAAAGCAAAACATTGTGCATCCTCAGCTTAACTCTCACAACTGACCTCAAGTGGAATGACTATGTAGAATCCATAGCTAAATATTATACATAATAATGTGGATCCAAAATGCAGATTCTGTGATAAACACCAAGAAACAATAGACCATCTAATCTCAGGCTGTTCTGTACTTGCCCCAAATGAAAACAAAAATCGTCACCGGTTACGGAAATAGAAAACATTCTGTGGGATTAAATCATCTTTTACAGAGAGGAAGACCGAAGAAAATAGACCGGACATAGTTATAAAAAAAAAAGACAAAACTTGATTACTAATTGATATGGCGGGCTGAAACATAGCAAGCAAAGGGTTTTAAAAAAACTACCGAAGTATAAAGACCTAAAACTAGAAAAAATGTGGTGGTGTAATGGTTAGCAAGGTTGTCTCGCTAGAATAATTACAATTAAGTAGTGAATTCGATTTTCACTGGGTGTCCCTTATTTTCGGCTTTGTTCCACATCTAAGCTACGCTTAGAAAATCCCCATTTGCTTGGAATGATAAAGAAAGAACATAAAAACATATTGAAAAAATCCCTTTAAATCCCAGCTTAAAAGATACACAAAAAATTGTAAACAGAACGTTTCGACCAAGTACTTTCCGCTCATCATCAGGTGTCTATGGATTGGCTTATGTGGAATATCTCGTTGATTATTGCGAAATATCCTGTGAAATCAATTATTGTTATTTCATGTTGGAATTTGGTTCTCGCACTAATCAATAAGATTATCAATACGATATCGTGTTTTGATTAAAACCTTACTAAAATACGGTAAGAGATGAGTCTCGACACACAATGTTGTGTGTTGATTAAAACTTTACCAAAATTCGGTAAGGGATCAATCTGGACCAACGATGTAGTGTTTTGATTAAAACTGTACCAAAATTCGGTTAGAGATCAGTCTCGACATACGATGTCGTGTTTTGATTAAAACCTTACTAAAATTCGGTTAGAGATCAGTCTCGACATACGATGTCGTGTTTTGATTAAAACCTTACCAAAATTCGGTTAGAGATCAGTCTGGACATACGATGTCGTGTTTTGATTAAAACCTTACTAAAATTCGGTTAGAGATCAGTCTCGACATACTATGTCGTGTTTTGATTAAAACCTTACCAAAATTCGGTTAGAGATCAGTCTCGACATACGATGTCGTGTTTTGATTAAAACCTTACCAAAATTCGGTTAGAGATCAGTCTCGACATACTATGTCGTGTTTTGATTAAAACCTTACCAAAATTCGGTTAGAGATCAGTCTCGACATACGATGTCGTGTTTTGATTAAAACCTTACCAAAATTCGGTTAGAGATCAGTCTCGACATACGATGTCGTGTTTTGATTAAAACCTTACTAAAATTCAGTTAGAGATCAGTCTCGACATACGATGTCGTGTTTTGATTAAAACCTTACTAAAATTCAGTTAGAGATCAGTCTCGACATACGATGTCGTGTTTTGATTAAAACCTTACTAAAATTCAGTTAGAGATCAGTCTCGACATACGATGTCGTGTTTTGATTAAAACCTTACTAAAATTCGGTTAGAGATCAGTCTCGACTAGTGATGTCGTGTTCTGATTAAAATCTTTCGATACAAGCAGTTACAGGATTTGAATATAAAGAAAACATGGATTCTGACTACATCTAAATGTAATGAAAATTGAATAAAGTTAACATTTTATTTGTAACACTGCAGCACAATAATCATTTGTCGGGTGGACATGTTGCTTTCTAAAATCTTCAATTTGCGGCAGCTCGTGTCAGAACCTGGAAGACTTTCAAATTTTGGACATTTCAAATTTTGGAGGTTTTCAGACTTTGGAATTTCGGATAAAATATCTTCCTCTTCTTCTTCGTGCCATAATCCCTTCAGGATGTAGGCAATCATGGCCTTCCACATCTCCCTGTCCGCTGTAGCTCTTAATACCACTTATCATGTTACCCCACCCAAACCCCACTCCATCAACCCAAGTCCATCGAGTAGTTTCTCTTGTCTCTCGTTCCCTCTATCTCTCCATGAGGATTAGTTTCTCCAAGCCCTCCTTCCTCATTCAGTCAGTCAATTCAGTGCCACACGTGATACACGTTTGGGCGATCATGTCTCGAAAGAGACATGACTGACTGGGCAGAAGATTATCCTGCAGTAGGTTTCCATTACATTCTGCGGTAGACTGGTTGCCAACCAAGGCTATAGAACTTAATCAGTCCTTTATTTAACCATTAACTGTGGGGAAGGAACTGATTAATACTTTTCCCAAGAGTATTTGCGGGTAAGTGAATGCAAGGAATTTAACTGGAATTCGAACTGAGCTCCCCGATTTCTCGTTTCGAACGTATATCCACGACACCACAACGCACATCCTTCCTCATTACATGTTCCAAAAAATTCAGCTATGTTTTCCTGGTATTAAGTATTAGTTTCTTTCTCGTGTCCATCCTCTCCAAAACCTCAGACTCTCTGTCCATGGTATCTTCAGCATCCTCCTGTATAACAACTTTTCGTTTGCTTCATGTCTTTCCTTCATTTTTGAGGAGATTATCCTGGATTCGCTGCCATATTGAAGGACAGACATCACATAACAATCTAGTACTAAGCTGAGTAGTGTATTGAGAGATAGAAAAATTTCGCTAGGTAAAGGATACTGATGTTTTCTTTTTAATCGTATCACCCCGAGCAAGGCGGTAATGCCACTGGTGTGCAGGGAGCTACATAAGTGTAAAAAGATTAATTAGAAGAGAGTGAAGAGGAAGACGAACCAGTTAGAAAGGAAGCAATAGAAGCAATAGAAAGGATCAATAATGATGAGAATGCAGGTGTGATGACAGATTCAAAGGCGGAGAGAAAGGAACTGATATACGGGGTGGGGAAAGAACTAGAGTCAAGTGGTTAATAGATGAGTATTGACCTTGCATTTAAATTCCTGGAGGTTGTAGCCGTCAGGAAAGCAAGAATATGGGAGCGAGTTCCACAGGCGGGAAGTGCGAGAGAGGAAGCTGCAGGAGTAGAATTGTCGTCTGCATTTGGCTAACCTAACTGTGAATGTGTGGGATCCGGTTGCCAATTTGGTTGCACGAGTAAACACCTGTTGAGGAAGCACCAGTGATTTAAGTTCGTTCGAGCAGAAGCCATGGAAGTATTTATAGAACAGTCAAAGGGAGGCCACATTTCGTCGGTGGGGAAGTGGCTGTAGTCGAGCCGCCAAGTCAGTACTTATCACATTACTGATTTCTCCTTTGGGGCCTGTCGAGAATACTGAGATGAACGGCAGGGGCGCCTGACCATATATGGCAGCAGTATTCCATGCACGGACGAATGGTTGATTTGTATATATGCAGGATGGATTCAGGCGGAATAAACATCCTGGCCCGACACAGTGACCCAACCTTCTTAGCAGTGGATTTAGCTATGGACTCGATGTAGTGGTTCCATTTGAGGTCAGAATTATAAAAAGCAAGCCAAGCATATAAAAAAGATCGATGCCAACCCGTGTTTACAAGAGATTCAAACAATTGAATTGTGTAGGACTGTTCATCTGTTGAAGAGAATCTTATCGATGTAAAGGAAATAGAAATATTTTTCCTGCAATTAATCTTTCCCAGATCTCTTCTGCAACATTTTTAAAACCTTTTTATCTTCTTATCTTTGTAAAGTTTTCAGTTTCTTTAATGAGAGTCATCTGTTCTCTGTCTACTTTGTCTCGCAATTTCAAAAGGTGTTTTTTTTAAATCGCTCTCTAATTTGCGCCCTCTTTGGTTGTTGTTGTTGTTGTTGTTGTTGCACGTGGGGGCTAGCGACCCGGAAAGATAAATCGACAAGCCAAGTTCAAATTCCACACACGTGTGTTACATTCACTTTCGCCCAAATACGTTTTGGGAAACTGTTCCACAATTTCTAGTGATGTAGCATTTTTGTGTGCGGCACCATTTTTTTTAATTGTCAGCATTTTTTTAACATGTGTGTTGCATTCACTTTCGCACAAATACGTTTTGGGAAAATGTTCCACAATTTCTATTGATGTAGCATTTTTGTGTGCAGCACCATTTTTTTTTTTTTTATTGTCAGCATTTTTTTTTTAATGAATAGGTTATTTTACGGGTCCCGATAAAAGAGACACTAGATCTATTTTACTGAGACCGGTAAAAAGCATGTTTGTCTGTTTTACCGTTATTCATTTTTTAAAGTAATACTACTACTACTACTAATAATAATAATAATAATAACAACAACAACAAAAGAAGAAGAAGAAGAAGGAGAAAAAGAAGAGGAAGAAGAACTCATTTAAGACTACTACCATAGAAACTGCTTAGACGAATTGCATTTCCTCGTTCCACCAGATCTGACATTAACGGCTAGGACCCGCACTGCCACTTACACAGAAGCAAACTATTATATTCCATAAGCGAGAAATAATTTCTTCTCGAAGAGCTTCTCACAAACTACTGCTCTATGAAACAGACTTCCAGTAGGATGTATCTACAATATCGACCTGTTCAAGTCTGTAGTTAACCATTATCCTATCCTTATAAATTACCCCTTAACGTAACCCACTATATCAAGTGTCTCACGGGTCTTGTACAGAGTGACCAATACTGTAAAGAAGATGAACATGAGTAATAGTTGTCAATTCATTTACCCGCACACACGACTGATATGTTGGCTTGATAATCCTTATTGACGACGCCACCTCAGGCGCATTTGTGTATATTCTACACCTACACAGCCCAGTCGCAGTTTATAATGAAAATACGCTGAGTGGATCTTTGTTTCAGTCTCCGGGAGAGGGCGCATAATTTGGCGTGATCAACAGTTTGGACATCGCCAGTAGGTTATCGCACATGGTCACGATGGCTTGTGATTTCTTGTTAGCACCACCATCGACAGTATGATTCCGTACACCTCCGCAGTCCGATAAAATCAAAAGATGACGCCGCTGACAGTTCAACGATGCTGAGTTTCGAACCCGTGTGTCATTGTCGAAAAGAAGGTTCTAACGACTCGGCCCAATCCTAACGTGCCACATTCACTAAGTCAGGATTATCCGGGTACAAAGCGACAATACAAGAGCGGAACAAAAAAGAATTAGAGCAAATGCCATGATGAATACTTAGGCGGCCGTTCTCCTTACTATCATCAACATCATCATCATCATCACCATTTTTAATATTGTTTTTATTCTCACATTTCCAAAGTGGTTATTTTCTCCAGTGGAACACGGCCGTGTTGGCGCCACTTCCTGACGTCACAGAGACCCATAATTCCCTGTCGACTGATGACTCCGATAATAGGACTTGAGGCGCCATTTTGACTCCAAATATGACTTCATTAATACGAAGAGCTCATGACACAGAGAATCGTGTTTTGTCGAATGAGATTAACGGTTAATCCGTCGTGAAGCTACGCTGCATTGGGCCGACCGCGAACATGTGCAACACACGGGTTTTTCAGTCACATGTGTTTTTCACCTGATACACATAATAATTCAATCGTTCACGCTCACACTCAGACAACGAAATATAAACCTACAGAAATGAATCCTCCTTTAAATATGAATATGACTTTATACATATGTGTATCTGTGAAAGAGAATATGTGAAACTGTGTATTAATCAAATAATTGGACACACAAGTGTATTGGGCGCGTATAATGATAATATACACGCTATAAAGTCTGCCTTCTTCTACCGAACGCCCATAGCCCAGAGGTAGAATCGCAGACTGATGCCAATTCAGTTGGGTTTCAATCCTGGGTAAAAGCAATCGGATGTCTAACCGTACTGATGAGCTGTGATACAGGAAACAGATCTGTCTGCGGATGATTATACATATATATATATATATATATATATATATATATGAACGAATCTGATTTCCATGTGAGTGTGTATGTATATATACATATATGAATGTGTATGTGTGTATATGTTCACACACTCTCACGGGAATAGATTCATTTCACGTATACACGCACACACACAAGCTCACACACACACACACACACACACATATATATATATATTACATGTAAAATTTAAAATTTTCTTCAATTACAAGGACATTTGAACGGGAAAATTTAACACCAATCTCATCAGCGAGATCAAGACATTATGTGTGTGTGTGTGTGTGTGTGTGTGTGTGTTTACATTGCGTATATAACACTCTAAAATCTGCCTTCCTCTACCGTTCGCCAATATCTTAGAGGTAGGATCTGTGACTGATATCAAATTTCTCGGGTTTCAATCACGTTTGTATCTATGCGAAATTAAATCGAAGTTACGTTTTAATCTTTCAATTTTATATTCATTGTTTTCATTGCTTTGGAAAATTGCCTCGTTTTTACGATATGTCATAGATATGGTAATTAATTATGTATTAAAATTTAATTTCTAACCGTAACGATGAACTGTGATACAGCGAAACAGGACTGTCTGCAGATGACTGTACATATACCCACGTTCACATATATATATATATATATATATATATGTGTGTGTGTGTGTGTGTGTGTGTGTGTGTGTGTGTGTGTGTGTGTGTGTGTAAGAGAGAAAGCGTTTGTATCTATGCGAAATTAAATCGAAGTTACGTTTTAATCTTTCAATTTTATATTCATTGTTTTCATTGCTTTGGAAAATTGCCTCGTTTTTACGATATGTCATAGATATGGTAATTAATTATGTATTAAAATTTGGCAAAAAAAGTAATGACTTCTCCGGTTGTCAACTGTTAAATGTTGGTAAGTTCTTTTAAACTTTATGGATGATGCAAACATTTTTACCATTGCGATACTTAAAATCAAGGTTTTGCACAAAAAGAAATGAGGGAATTATTGGCTTTGTATGTTGTTGGATGTTGTTGGATGTTGTTGGTTAAAATATTTATGTTGTCACTAATAAAAAATATCAAAGAAACAAATCTTATGAATATCTTGTGACCGCACAAGATGATAGTTTTGGAAACAGAAAACATTGCGAAAATGGTTTTGTTAACAATAACAAACGTAATATGAGCAACAGAAATTGGACGAAAAACTTTGCAAAGACTATTCTAGGTACCGTCACTTTTCGCCGGAAAACAACATAGCGTCATGAAAAAGTCAACAAACTTAACGAAAATAAAGTTTTATCGTCAAAATGTTGATGTTATTATTAAGATGAAAAACAAAAGTATTTTTTCATTATTTTTTGAAATTTTTAATCCTTTCTAACACGTTCGAAATTTTGGTTAAAATCTGGTTTTGTTTACGGCGTTGCCGTGGCTAACTTTTAACATTGACTTTTTTGTGCTTGTTTTCCGTTGAAAAAACATTGATTTGAAAATTCTTGTAAAAATCAAATAATTGCCCGATTGTATTGAAATTTTCAGGACATGTTTATAAAGGAATGAAATTATTATATAAATGCTTCGTCATTCAGCAGTCCATCAATGAAATATCAGATGAACATTTTTATGATATAAGTAAGTCATATTTCTTTCAATTCAGATTAATTTAACTTACAATTTCTGATTTTACTAAAATAAAGTGTCAGAAATCTTTTAAAATATTTTTAAAATCGATCAATTTTCATTTGTTTACAAATTTCTTAAAATTAAGAAAATGGCCGCTTTTAAGAACATCTTAAGAATTCGAAATTAAATGTGATATTCCAATGTATATAATTTCTATCTGAAATAGACCAGAATGTTTTAATTAACGGAAAAAATAAATTTAATCCTTAAACTTTTAATTAACTCTAAAATGAAATCTTCAAGAATGATTTTTCATTTTTAAAATTTCATTTTAATCTTCGGTATCAAAAATTTCTGATGAAAATGTGGAGGCACCTATATCTAAACTTCTTTATAAATGGAACTTTGTGTGTGTGTGTATGTGTGTGTGTGTGTGTGTGTGTCTGTATATGTGTGTCCATTACCTATAGACTCCGAAACGGCTGAACCGATTTTCTTGAAAATTTACGCAGTTGTACTATAAGATAGAAAATGAACATCCTGAGCTAGCTAGCTAGCTAGCTAGATAGATAGATAGATCTAAACTTATTTATAAAGACATACAGGCAGTTTATAAACAGACACACACACAAACATCTTGCCTTTTATATATATATATATATATATATATATAATCGATTTTCTGCACTCTTGTAAGAACTGCAACCTTGAAACTTCTGAATATCGTTTCTTATGTCTTTGTCTATGAGTGTATCAAATTTGATTAAAATCAGGCCACTCCTTCTATAACCCGATTTTTTTGATTATCGATTTTCGATATTTATCGAGGGTGTCTCAACACAAAACCTAGCTAAGAACCCTCGCATACGTTTATAGTGCAAATGTGTAAATTTTCAAGAAAATCGGTTCAGCCGTTTCGGTGTCTATAGGTAACGGACACACACACACACACACACACACACACACACACACACAGACAAAGTTCCATTTATAAATAAGTTTAGATCTATCTATCTAGCTAGCTAGCTAGCTAGCTCAGGATGTTCATTATCTATCTATCTATCTATCTATCTATCTATCTATCTATCTATCTATCTCACTATGTTCCTTCCTTATCTATCTATCTATCTATCTATCTATCTATCTATCTATCTCACTATGTTCCTTATCTATCTATCTATCTATCTATCTATCTATCTATCTCATCTATCTCATATTCCTTATCTATCTATCTATCTATCTATCTATCTATCTATCTATCTATCTATCTATCTATCTATCTATCTATCTATCTATCTCAGTATGTTCCTTATCTATCTATCTATCTATCTATCTATCTATCTATCTATCTATCTATCTCAGTATGTTCCTTATCTATCTATCTATCTATCTATCTATCTATCTATCTATCTCAGTATGTTCCTTATCTATCTATCTATCTATCTATCTATCTATCTATCTATCTATCTATCTATCTAAAGACCGATATATTGCTATTTATATAGATATTTTTCTACCTACGGAAGAAATATATATTCGGAAACCTGGTAGCCACATATATTCAAACAGATCATTTCTTTTTTATATTCCCTTATGCCGCCCAACCTGTCACAGAACGGATTATTTTGTATAAGAGCAACGTAGTCAAATGGCTGCATGTTCTCGCTTGTGTATTTGAATGCATTGGATTATCCAAGGGGAAATTCTTATATAACTGTACGCATGTTTTAGATATTCAGTAGTTCACTCATAGGGAACCGCAGAGAAAATTCCTTTATTTCTGCTCATTTAATAAGTGCTTGTGTTCATTTATTTTTTAATGCACCGAAGACATTTTTAGCTTTTTCAGCTCTCTATCTTTATTTGCGTTTTTTTTTCTTTCTTTATCCCCGGTTTAAACCAATCGAAGGCACATCCACCGCAAAGTGCACAACAATTATAACATTGAATTCAACAAGAAGCCATAATAACAATAACAAGGTCAATGATAGCTGAGTTGGATCACCGATGAAGTCCAAGTTCTCTTTCTTGACTCCAAAAGCAGACAAGAGGCGCCGAGAGGACAAAATTCCGGATCAGGTACGTCCACGATGCGTTAATAAAACGGTGGTGAGATTTGACGCCGGCTGTTTGAGTGACGGCGGGGGAAAAAAATCGCCATTCTGGGCTGATGAAACTCTCTCTTTTTAGAGTTTATTTTCCTAAGCTTTCCGAAGCTGATCTTTTGTTAAATATAGCAGCCAAGAGAAACATCATCATTATCGCCAACAGCGATTTCCAGGGCTGTGTTGATGGCTCAGCTCAAGTAATAGCGAAGAGTACGCGAGGATAAGATATTTCGCCTTTGGAGTGAGGATTCCCGATAAACTCTTTGAAAGTAGAGATGTCAGAGACATCCAAAAATGACTGCACTACTTTGA
The DNA here is from genome assembly GCA_037127315.1 of Ascarosepion bandense. Classification (NCBI taxonomy): domain Eukaryota; kingdom Metazoa; phylum Mollusca; class Cephalopoda; order Sepiida; family Sepiidae; genus Ascarosepion; species Ascarosepion bandense. The sequence continues at coordinate 4,330,113 of JBBBDQ010000763.1, forward strand.
CAACTAACTGAAAGGTTCTACTTATTTCAACTACGTTATTTTGATAAACATTAATATATATATATATATATATATATATATATATATATATATATATATATATATATATATATATTAATTCAGAGACTTTAATCCAAGTGAAAAAAGCAGGAAGGTAAATTCACATCGAAATGGTCATTCAACATCATTGAATTTATCCTTTTTTATTTTATATATATATATATATATATATATATATATATATGAGCATGCAGTGTAGATATAGAAGAATCCAAAGGAGAATCCTGTACATACAGTGGTAGGATAACTTTCTAAGAGAACTCTAAATATATATGTATATAAATACATATAGAGCAAATAAAAGAAAAAATTTAAGTAGACACGTTATTTCATGGTAAATCAGAAGTATGGGCCTATTTCAGGCGAACAAACATCAGCTTCCGTCTTTATTGTACAGAAGATTTTACAAGAATGAAATTCACAAAACTCCCAAAATTGTGAATTTCATTTGTGTAAAATCTTCTGTACTTCAATTTACCATGAAATAACTTATCTGCCTAAATTTTTTCTTATATATATATATATACAAACGCATACACTATAGTTACCCGCAGACATATCTGTTTCGCGGTATCACAGCTCATCAGTACGGCTTAGACTCCGATCGTTTCCTAACCCAGGACTGAAACCCGACCAAATCGGCATCAGTCGGCGATTCTACCCCTAGGACACGAGCGTCCGGTAGAATAATGCAGGCTTTTTAGCGCGTATAAACACGCCCAATAGCTAGCGTGCTCCAATTAATTATCGAGGAAGCAGATAATTTTCTAAACATATATTATTAAATATAACAATGAATGTCTGTTATGGTTAATCATAAGCCGTTCTAGACATCGTATTTTGGCTTTAAATTCAGGTGAAAATAAAGACAAAAATCGTCCAACAGTTGGATATTTTTTATTATGCTGGTTCTAAAATCAACAATTATATCCTCTACAGAAAATCAACGTCGTGTATCAGTTTACATGCCCGTTCAGAGATTGTATCTCTGGTACTAATAATAAACCCACTACATATATTGGTTTTACTACAACCACGTTCTCTCGTAGACTTATCTGTCACCTTATCTGTCAATTATAGTTCAATTAAACATTTCATAGAAAAACATAGCCAAGTCAAATTGTGTTATATATGCTTGATTTGACTTCGTTTAGACTGTTTGTCATTCGTGGTCGAGAGGTCTAAGACACGCCAGATCAACTGGGGACTTCCCTTATATGATACGGGTCGCAGGTTTGAATCCTGCCATATGACACACAATTCGTGACAAAAAATTATTGTATATAATCAAGCAGGTAGAAATACATATATATACTGTTTGATTTTAAACAGAATATCTACTTAAATACGAGTATCAATCAAAAACAATGTTCAAACAAATAATTTCATATATATATATATAAAGGGTAAGAAATCAATAAATTATCTTCTGTATCACGCAAAAATGAAAATAACTCTGGGATTTTATTTTAACTGATATATTTACTAAAAGTACGTAAAAATATCTTTAAATACTAAAGAGTAAATTTGGCTTGAACCACGGCCTTCGGAATCTCCTGTATCCCTTCTGGATGGTCACCTTATTTAAGTTGGTGAATGCTGCCAAAACCCTTTCCTTTCGTTCATCGTAAGAGGTACCATGAGTTTTGTTGGTCTCTCGTTCAACTGCCCCTAACACAAATGAATCAAGAGTTTTATAGTCTGAGGAGCTAGGTGGCTTGATGTGGTTGAAGTTGTCTGACTGCCATAACTGGGTAGTCCTGCTCATATAGCGTGATGCAGAGTCCTGTGGCTGCACATAGAGTCTTCCAGCAGCCACCTTCTTGATACAAAGCAGTACTACCCCCTCAAGGCATTTGATGTAGGCCTACGTGTTGAGTCTAAGACCCTGTTGGAAGATGAATGAAGGCATAACGTTGCTATCACTAGTGATCACATCAAATACTATGATGTTGAATGGATATTTAGTTTTTATTCACTCTCATTACATATTTTGGAGACACAGCAAGCCAGTGGTTCTTCTGTGTGTTCATCATTCTATTATTTCCTCGTCTGAGAAAGCCTAATCCTGTTCGGTTGAGGGGGATGATTGGGTTTGTTCAATAGCTTCGTAGTGCGGACTTTTCTCCTGTCCTTCCTGGTTTAGGATAAACATTGTGCATTTCTCATCTCGTATATCTTTCTGCATGACCTACCTGTCAAGAAACTCAAACACTTCCGTTTCCCCCGGATATTGATCGGATTTAATCATAGACTGGTTATCACCCCAAAAAATCGTTAGTCCTTTTCTATTCAGAATGATTATAACGAGTGCCTTACCTTCGAAGTCACTGTTAGATTCGTCCGACTCTTTTCTAATCCTTTGCACTGTTTTCAGATTAACACCTACAGACTCTGAAATATTTGTATCGAAGCTTCCGGTGCGAATGCCAAACAGTATAGCATGTTTTTTTTCAAATTTCCGGCCGGGCGAATTACGTCATCTTTTTCTCGCATGCTCATCCTACTATATATATATATATCAATGTTTCTCTTGTTACTAATATATAAGTAACAAGCAAAACGTATAATTATATACATAATCATATAATTATGAATTAATTATACATTGCGACACGGATATGTAAATCATTTTCACAACCAACGGCCAACATTGTGTGTGTGTGTGTGTGTGTGTGTGTGTGTGTGTGTGTGTGTGTGTGTGTGTGTGTTAAAGAACAGAACACACACAACTTACTTACTACCTAGGTTTCGACCATACAGGTCTCTTCATGCAAGCTATATATATATATATATATATATATATAACGTAGAGCACTTGGTATATTAGTCAGGTAAATTCCAATAGAGACCAACTCAAAAGAATTCAATATTAAATTCATTTATTTAATTTAACAGAGAAATATAATTTAGAAATTTTTTTTAGATAGACTACAATTTAGAAATTAACAAATTGTAGAATATCTAAAATTCTTATTATGTTTTATTAATAAATAAATAAAAATTTACAAATAAATAAATAACAATTTACAAATTGTAGAATATCTAAAAAAAATTCTCTCTCTCTCTCTCTCTCTCTCTCTCTATATATATATATATATATATATTCATTAAATAATATAGATAAGTTTTGTCTCTTTTATGCAATTTTTTTTCAAATTGTGTGATAAGCATAATAGCATTATCATTAAATGATGAAAGAAAATCACAATATTGATACATACTTTATTTTATAATCCGAATAAGCTTTCGACTTACGGAAGCCATTTTGAAAGATTTCCAATTACATTATAGTTTAACAATTCACGGACAACAATGACAGTCTGTTTTTGTTGACATTGAAGATTTCCAAGCAACAACAAACTGGTGCATTTAAGACGCTGGAAGCGAATATCGCATCACAGCTCATGACGTCTCATATGGCCACGCGAGAGTGAAAACAAGAAATATTAAGTATGTGAAGCCACTGGAATAAACCAATGGTTTCTGTTATTAATTATAGGCATTTAAGGATATTTGTGGAGATTTCATAGTTCATTTTGTTCAAGTTAGGTTTCAACTGTTTTGTGTATATAGCTTCAAGAATTCAACAATAAACAAAAACCAAAAATTCTTGAAGGTTTATACATAAAAGTTTGTCGTTGTTTGGAAATCTTTAATGTCAACAAAAACAGACTGTCATTAGTGTCATTATTATCCATGAATTGTTATACTATAAAGCAATTGACATCTTTGAAAATGGCTTATGTAAGAAGAAAGCTTAAATTGGATTATAAAATAAATTATGAATCAATGTTGTGATTTTCTTACATCATTTAATGATAACGCTATTAAGCTTATCACACAACATGAAAAAAATTACACGAAATAAATAGAAAAATCTTGTCCATATTATTTAATGAAACTTACATCAATGAAAAAATACTGTCTAAATAGACACACACAATATATATATATATATATTGTAATGGTTGTTACAATGGTTTATAAACGCATAGTATCACTACACAAAAATCTTCGCGTTTCGGAGTTACGTGTGCTCCTCATCTGGTGATAAGTTAAAATGAAAAATAAATGGTGAAGACGATTTATTTTTGGCAATATGATATATAAGTGAATGTGGGGTGGGGGTTTAGTATGACTTAGCCGGCAGTTTGTAGCCATAGTGATACTACCTTTGTTAGGAGAGGAGTGCGGGATAGCTTAGTTTTGGACAGGTAACTTTTTGGTTCTGTCTGGATAATTCTTATATTGGGATGTAAGGTTTTTTTTATTTTTAAGAAAGAGTAGACACTTTTTATTTTACTACTATCTATGAGTGGATAGAATAGAGTGACTATTAATATTGTGTTGAGTTAATTTTGCTTTTATTTATACGGTGTTCTTTTTTTTATTTTGAGAATTAAACATGGGTATTAATTTTTTGGAGGGGATCATTTCATGCGAATGAGGTATTTTTTGGTTAATTAAATTTTAAGACACGCGAAGATTTTTGTGTAGTGATACTATGCTTTTATAAACCATTGTAACAACTATTACAATATAATGCTCTACGCTGTACCGAGCACTCTTTATAAAAGTAAATGCATAAACAGTGGGTTACAAACCTGCCGGTTCTATAACTTTCTTACAATATATATATATATATATATATATATATATATATATATATATATATATATATATATATATATATATATATATATTATTATTATTATTATTTTAATCATTTTACGCAAAGTAATGGCGCTGTGGATATCGACTCGGAACGAGAAATCGGAGAGCCGAGTTCAAATTCCAGTTGTAATCCATTGTATTCACTTACGCGCAAATACCCTTGGGAAAGGTATTAATCCGTCTCTTCCTTCCAGTTATGGGTTAAATAACAGGACAGATTGGGTTCTATAGCCTTGGTCGGCAACCAGTCTACCGCAGAAAGCAATGGCAACCTACTGCGGGATAATCTTCTGCCCAGTCAGTCATGTCTCTTTCGAGACATGATCGCCCAAGCGCGTATCACGTATGGCACTTGACTGTAATGCTGGACCGCCACTAGTGCGTAGGTATTTACAGTGAGAGAAATAAAAGGGATAGTTTAAAAAACGGTTAAAGATCGATGGTCTTCAAGAAGATTGCAGATGACAATTGACGTTGCATTTAAACTTTTGGAGATTGTAGCTATCAAGGAAGTAAGCAAACAGAAGGGAGTCCTACATGCCTACTCATTGATGAAGATCAGAAAAAGGCGTTGAAATTAGCATACATCTGTCATGGTGTCATACCTACATTGGAATGAACTCTTCCTCCTTCATAAATACTAACCTGCGAGACTTCCTAAAAGAGGCAGTCGAGACGGACACTTCTATCTGCTGACTAATAACACTCTTATTTTGTAGATATGTTCCGTTATTCCATTACATTGGTTCAACCTACCTTCTCCTTTTCGTATCTTTCTTCCTGGCCCTAACAGGCCACAGCAGATAGATAGATAGATAGATAGATAGATAGATAGATAGATAGATAGATAGATAGATAGATAGATATACTTACTAGGAGAAGCAGTCGAGACGCAGTGCAACTTGACAGTTCGGACGGACACTTCTATCTGCTGACTAAGAACACTCCTTATTATATATGTTCTGTTGTTCCAATACACTGGTTCAACCTACCATCTTCTTTTCGTGTCTTTCTTCCTGGCCCTAACAGGTCACAACACAACCAAGATTTATTCAAAATAAAATATAGGCTAGAATTTGGTGACCAAACATTGTTGTCCCAATGAATTAATCTGAACAGTGTTAACTATTGCTAGTCTTGCAATTTTAAAGTGAATTTTGTATATGTGCACGACAATGATACTTCCCAAGCATCTTAGATAAACAGTAATACTTTTGACTGCAAAAGGTGCACAGGAGATAAGATAATAGAATAGCCATCATGGATTCCGTCTTGATCCCGTGGATAGTGTTATGGTGCCCTTGGACTCTTCCTCCTTCATAAATACTAACCTGCGAGACTTCCTAGGGGAGGCAGTCGAGACGCAGTGTAACTTGACAGTTCGGACTTCTATCTGATTACTTTGTATATATATATATATTCTGTTATTCAAATACACTGATTCATCCAAACTTCTTTTTTCCATGTCTTTCTTCCTGACCATAACAGGCCACAATAGATAGATAGATAGATAGATAGATAGATAGATAGATAGATAGATAGATAGATAGATAATGAATAGTCTTAGATAGATAGATAGATAGATAGATAGATAGATAGATAGATAGATAGATAGATAGATAGTGTTATGGTGCCCTACCTATATTGGAATGAACTCTTCCTCCATCATAAATACTAACCTGCGAGACTTTCTAAAGGAGGCAGACAAGACAAGACAACTGTGTAACGTGACAGTTCGGATGGACATTTCTATTTGCTGATTAAAACACTCCTATTTTGAATAAATGTTTTGTTATTCCAATACACAGTTTCAACATACATTTTTCTTTCCGTGTCTTTATTCCTGGACCTAACATACCAAAACAAGAATATTGAGGGATGCATTAATCCTATCTTTCAATCGGAGAGCCGATTTCGAATTTAAGTCAGGTTCGTTGCCTTTACATACGAGCTAATTATTTGGGGGAGTTATATAATCAACGAGATGTTCAGTCAGTCAGTTCAGTGATATACGTGACACACGCTTGGGCGATCATGTCTCGAAAGAATCATGACTGACTGGGTAGAAGATTATCCCGCAGTAGGTTGCCATTAATTTCTGCGGTAGACTGGTTGCTAACCAAGGCTATAGAACCAAATCTGTCCTGTTATTTAACCCATAACTGGAGGAAAGAGATGGATTAATACCTTTCCCAAGGATATTTGCGCGTAAGTGAATGCAACAAATTTGACTGGATTTTGAACTCGGTTCTCCGATTTCTCGTTCCGAGTCGATATCCACTGCACCACAACGCACATCCTGCACCACAACGCACATTATCCAACGAGATGTTATTAAGCCGTAAAAACAAATTAATCAATAAAAAACAATTTTTATAATGGATCTTCAGCGCCAATTTGGTGTGTGTTATGGCGTAACATCGGCACAAAGTTGTAGTGACTGGTTTGTGCCGGAAGTAAGTCACAGAACTAGAAGGTAGGTTCAAAACAGAGTATTAGTATAACAAGAAACAAGATATTGAAAGAAAGTGTTTATTATAAGTAATATAGAAATAAGCAAGACCGAAGTTATTATTACGCTGCTTATTGCCTGAGTAGTAGATGTTATTAACTGCCCTTGTTAAAGGCTCTTGTTAATTACCATTGTTAAATGCTTTCGTTAACTACTTCTAACTGCTCTACGAAATTCACGCAGCTAATTACGTATGTAGCAAGAGGAAGAGTCCATTCCTAGTAGGAGGGCACCATTACAATTTAACTCGCTAAACATGGAAGAAAATGACTTCATATCGTTTTCTGTCGACGCATATTCATTAGAACTTTAAATGTTAAAATTCTTCTATTGGAATTATTTCACGTTGATGTTAGAAAAGGCATAATGTAGAATGTTTTTTACTATTTGTCTATATTTCTTAGATGAGGTAGTATTTACAGTATTTACATTATTCGAACTATTGTCCTCATCTTTGTCGCTAGTAATATGGAGTGCCAGAGAAAATCATTAGTGTCAAAAAATTACAGTATGAGCTCTGGTAAGAAATACTAGATAATCATTAGTGTCAAAATTGCAATATGACCTCTGGTAAAAAATACTAGAGAAATCCATTAACATCAAAAATACTAGAGAAAACCATTAACACCAAAAAATTACAGTATGAGCTCTGGTAAGAAATACTAAATAATCATTAGTGTCAAAATTGCAATATGACCTCTGGTAAAAAATACTAGAGAAATCCATTAACATCAAAAATACTAGAGAAAACCATTAACACCAAAAAATTACAGTATGAACTCTGATAAAAAAAGGTATTACTGGACATTAAGTTTATAAGTTCAAAAAACATCAATTGTTCTTGGTCCAGTGGATAGAGACGTTGGTTAGTTTCTGTGATTTGACCCAAAGAGTTGTGAGTTCAGTACCAGGCTCCAGCAGTGGTGAATTAACTTGCAGGGTTAGAGGGCGATAACTCATGACTTCCAATCGAGGCCTTACACAAGGAATGAGGATGTATACCCCAGTGATTGTAATAAAGGGTTCGGTTCCAAATTGCTAGCACCTGAAGAAGGCCGGAGCTACAACGACCGAAACGTCGTACAAATGGCAACAAAGATGATGATAATGGTCCGAATAATGTAAATACTGTACAATGCTGTTCATTGAATTATAGGTTTACGTTAATTTCTTCCTATTTCAACTTTGCTGTAATTATGAATGTAAGCAGATGTAATTTTTTTGCTTTTAAAAATTTATTGATTAAAATCTTTTTTCAAAAATCATTTCACCCGAAGCAAAGCAACGGAAGGACTTACTGAGAGCAGAAGCAAAAGAGAGAACAATAAAAGAACAAATTTTAAAGAAACAAAATATGATGACTGACAGTGACTTTAAAATTTTGAAAATCGCAGATGACGTGAAAGCAGGAAGCTGGAAGAGGAATTTAAAAGCGAGGAGTGTGAAGGAAGAAACTGCTAGCATAGAACTTACGGTTACGACCTTAAAACTTTAAAAGGTTGAGACCTAGATCGTAATATAATCAGTCAGTCAATTTCCATACGTGATAAACGCTTGGGCGATCCTGTCTCAAAAGAGACATGACTAACTGGGCAGAAGGTTATCCCGCAGTAGGTTGCCATTACTTTCTACGGTAGACTGGTTGCTAGCCAAAGCTATAGAACCTAATCAGTTCTGTTATTTAACCTATAACTGGAGGGAATGGACGGATTAATATCTTTCTCAATGGTATTTGTGTATAAGTGAATGCAACGGGGATTCGAACTCGGCATCCCGATTTCTTGTTTCGAGCCGATAATTCGAGATAGAAACGAGAAAGCTTACCAAAACAATATTCATTTTTGTAAAAATCGATTTCACGCCATGGAAAGTTCAACCCGTTGTCCTGCGGCCTCGGCCGAGATAGAACTCACTACACCCCTCCAGTATTCCCCGTGCATTTGGAACCCTGGCTCAGTTTATAGCGAAATTCATAATCTTGTCAAATAGCCGAATACTTGATGCTTCGCCTGGGCTACCAAGGGTGTTTTTATTGTGACACCAACACTGGATGGGCTGCCTCCAGGTCCCATCCTATTATTTAGCCCATAACTGGAGGGAAGTGACGGATTAATACCTTTCCCAAGGGTACCAGTGCTTAAGTGAATGCAGGGTACTCAACTGGAATTCGAACTCGGCTCAACAATTTCTCTTTCCAAGCAGACATCCACTGCACCACAACGCACATCCGTCACTGAACGCTTACAGCGCCTGGGATTTCCAAGCGGTCACCCATCTAAGTACTGACCAGGCTCACGTTGCTTAACTTCGGTGATCGAACGAGAACCGGTGTATTCAACGTGATATGGCCGTAAGCACGCACATCTGTCACTGAACGCTTACAGCGCCTGGTATTCCCAAGCGGTCACCCATCTAAGTACTAACCAGGCTCACGTTGCTTAACTTCGGTGATCGAACGAGAACCGGTGTATTCAACGTGATATGGCTGTAAGCACGCACATCCATCACTGAATGCTTTCAGCGCCTGGTATTCCCAGGCGGTCACCCATCTAAGTACTGACCAGGCTCACGTTGCTTAACCTCTGTGATCGAACGAGAACCGGTGTATTCAACGTGATATGGCCGTAAGCACGCACATCCGTCACTGAACGCTTACAGCGCCTGGTATTCCCAAGTGGTCAATCTTCGAAGTACTGACCAGGTTCACGTTGCTCAACTTCGGTGATCGAACGAGAACCGGTGTATTCAACGTGATATGCCGTAAGCATATCAGGAAGGTTTAAAGCCACTAAGACACAAGAGTTTATTAGGTGTAGAATTATTAACGACCAGTAATATTACTAATGAGGGAAAACAGCAGGAGAAAGCGTGCTAAGAGCCAACAGGGAGAGGAAGACGTGGAAAGTCATGATCACCTACGTTCTGAAAGGATAAGGCATATAGAAGATAAAGAATGAGCTTTCAACTTGTGAAGTAGACCCTGTCGAAAAGGCACATGTTATCTACGGTAAGAAAGTAAGAAAAGCCGAGAAGGAGCGATGTCAATAAAGATGACCTTACCCATTCTTTAAATTTGGTCAAGAATCTCTAGACAAGTAGCAGAAGTAACTGGTCAAAATTGGCAGCAGTTTTTTGATAAATGGGTGAATGGCAGATTTATAAATGTGCAAGATAGATTCTCACGGGCACGATATAACAAAGCTATTTCCCAATCTGCAAATGTTTCAATGTAATCATCCCATTTAACCTCCCCTCGAGATTAGCATCATCCACGTCCATAAAAAGCAAAAAGAAGTTCATTATGGTGATTAATAGAGACGATGTTCGTTTTTATAAACGTTAAAATTAACAAGCCATTTCTGTGCCTCAGTAAACAACATATTATAGGCCACTTTCTAGGTCAGGTGCTCATTTGATTTTATGGAATCTATCAGATTTGCGAGCAGAAAGAAATTGAATATCAACGATAAGAAGGCAAAACACATGCGTGTTAGGAAATCGAATGAACCTAAAATGCAAATTATGAACTAAAAAGATACCACAATCAAACAAGTATATATATATATATATATATGGGCGCGTATAATGATAATATATGCGCTATAAAAGTCTGCCTTCTTCCACCGAACGCCCATAGCCCAGAGGTGGAATCGCCGACTGACGCCAATTCGGTCGGGTTTCAATCCTGGGTTTATATGCAATCGGTGTCTAACCGTACTGATGAGCTGTGATACAGCGAAACAGATCTGTCTGCGGATGACAATATATATATATATATATATATATATATATATATATATATATATATAGGAAATGTTTTAACTGAGGAAGCTGTGATACTGAAATCCAAAGGGGCATTGGGATAGCGAAAGACGTATTCAAAAACCTAAGCATAGTATTACGAAACAGGAAAACTGAACGCTTACCTGATATCTGCAAAGAATGCTTGCTGGGCAATCTCTTCAAAGATGAGGAAGAGGATTGCAGCAAGAAAAATGTGTTCCTACAGAAAGATGCTGAAGATAACATGAACTAAATAAGTGAGCAAAGAGGAAGTTTTCCAGAAAAAGTAAACTTAGATACATCTGGAAATGACAAGAGCACATAATAAGGAAAAAAGCTTGGAAAGTCGGATACACACGGGGAAGGCTGAAGAAAATGTATTTTTAAGGTTTTCTAATTTTTTTATTGGTAAGCATTTTATTTTATTTTATTTTATTTTACAGCTGTTGATAAAATCAGTAATATTAAAATTGGCCTCACTCTCGCAATCGATCTCAAAGCGAATGACTACATCGAATCTGTAGCTGCATCTACTAGTAGTAATGTCACTGTATCGGACCGGAAAGTTTTTCTCGCTTAATTCTATATTCACATTTAGACTTCTACCATTCGTCCTTGCATTAAATACTGTTGCCATATCTGGTCAGGTGCTCCTGCTATTCATCTTCAGGTTCTTGACAAAATCCAAAAGAGAATTTGCAATATAATCGACCCTAACTTGGCAGCTCGCCTTCACTCACTTTCTCACCGATGTCACGTGGCTTTCCTCTGTCTTTTCTACAAGTATTTTCGTGACAACATGTATTCACGCGTACAACTAGATTGCCATCATGGTTCGACCATTTTACCATTGAAATAGTTTAATATAACATCCTCTTCTATTCTAATAGTTACTTTTCTTCCATTTCGTGTAACTCCCATTCCGTTTACTTGCTTACTTGATAGCTACAACCTCCAAAAAATTTAAATTTAACGTCTATTGCCATTTTCTATCTTCTTGAGTCCCAGTCATATTTTATCCTTTCTTGAATACCCACTGTACCCAGTCTTTCTCTCACTTCCTGCTTGTGAAACTCCCTTACGTTCTCTTGCTTCCTTGATAGATACAATCTCCAAAATTTTCAATGCAACGTCAAATCTTCTATTTTCTTGAATCCTGTTCATCTTTTATCCTTTCTTCAATACCCACTGTACCCAGTTTTTTATCTCATTTCCCGCCTGTGCAACTCCCTTCCGTTTACTTGCTTACTTGATAGATATAATACCCAAAAAATTAAATGCAACGTCGATTGCCATCATCTGTCTTTTTGTATCACGTTCATCTTTTAACCGTTCTTCAATACCCACTGTACCCGATCTTTTCTCTCCTTTCCCGACTGTGGGAATCCTTTCCGTTTACTTTGATAGATACAATCTCAAAAATATTCAATGCAACGTCGATTGCCATCTTCTATCTTCTTGAATCCTGTTCATTTTTAATCCTTTCTTTAATTCCCACTCTACCTCGTCTTTTCTCTCACTGTAGCTCTTTCAGCACAAGTGGAGCTCACAATTTGCTCTTGGTGAAATATATATATATATATATATATATATATATATAGCGTTAGTGAGAGAATGGTTTCAGACATGACATTTTGACATCGTATTTTGAGGTGTATTGTACCAAAAACACGTGTCATTTCTAAGTAAATATCAATATTGACTTCATATCTTATCTATCAGTTGTCTACGCGAATAACGTTCATCGTTAACACACATTAACCAGACACACAGACTAGTAAATTCTGTCTCTTTCTCTCCCACTCCCCTTTCTTTCTTTCTTTCTTTCTTTCTTTCTTTCTTTCTTTCTTTCACACACACACACGGCTCACGAATGACATCAAATCAATACTCGACGTCTTTACCATCTTCGTACTTTCTGTAACGTAACTTTCTCCAGATATGTGCATTTATTTTTTCTTTCTATTTGAAATTCCTTCATTGCCTTCCTTCGATATGGCTGATGCTAATCTCCAGGTAAGTGACTCCTTGCGCCGTCTTGGGTTAACATTTGCCGCTGATATAAAATGGGAAGATTTTCCTGAATCATTTACTAGGTCTGCTGCTAAAATTCTTCGTTCACTTTGTCATACTAGACATTTTTTATCTGAACAGAACTTATTAATTAACTCATTTAATATTGATACCACATTTAATAACTGGAGAGAAGGAACGTATTAATAAATTTCCCAAGGGTATTAGTACGTAAGTGACTGCAGAGCATTCAATTGGGATTCGAACTAGGCTCCCCGATTTCTCATTCCACTTCACCACAACGCACTTCCACCAAGAACGATTACAGCACCTGTTACTCCCAAGCGGTCACCGATCTTAGATAATGACCAAGTTCAGTTTTGCTTAACTTCGGTGATCGGCCGAAAACTGGTGTATTCAAGTGATATGAACGTAAGCAATACTACTTTCGAATGTTATTTTAAATAATTCATAATATTGTCTACATATGTAACATACTATATATTGAATAAATAATAAATATTGTTCTAAAAATGACTCCATAGCTTATGTATCGTATGTATTGTTAATACAATCAGTCAGTTAAGTGCCATACGTTAAACACGCTTGGGCGATCATGTCTCGAAAGAGACATGACTGACTGGGCAGAAGATTATCCCGCAGTAGGTTGCCATTGCCTTCTGCGGTAGATTGGTTACCAGCCAAGGCTATAGAACCCAATTTGTCCTGTTATTTAATCCATAACTGGAAGGAAGAGATGGATTAATACCTTTACCAATGGTATTTGCGCGTAAGTGAATGCAATGAATTCAACTGCAATTTGAACTCGGCTCCCCGATTTCTCGTTCCGAGCCGATATCCACTGCACCGCAGTGCACATACCGTTAATACAATACACACGAAGAAAAAGATTCCACCCGCAAAATGTATTAGAACTAATAAAAAAAAATTATATATTTCCAAATATTATCTGCGTTGTGATGCAGTGGATAAGGGCTCGGAACGTGAAATCGGGAAGCCGAGTTCATATTCCAGTTAAATTCGTTGCGTTCACTTACGCGCAAATACCCTTGGGAAAGATATTAATCCATTTATTCCTTACGGTTAACAAGACAGATTGGGTTCTATAGCCTTGGCTGGCAACCAGTCTACCGCAGAAAGCGATAACAACCTCCTGCAGGATAATCCTCTGCCCAGTCAGTCATGTCTCTTACGAGACATGATCACCCAAGCTTTTATCACGTATGGCACTTAACTGACTGATTCTAAATAATTCATAATATATTGATATTCTCTATGTACATAATATTGTGTATAACAGATAAATATAATATTTTAATAAACAAATAATATTGTAAATGATACATGAAAATTAGTAATACAAATAAATTTAATGAAAGGTGTCAACTACAAAAACTTACATTTAATTTTTTATTCTTGAAATTGGAAATATGATTTTGATTTTTATACATTCGTTGCTACTATTTAAACGGAAATATCGTCATTTTATCACGCACACATTCTCTAACTTTATCGACCAACACACACATTCATATATTTCACCATCCAAGAATTTATTAAACATATTTTGAAAACAACGCATTTTTTAAAAAAATGGCCTTTGTTTTAATATACGCGACAAGTGTATTATTAAACACATACATATAAACAGATAAACGGTCGTCTACATGCATACATTTAAAAACTATTCTACTTGAATACATTTCAAAATAATCGTCTATTGCTTTAATACACGTGACATATCTTCTTCTTGTCCTATGTACCCTGTCCTTTCAGGACGTAGGCGATCATTGCTTTCCATGTCTCCCTATCTATAGTGGCTCTCAGCACGCTTTCTCCTTTTACACCAGGCAACCTCCGTTCCGTCATCCACCTGCTCAGACCCTGCAAATATGTTATCCGCTGCCTTCCCCTGTCTCTTTTTCCATCTATCTAGCCTGTTAGTATCAGGTTCTCCAAGCCCTCCTTCCTCATTGCATGTCCCAGGAACTTTAGCTATCTTTTTCTGATGCTTAGTATTAATTTCCTTTTCATTTCCATCCTTTCCAAAACCTTATCTTTGCTCACATCCATGATATTCGCAGCATCCTTCTATAAAACCACATTTCAGTTGCTTCAAGTGTTTCCTTCATCTTCGATGATATTCACTGCCATATTGAATAAGTAGCATCACATAGCAATCCAGTACTCTGTTCTTTGTTTCTAGCGAAATTGTCCTGTTTCTTAATACTTTATTCAATTTCAGGAATGCTTCCTTTGCCATGCACATTGGCCTTCCTTCTTTTGTTAGAACACTTCCCAGGTATTTAATTTTTTTTACCAGCTTGATTTTAGTATCACCCACCTGTATTTGGTATTTTGGGTTTAAGAATGAAGTCCAAACAACATGTCTCTTAGTTAAAATCTTTTTCAAAAACGTTTTATTTATCATCATTAAACTGAATTCTCAAGAAGCGAAAACGTGTTATATTTAAACACGTTTCCTACCTTGTTATTTATGTATCTTGTCGGATTCCAATCCATATATATGATCACTAGCAGTATAGTCCGGCGTTGCTTGGGTGTCATGAAAGCTTTAAAACTAATTCATGGTCCTGGAGCTCAGATTCAGCCTAAAGAATATTTGTGTGAAGTTTGGTGAGAATCGGATAAAAATTGTGGATTTGTATCAAGGACATACAGTCACACACACAAACATCTTGCCTTACATATATATATATATATATATATATATATATATATATATATATATGTTATCGATTTTCTGCACTATTGTAAGAAATGCAACCTTGAAACTTCTGAATATCGTTGTTATGTCTTTGTCTATGAGTGTATCAAATTTCATTAAAATCGGACCACTCCTTCTATAACCCGATTTTTTCGATTATCGATTTTCGATATTTATCGGGGGTACCTTGACACAAAACCTAGCTAAGAACCCTCGCAAATGCTTATAGCACAACTGTGTAAAATTTCAAGAAAATTGGTTCAGCCGTTTCGGTGTCTATAGGTAACGGACACACACACAAAGACACACACACAAAGTTCCATTTAAAAATAAGTTTAGATTTGGCAAATCTTAACATTCTAATAGTATGTGAAACTAAAAAAGTTAGTGATCGCAAAATGACAACTATTGCTAAGATCTACAAAAGAGGGGAACTTGTAGAGAGCCATGGTTAATCATGTTTCCATAAAAGTATTCGAATATATTTAGAGAGCGTTTATAAATTAGATAATCTTATTTACATTCAGGAGAGATATAATTACATGTTTTTAATCATTTCACCTCAAGCAAGGCAATAAAGCTGCTACCACACAAAGTGTTAATAACAGAAAGGTTGGAAGAAAAAATTATTAAGAAGAGAGGAGAATAAAAATATAAGATTCAAAGATACAGAAGATAACGATTGATACATTTTCGAAGATCAAAGTTGACTGGAAAACAAGAATCCGGAAGAGAGTTCCACAAGCGAGGGAAGATACTACAGCATAGGACTTACGGTTACATCTAATAAATGACGAAACGTAGCTTTTAATCTAATCAGTCAGTCAGTTAAGTGTCATACCTAGCACAAGTTTGGGCGGTCATGTCTCTTTCGATTCATGACTGACTATGTATAATTTCTTTCCCAAAGTAGGTTGTCATTTCTTTCTACATTAGAGAAAGAATCATGCGTTTCTTAAGGGTACATAAATTCATAAGGCTAGGTACCATAAAAGAACGCTTATCAGAGTAATTAGCATTCAAATATTTATAGAAAAGGTACAGGTAAGCTGTAGGATGTGTATTGAGGTGCAGTGGATATCGACCCGGAACAGCAACTCGGGGAGCCGAGTTCAAATCCCAGCTGAATTTCTTGTTTTCCCTTACGCACAAATACCCTTGCAAAAGGGATTAATCCGTCTCTTCCCTCCAGTTATGGGTTAAATAACAGGACAGATTGGGTTCTATAGCCTTGACTGACAACCAGTCTACCGCAGAAAGCAATGGCAACCTCTTGCGGGATAATCTTTTCCCAATCACTCATGTCTTTCGAGACATGATCGCCCAAGCGTGTATCAGGTATGGCACTTAACTGACTGACTATTTTTTCCAAATACGTCAAGGCTGCCTAGCAGTTCCAACAGTTGTTTGTGGTATACTTTATTAAATGTTTTTAGTGACCAACATTTGTGATTTTGTTGTAAAGTGGCTGACACCTCTGCAGCACTCTCAATAAGAGCTCGGCCATGATCTGAAATTTTTTTTTTATTTTTATAAGCGTTTCACCCCGAGCAAGGCATGTCACTGCCACTACTGCGCAGGGGGCTACGTAGAGTGGAGAAAGGATGATTAAATATAGGAAATGTCAGAGGGTGGGTGATAGGCGGGTAAGGATACCGAGAATGAGGGTTGGGTAGATGAGAGTGTTCTGAGAATTGTTGGGACTTAGTGTGATAGGTGTCTATTGACCCTACATTTAAACACCTGGCGATTGTAACTGTCGGGAAAGCAGACTTGTGGAAGGGAGTTCCACAGGCGGGAAGCGCGAGAAAAGAAGCTGTTGGAGTAGAATTTACGGTTACATCTTATTTGTTTAACTGTAAAAGGGTGGGACCTAGTTGCTAATCTAGTATCTCGTGTAAATTCGTGCTTAGGCGGCATCAGTGATCTAAGCTCATCGGAGCAGAAGCCATGAAAGTACTTGTAGAAGAGGCACAGGGAAGCCACATCACGCCGGTGAGAGAGCGGCTGCAGCCGGTCTGCCAAGTCAGTATCAACCACGTTACAGATCCTCCTTTGTATTTTGTCAAGAAGCCCACGGAGAGCAGCAGGGGCACCCGACCAGATATGGCAGCAATGTCTGTTTAAGTAAATAATAGCATTCGAGGCGTAATATTCGGACTGATTATTTTGACGACTATTGCGATCTAAACCTCGCCTCTCAATGCTGTAAGTTTTCTATTGTCTTAAATTGCAACTATTGGACTGTGGTGTGTATATCCGTTTAGCACCGTTCAGTCATGTTTTTCGAGACATGATCGCCCAAAACGTATATCACGGATGGCACTTAACTTACTGACTGAATATGATAGAAGGAAAGATAAGTAAAGCTTCTACTGGGTATAAGGTGGGGGGATCGATTTTCTATTGTTATGAAGTAATAAACTGATCCCCCTCTAATTACCACTTATTAATATAATATAATCCGTCTTTTCTCCTTCTAGCTATGGCTTAAATAGCAGGACAGATTGGGTTCTGTATCCTTGACTGGAAACCAGTCTACCGCAGAAAGCAATGGCAACGTACTGCGGGATAATCTTCTGCCCAGTCAGTCATGTTTCTTTCGAGACATGATCGCCTAATACGTGTATCACTTATGGCACCTGACTGACTGACTGACAGGTAAGCTACGTTACACCGTTGGGAAAATTGTTGAAACAGAGATGTAAAGTTAGGACCGATAAAATTGCAGATTCTTCTTTAGATTTTATCAAGACTGTCTAAATACAGAGCAGGAGCAGCTGATCGACTTTTTTTTCCAAGAATTTCTAGATACACAGTAGAATTAATCAACCAGTTGAAACAGCAATATACTATCAATGAAGGAATGATAAATTTATCAATGTAAAGAGGAGATGCCAGATCAATACCAATAACGTTACAGATTCTTCGTTGGATTTTATCATGAATTTTTATATCTCTATCAAAAGTATAAAACCAGATGTAGTATCAATATTCATTGCATAGTAAACTTATTAATATGTAAGACAGGTTCTGCCGAGACAAAAAAATGGTCTCGTATGACAAAGTGAACGAAGAATTTTAGTAGCAGACCTCGCAATTGATTCAGGAAAATCTTCCGGTTTTATATCAGCGGCAAATGTTAACCCAAGACGGCGCAAGGAGTCACTTACCTGGAGATTAGCATCAGCCATATCGAAGGAAGGCAATGAAGGAATTTCAAATAGAAAGAAAAAATAAATGCACATATCTGGAGAAAGTTACGTTACAGAAAGTACGAAGATGGTAAAGACGTCGAGTATTGATTTGATGTCATTCGTGAGCCGTGTGTGTGTGTGAAAGAAAGAAAGAAAGAAAGAAAGAAAGAAAGAAAGAAAGAAAGAAAGGGGAGTGGGAGAGAAAGAGACAGAATTTACTAGTCTGTGTGTCTGGTTAATGTGTGTTAACGATGAACGTTATTCGCGTAGACAACTGATAGATAAGATATGAAGTCAATATTGATATTTACTTAGAAATGACACGTGTTTTTGGTACAATACACCTCAAAATACGATGTCAAAATGTCATGTCTGAAACCATTCTC
Source organism: Ascarosepion bandense (assembly GCA_037127315.1). Lineage (NCBI taxonomy): Eukaryota > Metazoa > Mollusca > Cephalopoda > Sepiida > Sepiidae > Ascarosepion > Ascarosepion bandense. The sequence continues at coordinate 4,349,490 of JBBBDQ010000763.1, forward strand.
TCACTAACGCTATATTCTTATATCCACTGTCTCGAAAATTCTGAAACTCTCAGAATCTTACCACCGGGTGCAGTTTAATGTCATATCCAGGACATTACCCCTTCACTAACACTAATTTAAAGTATCAAACAACTCTTTCCCGAAAATACTGGGAATTGAAAGAAAATAACCTAAATCCACAGATAAAGACGAAGCTGATAGGCTTCTTATAGCTTAATAGAGAGATGTAATCTATGTTTAACAAAAAAAAAATTAAGATTTTGGAACTTCAATATCAGAAAGTACTTCTGAATAAACGTAGAGAAAACATTAGTATGTGTCGTCATGGGAATAAATTTAAATTGCAGTCATTATCTGATTCTTCCATTTAGTAAAAATAGAATATTTTTTAATTTAATTTTAATTTAATTTTAAAATTGGCGAAGCAGTAACCTTTTCCCTCCTACCTGCCACTACTAACCCAATGTTCAAGCCACATACCACCCACTACCATAAGAGAAATTACTACTAAGATTCCTCTAGCTTAACCCTATAATAGCCAATATTCCCCCTCGTTCTTTGATTAAACAGAGTTGACAACGCATGTCTTATACTGGCATGTTGAAAATGGCTATTTCCCTCTAAATTTTATCTGAAGTTATATATATATATATATATATATATATATATATATACTTTCGCTCCAAACAAGGCGAGACTGCCACTACTGCACAGGATGTTACAGGACTGGATACAAAAGGTATTAATGAAAGGATAAAAGATGAACTCGATTCAAGTAGAGATAGATGATGTTATTTGACGTTGCATGCAAACTTTTGAAGATTATAGCTATCAGAGAAGCAAGCAAATGGAAGGGAGTTCCACAGATGGGAAGCGCAGGTAAGAAACTGTTAGAGTAAAAGTGGCGCTTCCATTTAACTATTTCAACGGCAAAATGGTGGGACCTAAACGTCAATCAAGTAGCACGCTTAGATTCATGTGGTCGAGGTTCCTTATTTCTAGTAATAAAAATTAATTGATAAAAATAAGAGTATTTTCAAAAACGAACTCGAAATACATTACCAATCCATCCAACAGCTAACAACAGAAAACTTAACTATGCAACACCCAAATATGAGAGATCTTCTAAAAGCGGAAGATTTGAAAACTTTTCTCCACACAGAAAACAAGCAAACTAAATCAGATTTGCGATTAAAAACAGAAAATCTAAACAAATACGAGTATCGATTAAAAATAATGTTCAAACAAATGAATTAAATACGTCGCTTGTTAAAACCATTTTGCAATCATGGTGATTTTCCGTAACATATATATATATATATATATATAATGGAAAATTCCGAAGATTAACGAAATAGTTTTACCAACCGTCATATATATATATAAGCATATGTATTCATGCTTGCACACAATCATATATATATTTGTTCAGCGTAGGGACAATGTCTTTCTAACATCTGTGTTTCGTAAACCGACCTTTACAGGCCTGTATACAAATTGGAACTCTTTCGTCCCTAAGTCCCGAAAAATTGGCCTAATTGAAACTTTGGTCCACCGTGCCCTGCATATATGTTCTCCTGATTGCTTGGCTAGTGAGTTAACACGCCTGCATCACATTTTTGAGGAGAACGGGTATCCTATTAATTTTGTGAGACGGGTTATCGCCCGTAAAATTAAACGGTTTAAAGAACCAAAAGTTGAAGGGCCAAGTCGCTGTCCTTTATACCTAAAACTACCTTGGCTTGGTAGACAATGTCTTTCCATCACTGATAGAGTTTCGACTAATATTTCGTCGGGCTATTTTGCAGTAAAGTTGCGTGTCGTTTACAAAACAAGACCTGTGTTTCCATCCTTTGTTAAGGATCGGTTGTCCTATTTTCGTAAAAATTCAGTTGTATACAAATTTAAATGCTGTTGCGATGCAGCATACATAGGACGAACCGATCTGAGATTGGAGACACGGGTTGCGCAACATGTCCCCGCGAATTTACGCATGGGTGATTCCAATAGTAATATAAGGACTACTCAATCTGTGCTTGATTCAGCGATTGGCCAACACCTGTTGGACAATCCTGTTTGTGCCTCCTCTTATGAGGACAGTTGGTTTTCTGTCCTGCACAGTGCTCGTTCGTCACATCATTTACGCATCTTGGAGGCCATTTGCCTTAAAATCCAACAGCCGAGCCTGTGCAGGCAGAAAGAGCAGTTTTTACGCTCTTTGCGACTACTGGTGAGTTTATGAGTGTAACCTTTTTCTTTTTTATTTTCACTCTTGTGGAATTAATGTTTACACCCCCCCTCACTTTTTAATATTTTTTAATAAATTTATTTTTAAGCGGATTCCATCTGCTCCCAGTGTCGCAAATATTCCATTCTGTTTTGTCCTCTTATTTACCTATTCATGTAATTGTGCCAGCGTGACCCTTGAAAAGTGTTGGCCGAAAGGTTCCTCGGGTTAATTAAAATGACGTCTTCACTCTTTAGAGCCATTAGTTATTTCTGTGGGTACAATTCTCTTTTCATATACTTCCGTCTAAGGTACCCCAGTCAGTTAATTGGTCAATTAAATCAGGTCTTAAAACTTTGGCATAGGGTAAATAGTTTGAGAATCAGACGATCTTTTCTCAAATCCTGTTTGTCCTGTGGTGTTGTTCCCCCATTTATCCAGCACAGATTAATTAAAATCAAATCCAATGGCGCCTCTATTGAGCGTTCTCTAATTAGGTATGAGTTAGACAAGCTATTTGATAGCTCAACCAGGTCTTTATGTGTTTTTCGTTCTAGTTTTAATGAAATTAAAACTAAATTAAATTTCTTTGATTTCTTTCGTTTCTCGCGTTACCTGGTTAATCTTAGGCTTCGCCAGGATAGATCATGTGGTGAGAGAAACAACAAGCACTTGGAATACCTAATAACAAAGAGATATGGTTCAGTCTCTGGTGATCTACACCGCCACATTTTCAATTTGTCGAGCGCAACTCTCACTGGGATTGAACTCTCCGTTCTTTCCCGTGGTTTGGATTTTTGCATTCCTCCTACTAAGATCAATAAGGAAGAAATATATTCTGAGTTTGAGTTGCTGTACTCACAAATTTGTCACCATGTTCCAATTTCTTCAGAGAAGTGCTCCGAGGTTAAGGCCAGTTTACTTGAATCTGCTATCGAGTACACTTCGCTCAGTTGTGAAAAGGACTCTCTTGACTGGCGCGGTGTACATTATCGCACAATTGGTGCCCTGCGTGCTCGTGGTGATATTTATATTACCAAGCCTGATAAAGGTGCTGGTGTTGTCATACTTAATTTGGATGATTACCATTCTAAAATGAATATAATTTTGAATGACCGTTCAAAGTTCACCGTTATCGGTCCAGTTGATAAATTTGATAACACTGCTAAGACAGAGGCTAGAATTCAACGTTGGCTTCTTTCTTTATATAAACAAGGTATTTTTTCCAAAGACATCTACAATAGGATTAGGCCTGCAGGCTCTCAGCGACCCCGAATGTATGGCCTTCCTAAAATCCATAAGGAAGGGGTTCCTCTTAGACCCATACTTTCTATGGTGGGGTCTATTCAACATGAGTTGGCCAAGTGGTTGGCCGAGATCATTCAACCACTGTCTGTTGCTTTGTCCACTTATAATATCCCTGACTCCTTTAGTTTTTCCAAATTGGTTAGAAATTTGAATTTTTCTTCAAACGAAAAGTGTATGGTTTCGTTTGATATTGTCAGCTTATATACTAATGTTCCCTTATTGGAGTGTATAAACATCTGTGCTGACTTATTATACCGAGGCGGTTTTGGCCCTGTGACTATTCCCGAGGAAATTTTCTTGGAATGTATGCGGCTGGCTACTGAAGGAGTCGAGTTCAGTTTCAATGGGATTATGTATGCACAGACGGACGGCGTCGCTATGGGGAGTCCTTTGGGTCCTTTCCTATCTAACATCTTCGTGGGATTTTATGAACGTGTGCTGTTTGAGAAGGTCAATGAACCTTTAGTTTATTGTCGTTATGTTGATGATACCTTCTCAATATTTAATAGCACAACTGAAGCTGAACAGTTTTTGGTTCAGCTGAATTCTTTGCATCCTTCTCTACAATTCACTATGGAGTTGGAGAATGACGGAGGTCTTCCGTTTTTGGATGTCTTTGTTCAGCGTAGGGACAATGTCTTTCTAACATCTGTGTTTCGTAAACCGACCTTTACAGGCCTGTATACAAATTGGAACTCTTTCGTCCCTAAGTCCCGAAAAATTGGCCTAATTGAAACTTTGGTCCACCGTGCCCTGCATATATGTTCTCCTGATTGCTTGGCTAGTGAGTTAACACGCCTGCATCACATTTTTGAGGAGAACGGGTATCCTATTAATTTTGTGAGACGGGTTATCGCCCGTAAAATTAAACGGTTTAAAGAACCAAAAGTTGAAGGGCCAAGTCGCTGTCCTTTATACCTAAAACTACCTTGGCTTGGTAGACAATGTCTTTCCATCACTGATAGAGTTTCGACTAATATTTCGTCGGGCTATTTTGCAGTAAAGTTGCGTGTCGTTTACAAAACAAGACCTGTGTTTCCATCCTTTGTTAAGGATCGGTTGTCCTATTTTCGTAAAAATTCAGTTGTATACAAATTTAAATGCTGTTGCGATGCAGCATACATAGGACGAACCGATCTGAGATTGGAGACACGGGTTGCGCAACATGTCCCCGCGAATTTACGCATGGGTGATTCCAATAGTAATATAAGGACTACTCAATCTGTGCTTGATTCAGCGATTGGCCAACACCTGTTGGACAATCCTGTTTGTGCCTCCTCTTATGAGGACAGTTGGTTTTCTGTCCTGCACAGTGCTCGTTCGTCACATCATTTACGCATCTTGGAGGCCATTTGCCTTAAAATCCAACAGCCGAGCCTGTGCAGGCAGAAAGAGCAGTTTTTACGCTCTTTGCGACTACTGGTGAGTTTATGAGTGTAACCTTTTTCTTTTTTATTTTCACTCTTGTGGAATTAATGTTTACACCCCCCTCACTTTTTAATATTTTTTAATAAATTTATTTTTAAGCGGATTCCATCTGCTCCCAGTGTCGCAAATATTCCATTCTGTTTTGTCCTCTTATTTACCTATTCATGTAATTGTGCCAGCGTGACCCTTGAAAAGTGTTGGCCGAAAGGTTCCTCGGGTTAATTAAAATGACGTCTTCACTCTTTAGAGTCATATATATATATATATATATGTGTGTGTGTGTGTGTGTGTGTGTGTACGTGTACTTGATATATCAGCCTTATACCAAACGATAGTAGAACAGTCATAGAAATAAGTTTGTCATTCTGCTTCATTTCACTCTGATTTCCTAAAATGTGTCCATCCGTGTGAGACAGAAATGAACAAATCTCTTGATATACGCACATGACGAGAGGATCCTCTTCTCTCTTCTTCGGCTTCTGTATCTATAACTCAGTTGTTCCTCGCTCCGCGCTCTCTATATACATATAGAGACATATTCATAAGTGGGGACGCGCACACACACTCTTGCGCGCGTGCACACACACACACACACACACACACACACACACACACACACACACACACACACTGAGAGGAATCGAACTTGTATCTCTTTATCAGTTGTTGTTGTGGATTCCGGGTGAGGAACCGCACAAAATAATGAACAACAAAAACAGATATGGAGATAGAAAAGTAGGTTATATTGAACGTAATATACAAACTTGAACGCAGGTTAGTAAATCCAGGAATACTATTAGTAAAAAAAAAAATATACAAGTCTTGAAGTGAAGTCATTGGAAATAGTATATCCGTGTATATTATTCTAGATGAGTGTAGCCCAGAGCTATTCTGACTTCTGATACGGTTGTCTCTAGGTAAGTTCGGTATCTTTCGGTAACTTACGTATCAGTTCCGGTACTCTCCGATAACTAACGGATCTCTACGAATACTCTCTGTACTCCTGTTCTCTCTATGGCAGGAGTATATGTACAATCAGTTAAGTCCATTATCATATACTAAAAGGAGAAATCCCACAACAGTTGCCAAACTGGTAGACACTTGTTTCAATAATAAAATTTCCCTCATTGGAGCAAGGCAAACCGGTTTCGATTCCTCTGGAATGCGCATTTTTTTTTTTTTTTTTTTTTAGCAGGACATTTCAGTCTAGGCTGCTTGTGATTAATTTGACTGTTAAAAAAAAAACATTGGCAAAAACTGAAACATTTGTGATCTCATCAACCTACCCTGATGATACATTAAAAAAGTCGAAATTATGTCCATCAGAGAATGAAACGCGTTTGCTAAGATAATTTTTCTTTCTTTATGTCTACTGGAAATTTCTTCCTCCGCTTCTAAGTATAAGCGTATTTTGTTTCCATTTTCCTTTAATATTTATTGTTACTCACATGTTCAGTCCGTGGTATTTTCAACTTTCTTCTGTAGAAACACAATTCTGTTGCTTCATGTCTTTTATTTTTTATCCCTGATGAAGTTTTCCAGCAATCATTGTCATATAAGAGGATTGGTACAACAGAACATTTAAGTTTACTGTTTTCTTTGTTTCTAACAAAATACTCTTCTTTCCTAATAATGTTCTTAGGTTTTGGAAAGCATCTTCCTTTATCCTACTCAACCTTCGGATTTCGGTGTCGCATATTCCTGTCTCTATTACATTTCCCAGATCATTGTACTTTTATCATTTTGTGATTTGTAAGTAAAAACATTCAAATACCTGGGAAGTATTTTGAGGGTGCAACATGGAAATCCAAAGATGCGTTGTCATGGCCAAAGACGAATTTCAGAATCTAACCAAAGAACTGACAGACAGGAAAATCTCATTAGAAACAAAGAAAAGAGTGCCAGATCACTACGTGATATCTGTCCTTCTGTATGGAAGTGATTGCTGTACGATCTCATCAAAGATGAAAGAGAGGCTTAAGGCAGCAGAAATGTGGTTTTACAGAAGGACGCTGAGGTTACCATGGACAGAGAACGTGTGCAACGATGAGGTGTTGGAAAGGATGCAAACGAGAAGAAAACTGATACTAAATATCAGGAAGAGACAAATGAATGTCCTGGGACAGGTAATGAGGAAGGAAGGTCTGGAGAACTTGATACTCACAGGTCGGATAAATGTAGAGACGTACTTGTTAGGTTTGAGCAAGAAGGGGCTTAGAAGAGATATCATCATTTATCCATCACACCCAGAGAGAGAGACTTGAAACTGGTAATAGATAGATAGATAGATAGATAGATAGATATAAATGAAATTGCTAATATATATATATATATATATATAGAGAGAGAGAGAGAGACTTGAAACTGGTAATAGATAGATAGATAGATAGATAGATAGATATAAATGAAATTGCTATATATATATATATATATATATATATATAGAGAGAGAGAGAGAGAGAGAGACTTGAAACTGGTAATAGATAGATAGATAGATAGATAGATATGAAACTGGTAATATACATAACTATATGTATGTGTGTGTGTTTAGATAGATAAATAGATAGATAGGAACTTATTACGATATAAAGATAAGAAACTATTAAGATAGATAGATAGATATGAAATTGCTAATATATATATATATATATATAGAGAGAGAGAGAGAGAGAGGGAGAGACTTGAAACTGGTGATAGATAGATAGATAGATAGATAGATATGAAACTGGTAATATACTTAACTATATGTATGTGTGTGCGTTTAGATAGATAGATAGATAGATAGATAGATAGATAGATAGATAGATAGGAACCTATTACGAGAGACAGATATGAAATTATTAGGATAGATAGATAGATAGATAGATAGATAGATAGATAGATAAGCAGAGTAAGACAGATATATTAACAGATAGGAACAGAGATATTTAAATCTAAATCTACTTCTAGTCCAATAGTTTCTTTTCTCGCACTTCCAAACTGTGGAACTCCCGTCCGTTTAATTGCTTTTCTGATAAGTACAATCTTCAAAAATTTAAATAAAACGTCGCAAGCCATATTCTGTCTTCTTGTATCCCATCCATCATTTTTTCCTTTTCTCGATTCTCTCTATACTTTTTTTTTTCTTTTGCAGACTGTAAACGAAAAATGTCATAGCCACGCTTACTTTTCTAGGAGTGCGCATCATATTTCATATTTGTATACGAATAAACGCGTCTCTTCCATTGTATATCTCTTGATATGTCTGTTAGCTTCTTTTCCATCGTAGGACTTAGAATCGGCCACACCCTGTCACCCTGCAAACAATTCCCTGGCAAGATAAACCCAATAAAACTAATTGGCACAGTGACTTCAGCCTATGTTGATTTATTAACGGCCAGGGACAACAATTTTCTGGCTGACATCTTTAGCGGGAAAAAGAAAACCCTCCTCACTTTGCGCGATTATCTGGGGACCAATGAAAAGCGAGAGTAAGAGAAATAACAAGATTTGGAATCGGGGGGGGCGCTCACAAATGAAGAGAATGGATTTAGCTGGCTGGAAGAAAGGGCGACTCAGAGGACAAAATGTTCTGCTTGTGAAAAAACACCGATCGCTTAATGGATGGGAAGAAAGTGTTCAGGCAAAGAGGAAAGAAGAAATGCGCACACAAGACTATTTGTGAATAAAAGTGATAATAATTCAGGAGAAAGTTGATTTTCTGTCAGTTCCTATCTACCGAAACTCTCTCTATCACACACATATATATATACAAATACAAATGAATACACGACAGTCTTTATTATAATAGAAATGATATATATATATATATATATATATATATATATATATATATAGTCATCCGCAGACAGATCTGTTTCGCTGTATCACAGCTCATCAGTACGGTTAGACTCCGATTGCTTTTTAACCCAGGATTAAAACCCGACGGAATTTTTTTTTTTTTGTAATCGTATCACCCCGAGCAAGGCGGTAACGCCATTGATGTGCAGGGGGCTACGTAAGAGTGAATAGATTGGAAAAGAGAAAGCCGGAAACCACATCCTAAACAGGGAACAAGGTACGAGCCTCTTAACCTGTTCAATAGACGTGGGTGGAGTGTGAACCGGGCGATAGTTTAGTTTATCTACTCCAATTGAAAAAAAAAGAAAAAGAAAAAGAAAAAGAGTGAAAAGATTGGAAAAGAGAAAAACCGGAAACCACAACCTAAACAGGAAACAAGGGATGAGCCTCTACACCTGTTCAATAGACGTGGGTGGAGTGTGAACCGGGCGATAGTTTAGTCTATCTACTCCAATTGAAAAAAAAAAAAAGAAAAAGAAAAAGAGTGAAAAGATTGGAAAAGAGAAAAACCGGAAACCACAAACTAAACAGGGAACAAGGTATGAGCCTCTTAACCTGTTCAATAGACGTGGGTGGAGTGTGAACCGGGTGATTGATAGACCTATCTACTCCAATTAAATACTTTAATATTTAATACTTTGCTGTTGTGTGCTTCAATCATTTTCTCCAGACCACTGGAGCAGCTACAGCTCAGTTCAACTGTATCTTTCATTGAATATTCCATCTAGAGGGCTATTTGGCGTGAGTCGGCGATTCTACCTCTGGGCTATGGGCGTTCGGTAGAAGAAGGCAGACTTTTTAGCGTGTATATTATCATTATACGCACCCAATAGCCAGTGTGGTCTAATTCATAACGGAATGAGCGATGCGTACATGCCAGAGTAGCTACTGTTTATATATATATATATATATATATATATATATATATATATATACAAATGAATACACGACAGTTTTTATTATAATAAAAACGATATATATATATATATATATGAACATGGCTCATGTGAGCCGAAAGCTTATAACCAACTAAATAAAAAATTATGCAAATGTTGGAGAATTTTTGTCTTTATTTTCACCTGAAATTTAAGCCAAAATGCGATGTTTAGAAGGGCTCGTGATTAAAGATAATAGACATTCATTGTCTCTTATATTTAACAGTATATGTTTAAAAAATTATCTGCTGCCTCGATACACTTATATATATATATATATATATATATATATATATATATATCTTGTATTTGGGCAACAATTTCTCTTTTATACAGGTTTTATTAAAAATTACACACAAGGTATTATGATTAAGCTTTTATATAATTCTTTTTATGTGTTCGTTTAAGTTTTTTTTCGGAACTCAAATTATATAATAATTTCCCAAACGTTTTGTACTTTCGAGCGCTTTCGGCCATAGTTTTAGCCATTATCAAGAATTAGTTTAGTTTTACTTGTAAATTAATATGTGTAAAGTGTATGCATATAGAGACTTGTGTATGTTAAGTTCCGAATACAGTAAGCTCATTGTTACGATGTTCATAATTGATATTATTAAGTGTAGGATTTCTCTTTTTTATTTATAATGCCTCCATTATTTTTAATCTTCTTTTGCGTAACGATGAAGCTATTATGTATGTATTATAAACTAGTATATCACGGATTAGTACTAGAAGATTTCGATATGTGTTTAAATAAGATCGGATGGAACTGTTGTTGGGAAGGTGCAATGTCAGTCTTCTTGTCAATTTAGTCGTGGTGTAGCCAATGTAATTGTTTGCGTATTTAGATAGTTAAGAAACAGTTCTTCAAAGGAAATACAAATTCGTAAACGACACTGGTTCTCTGCAGTTTAGATTTTGCAGGTGAACTATTATTATTGATAATGAGGTTGGCAGTTTTGAATTTTTTATAATAGATAATTTAATTTTCTTCTTTGAGTTGGTCGGTGTTGCATAATCTCGGATGATATTGTGAAGTGAAGATTCGTTTTGTCTGTAGTTATTGTGCAATTGAGTTTTGTAAAAAATATTAATGTTGTCCGCGTGATTATGGTTGCCATTGGTTACGTTACGAAGAAAAAGTTTAATATGGTAATCAAGTAAATAATTTGGAAAGCCGTTGTTGTTAAACGGTTGTTTCAAATTGTTTATTTCTTTAAAGAAAAAATTAAAGAAAGAAATAAAAGGCTGGGAAGATGAATTCTCGTACGCTCTCGTGAGAAAACTTTTAATAACGCCAATTTTGTATAGAAGAGGGCATTAAATAAAATTAAGGTGGCAAGAATTTCTGCTCGTGGGAACTGAAGTTGTGAAAGTATTATTACTAGAATCTGCAAGAACATCCAGAAATGTTTTTTTTTTTTTTTAAGCTCATAATGAAAGTTGAGAACAGAATTAGAATTAGGCTAATTAAAAATTGCTTTATTTACATTTGGATACGAAACTTAGCAGATTTGAAATTTCGAATATCTATGACGAAAGAGATTTCTCTTAACGGTCCTATTTAATCTTGCTTGATCGGTCAATATTCTCCGTTGCTGAGTTGGCATAAAAACGTCGGATCTAACGACGGTTTTCCCTGCGATGTAGGATGCAGTTTCGAATCTTGCCGGAGAGTGTATATCATGTAAAGTCAAATGTCTTGTCGATATAAATAATTTTGGCTATTAAAATAAGAATAGTGGTAATGGTAGTATTAGCCTTTTCCGAGTAAGGAAACATTTAAAATCCATTGATCGTGCGGTTAGTACTGTTTTCGTTTTAAATTCCTAAAACTTTTCAATAGCTTGGTATTATTTCGAACTATTGTTCTCATCTTGGTTGATTCAGATGTTATTATAGACACAACGTTTCGACCAAGTACATTCTGGTCATCATCAGGTGTCCATTGGTTCGCTGTTATGAATTATCTGTTAATTATTATTGAATGACCCTCGTAGAAGTTCTTATACGGAAAAATTCATCTTATTTATTGAATGATCCTCGTAGAAGTCCTTATACGGAAAAATTCACCTTATTTATGGAATGACCCTCGTAGAAGTCCTTATACGGAAAAATTCACCTTATTTATGGAATGACCCTCGTAGAAGTCCTTATACGGAAAAATTTATCTTATTTATTGAATGACCCTCGTAGAAGTCCTTATACCGAAAAATTCACCTTATTTATTGAATAACTCTCATATTAAAAATTTACAGGAAAGCAAGACGGGTAGATGGTAACCTGTGTATATAAACAAACAACAGAGTGTGAGTCTTCTTCAAGTAATATGTAAACAGTTTTTTTAGGTATCATTTAACAGCAGTAGTTGAATATAGTCTGACGTTGAGTGAATCTAAGCAGCGTTTAAGTTTCACCACTAACTCAGTTCTCTACCAAATTTCAAACAGTTTACAGAGTTAGAGAGAAAACCTCCTTAGCTAAAATTTTTTTCGAAAAAGATTTTTTTGAATTTTTGTTTAGTAGACAAAAGTAAAAATATGTGAAAAAAAAAAAGTGAAAATATATGAAGTACGAAAAAGGAGATTAACGACATAAGTACATCAGTGAGTGACTAACGCTTCTCATAAAAAATATTTTCCTGTGTAACTTTCTTTTCTGTTCAGTATATTTGTATGCGGTTTTCAACATTTAAATTCTGATATCTTTTATCATTTTTGTCAATCAAACTTTGATTATCATTTATCATTTCATCACAATTGTTTATCAGAACTAATTATAAATAATCAATTTTTTATTGTTTTTTTTTATTCAATTGCATATAAATTTTTTTTTATTTTCAATATTTTTGAATGAGGTTTTAAGCATTAAGTTTATATTAAATTAATAGCAACGCCTGGAAAAATCATGGATTATATGGAAAAATGCGCGCATGAAAAATTATATTCTTTAGATTATATTAAACATGGAAAAGAACAAGACAATTTATTAAACCTGAAAAAGTAAAGACAATATATTCTAGTGAAGTAAAAAGTAAGAAATTTCTTACTTGAAAAATTCAGCTAAAAGTAAATTTTGAATATAATATTTTAAATAAGAAATTTCTTATTTTACTTCACTAGAATGTATTGTCGTTACTTTTTCAGGTTTAATAACTTGTCCTCTTCTTTTCTAGGTTTAATATAATGTGAGGAATATTACTTTTCATGTGCATAAGACCAAGCTGCTGTCTGTCAATCATCACAGGCAACCTCTCCTGCCCCCATAAGCATGGACCAAGCGAGTCTCCTCCTCGGCCTTACCCTCTCTTCTGATCTCAAGTGGAACCGCGACATTGAGTCAATAGCTAAATCCACTGCTAGGAAGGTTGGGTCACTGTGTCGGGCCAGGATGTTTTTCTCGCCTGAAAACAGCCTGCATATATACAAATCAACCATTCGTCCGTGCATGGAGTACTGCTGCCATATATGGTCAGGCACCCCCACTGTTCACTCGGTGTTCATGACAGGCTCCAAAGGAGAATTAGTAATGTGATAGGTACCGACATGGCGGCTCGACTCCAGCCACTTTTCCGCCGACGAGATGTGGCTTCCCTTTGTCTGTTCTATAAATACTTTCATGGCTTCTACTCCAACGAACTTAAGTCACTGGTGCCTCTGCAACAGGTGTTTACTCGTGTAACCAGACTGGCAACTGGGTCTCACCCATTCACAGTTAGATCAACCAAATGCAGACGAGTTCTACTCCTGCAGCTTTTTTCTCGTACTTCCCACCTGTGGAACTCGTTTCCTTATTCTTGCTTTCCTGACGGCTACAACCTCCAGGAATTTAAATGCAAGGTCAATACTCATCTCTTAACCACTTGACCTTAGTTCTTTCTTCACCACTCTGACCCTAGTTCTTTCTTCACCACCCTGTATATCCTTTCCTTTTCTCCACCTCTGCAACTGCCATCACTCCTGTAATCCCTTCCTTGTCTTGCTCCTTTCTAATTGTTTTACTCTTATGTAGCCCCCTGCACATCAGTGGCGCTACCGCCTTGCTCGGGGTGATATGATTAAAAAACTTTTGTCCATGAAATAAAAATATATAAATCTGAAGAAATGATGTCTTTGTGCAAACGTTACTTGTCATGTAATGACAAAACAGCTGCAGTGGTAATGAACCCGAATGAAACACTAGCGTGAAAATATGCGACTGAAACGACCTTAGTGAAAAAGACAGACATTCTGTTGAAATATTGCTGAACATTGTCAAACGTTGTCTTTGTTTTTTCTTTTACTTTTTCTTTTACTCTAAAACGCGCACTTGTTTCTGGCCGGAATCGAAACTCGACCGATTTGGCGTTGTTATATATCGCCGTACGACGACAAAACAACAAACACGCATATATAAAAATATAAGGTTATATTTTTATTAATGACGACGAACCGTGTGGAATAGAGAACGGAAGGGTGAGAGCGCACACAGAATGGGTTGACGGGAGTGTAGTTTTTTGACTGTGGTGTCCCTCTGCTTCCACTGGCCGTTCTCTGCTGGCGAATCCGTGTGTCGAGGTCTTTTTATAGTCTTCTAGAACCGGGACTTTCCTTCCGGTCCTGCCTCGCCCACGCAACGCCTACGTAATTCCCAGAGACACCTGTTCTGTTTGCCTCCGTATTCATTTCCGCCGCTGTCGGAAATAAGGTCAAACGACATCCGCTCCGGCCTCGACAGGATGTATTTCACAAACACCCGCCCTGCCGCTCGCCGACCCCTCCACCGACGGGAAACACCATCGCTTGCATCACTTCCTCGGGTGGGGACAGATTGTTATATTACAGCGTCAGTCGGAGTCGCTACCCGCTAAGCTATAGGCGCACGGAATCAGAGCGGAAATTTGAACGTGTTGTATATAAGCAGGGTTTACACACACCAGTCACAGAAAGAAATCAATTCATTCCTGAAGGGTAATATATATATATATATATATATATATATATATATATATATATATATATATATAATTTTGTGTATTTAGGCAACAAATTTTCTTTTAAACATGTAAGATTAAATAAATTGCAAGCATTATGTCTGCTTATTTTTAATAAAATCCGTTCATACTATCGGATAATATTTCTCGTATTACAATTAAAATATGTCAGAATTGAGCTGTAACATTGACAGATGTTATTATCATTCATTTTTCAAAGTACCCAAGTACTTTTAACCTCTTTCCGAGATCATGTTCAGGGGTGTGAGTTATGGTACCAAAAAATAACATCATTAGTGAGGAGCAAGTTCCACTCAAACAGCGTACTCTCATGGTTTGTTGCCTCATGGAATTGTCTCCCAAGAGGATGCTTCCCAACGACTACAATATTAACCTATTCGAGTCTATGGCTAGCCGTTATCTTACCCATCTATGCTTGTTTTTAACCTTATACTCTTACCGTTTACACTGTTCTATATCAATGACGACGAATACCCGTCCGAAGTAGACCAGAATGACGTAGGCTGTTTAACCTGCAAACCAAACTTAAAATATAAAGACAGACAACGTGTATATAAAAATATATCCCCTTAATTTATTATCTCATCAGGTGACGTGTCGTTAAAGTGGAGGTTATGTTCAAAGGTAACAGCACTCACCACGCATCAAGGGACCAAAGGGCCGCACCCACCCGCAGTTTTCCCTGGTCTTCCTCGAGCTTACTTCAAATCCCGATTCTCGACCGACTGCTTACTACTAACAATTTCTGTCTCTTATATAAGTAATCACGTCATATTTTGACATTATTTACATAATTCCAAGGCCCACATAATCTGACCTTGGCTATGCTGGTTTCAAAACAATCAAATATTTTCCTGACACAGAGAATTTTACCCGGTTCGAAATTCCTAGCACCTGAAAAAGGCTGGAGCGTACAACGGCCGAAACGTCGTAGCAGATCGTGAGAGAACGCTGTTCGAGTGGAACTTGCTCCTCACTAATGATCTCATTTTTTGGTACCATAACTCACACCACTGAACATGATCTCGGAAAGAGGTTGAAAGTACTTGGGTACCTTGAAAAATGAATGAAAATAACAACTGTCAATGTTACAGCTCAATTCTGACATCTTTTGATTGTAATAAGTGAAAGATTATCAGTGAGTATGAACGGATTTTATTAAAAATAAGCAGACATAATGCTTGCAATTTATTTAATCTGACATGTTTAAAAGAAAATTTGTTGCCTAAATACACAAAATTTTATACAGCAAAGATCAGAACAATAGTCCGAATAATGTAAATACTGCAATTTTACCCGCATTCTTAATTTTTGAAACAATCAAATATTTATCAAAACAATGTCTATTTTCTTTTGCTAGTAGTTTTCATACTTTTGCTGTTTCATAAAAATACACTTCTTCAGGAAATTATTCACCAGCTCATATAATCTACAAGAGCACAACAAAATCTTTCAGCTAATTGTACCTAAAGTAGCTCTCAGGTCTTGTAGGTTCATATTGGCTAGACGCTTTTGACGTGGAATCTAACAAGGTGAACATCAAAAGTTGATTAAATTTGTCGTGCTAGACAATATTTCTCTCCTGAAACCATCTTTTTCTTTTATGTGATGTGTCTCTTCATCACGTAACTGATTATGCCCCCACTACATACCCCCAGTCCCTAGCTCTTAACCCCTTTTCTGTAGGTATCTCTCCCAAGCCCTGCCCTGCCCTCCATTTGCTCAAGCACATTAAGTATGTTCCAGAAACTTCAGCTCTATTCCTGATGTTAAGTATAAGTTTCCTTTTCGTTTCCATCCTCTTCAAAACCTCGTCGTTCTCACATGTTGAATTACTTTCCCTCTATTCACGCTGTAAGTATCAGATTCTCCAAGCCCACCTTCCTCATTACATGTCCCAGAAACATCAATGTCTTTTCCTGATGTTAAGTATAAGTTTCCTTTTCGTTTCCATCCTCTTCAAAACCTTGTCGTTCTCACATGTTGAATTACTTTCCCTCTATCCACGCTGTAAGTATCAGATTCTCCAAGCCCACCTTCCTCATTACATATCCCAGAAACATCAATGTCTTTTCCTGATGTTAAGTATAAGTTTCCTTTTCGTTTCCATCCTCTTCAAAACCTCGTCGTTCTCACATGTTGAATTAATTTCCCTCTATCCACGCTGTAAGTATCAGATTCTCCAAGCCCACCTTCCTCATTACATGTCCCAGAAACATCAATGTCTTTTCCTGATGTTAAGTAGAAGTTTCCTTTTCGTTTCCATCCTCTTCAAAACCTCGTCGTTCTCACATGTTGAATTACTTTCCCTCTATCCACGCTGTAAGTATCAGATTCTCCAAGCCCACCTTTCTCATTACATGTCCCCGAAACATCAATGTCTTTTCCTGATGTTAAGTAGAAATTTTCTTTCTGTTTCCATCCTCTTCAAAACTTTGTCGTTGATCCCAATTTCGGTCCATGGTATTCTCACCACATTTCGGTTGCTTCATTTCTCTTCTTCATCTTTGAGGAGATTGTCCAACATTCACTGCAATATTGAAGGCCGGACATCATCCTTTTCTCTCAAAACTCTACTCAGCGTTGGAAATGCTTCTTGTCATGGTAATATTCCTTCGGACCTCAGTGTCACGCTTTCCATACTATCTTAGAAGACTGGCAGGTATTTAAATTTCTGCAACTACATCGTTTTAGTATCCACGACCTGTAGTTGGCATTTTGGGCTACGCTGATGTCCTGATGTCATATTATCTATGATGAGAGATTTATTAACACACACTGCTTATTTCTAATTTATTCATTTGATTATAGAAAAATATTTGTAAAAGAAGAAGGATAATAATTCTATAGAAACGTGAAGGAAGACGTGAGAACCCGTGAAAACATTCTCATGAAAAGTTATTTCTCTCATGAAATTAGGTGTGCAATTTAGAAAAACAATCAGGCCGCATCACGTACAGAACGTCATAAAGCGAGCCCCATTATGTACAGTACATAATAAGGCGGGACACATCGAGTAAAGTACATCATAAGGCAGGTCGCATCAAGTAGAGTACATCATAAGTCTGGTCACATCAAGTACAGTACATCATAAGGCAGGTCGCATCAAGTACAGTTCATCATAAGGCAGGCCGCATCAACTACAGTACATCATAAGTCTGGCCACATCAAGTGCAGTACATTATAAGGCAGGTCGCATCAAGTATAGTACATCATAAATCTGGCCAACTCAAGTAATGTACATCATAAGGCAGGTCGCATTAAGTACAGTACATCCTAAGGTGGGCCGCATCAAGTACAGTACATCATAAGTCTGGCCACATCAAGTACAGTACATCATAAGGCAGGTCGCATCAAGTACACTGCATCATAAGTCTGGCCACATCAAGTACAGTAGATCATAAGGCAGGTCGCATCAATACAGTACATCATAAGTCTGGCCACATCAAGTACATTAGATCATAAGGCAGGTCGCATCAAGTACAGTACATCATAAGTCTGGCCACATTAACTACAGTACATCATAAGGAAGGTCGCATCAAGTAGAGTACATCATAAGGCAGGTCCCATCAAGTACAGTTCATCATAAGGCAGGTCGCATCAAGTACAGTACATCATAAGTCTGGCCAACTCAAGTACAGTACATTATAAGGCAGGTCGCATCAAGTACAGTACATCATAAGGCGGGCCGCATCAAATAAAGTACATCATAAGGCAGGTCGCATCAAGTACAGTACGCCATAAGGCAGGTCGCATCAAGTACAGTACGTCATAAGGCAGGTCGCATCAAGTACAGTACATCATAAGTCTGGTCACATCAAGTACAGTACATTATAAGGCAGGTCGCATCAATTCAGTACATCATAATGCGGACCGCATGAAGTACAGTACATCATAAGTCTGGCCACCTCAAGTACAGTACGTCATAAGGCGAGCCGCATTATGTACAGTACACCATAAGGCAGGCTACATCAAGTACAGTACATCATAAGGCAGGTCGCATCAACTACAGTACATCATGACTCTGGCCACATTAAGTACAGTACACCATAAGGCAGGCCACATCAAGTACAGTTCATCATAAGGCTGGCCGCACTACTAAAAGAGGTAACTTTTCATTGGAGATGCTGAAGCTGTTTTCCCAACAAATAATCATGCGCGTCATAATCTTCCATAGAAATTCAATAAATCCATTTCTCTTCTTTGGAGAAAAGATTCCTTCTTTTTTTTTAAAAAAAATAAAAAACTGAAATATTTGTAAAAGAAGAATGATACTTATTCTCTGGAGACGTTTCCTGTTTCGGAAGCAAAAGATATTTACACGTATGATCTTCCTTAGTGAAAATCACCAATAGTTTAAAATGCTGGAAACATCACCTTTAACGAATAATTACAAAATTCAAGATTGTACTTGATTATTACACACTTTTTTTCATATGAAACGTCAATTTCAAGAGCCGTTACCTTGTTACAATACTTCAGATTTATGTCCAATTTTATATCTCGGTTGGATAAAATGCTGATAGTCAACGAAGTCTAGGTATATATTAACCTACTAATTATCCTAAAGTCATTTTTGCTAGTGGAATTTCTAAAATTGGCCGTTTCCCACAAGGGAAATATTTAGCATCCATTAACCGAACAGTTACTCAATTGAAATTCATCACCGATCATTAAAACCCGTGACCCGTTACTGACGTCTTTATATAATACTAGCAGTATAGCCCGGCGTTGCTCGGGTGTAATGAAAGCTTTAATACTAATCCACCGTCCTGGAGCTCAGACTCTTTGGACGTTGACAGGAAAGACTAAAAAGAAATGTTTTTCTAGTTAAAGCGAAACCGTAGACTGAAAGAAAAATGAATGGATGTAAGTCAAATTTTGATTTCCTGGTATCGATATCAAATAAGATTCGTAAACTGAATTTTGAAGGCTAAATAAGTCCTTTGAGGAAATGGTTTCATGGCTGAGACTAAGAACTACAATTATACCTACTTAGAGCCAAACCCGAAGCAAAAACTAAAATAAAAGGACTGAAAAAAATACAGACATACAGGCAGATAAACAGACACACACAAACATCTTGCCTTTTATATTTATATATTATCGATTTTCTACATTCTTGTAAGAACTGCAACCTTGAAACTTCTGAATATTGTTTCTTATGTCTTTGTCTATGAGTGTATCAAATTTGATTAAAATCGGACCAATCGTTCTATAACCCGATTTTTTCGATTATCAATTTTCGATATTTATCGGGGGGAACTCGACACAAAACCTAGCTCCGAACACTCGCAGACGCTTATAGTACAACTGTGTAAATTTTCAAGAAAATAGGTTCAGCCGTTTCGGAGTCTATAGGTAACGGACATACACACAGACACACACAGACACACACACACACACACACACACAATGTTCCATTTATAAATAAGTTTAGATAGATTAGATCATAACTAATTTCAGAGTAATTTACACACAGCTGCGTATGATTTGTTTCTAATTTATTCATTTCAAAATACAAAAATATTTGTAAAAGATATTTATTCTCTCAAGAAAAATAATTATTATTCACATTTCCTGTATCTGAAGCACAAAATGTTTACGCGTATGATCTTCCTTAGTGAAAATCGCCAATAGTTTAAAATACTAACAACATTACCTTTGAAGAAAAGTTACGAAATTTAAGAAACATTGTACTTAATCATCGTTTATAGATTTGGTTATTCATAAGAAAGCGTGAAAAAAGACTGGAGAACGAGTGAAAACTTGCTAATAAATGTTATTTTCCTCATGAAATTGGGCGTGCCATTCAGAAAGACGATGAGGCCGCAGGTTGCCCAGGACAGGCTTATATGGTAATAGATTTGAGACAATCCCCTTACGAATGATCAGAAAACTGGAGGCAGTAGAAATTATTGTTATACAGAAGCATACTGGGGATTATATGGAAGATGCAAATAAGTAACAAGGAAATGTTCAGAATAAGTTCAATAAACTTAAGCTCTTTGGACATACAACGAGGAAGGATGGTTTGGAGAACTTAACTCTCACAGGGCATATTAAAAGAAATAGAGATAAGAAAAGGTAGCGGGTCAATTACCTGAGGAGTGGGGTGGCTTAGCAAAGGAAAAGAAATTGCTAAGGTTTACCAACAAAGGGTAGTAAATAATTGTTTGTCCTGAAAAGACATAGCAACAACAACAAAAACAACAACAACAACAACAATAATAATAATAATAATAATAATAATAATAATATGTAACCATTCTATGGGATTACACCATCTACACAGACAGAAAAATTGAAGCAAACAGGCCAGACATTATTGTTAAAAACCAGAAGGAGAAAACTTGTCTATTAATTGATATGGCTTGTCCAGCGGATTGTAACATAGCAATCAAGGAATTTGAAAAACTGTCAAAATATAAAGACCTGGAAATTGAAATAGAAAAAATGTGGAAATTGAAAACAAGAGTTGTGCCAGTGATAGTAGGTGCACTTGGAATGATAAAAAATGGAACAAAACAACACATTGAAAGAATCCCTGGAAACCCCAGCTTAAGAGATATACAAAAAATTGTCTTATTAAGTACAGCCCACACACTAAGGAAAACGTTATCTATGTAATGCTGGGGATGATAGGGAAGATAGAAAAACATGAAATGGAGTCATAACAACACGCCACTACCTGCCTTAGGTCTCCCCGCAGACTTGGTTGGTAGTGAGACCAATGCAGAAATCGAAATATGATGAAAAATGACATAATAATAATAATAATAATCACTACCACCGTAAGAGTCTTGAAGTGAGAAAGATAAATCTGGAGAAGACAACATGAAACTACTCCTTTATCTTGCCCAAGAATGCACATTAATTTACAAGGATTAAATTAAAGGAATCTGTGGAGAGCCTTTATCATCCATGTTCTGCAGGAAAAAGGATTAATATTAATTCAGAATTCATTTACCTGAGAAGTGGAGTGGTTTAACAAAGAAAGAAAAAAAACTGTAAAGGTCAATCCACAAAGGTTAGTAAATTTTGGAGATTCATAATCGACTATATCCTGAAGGAACATGGAATATAAAAGAAGAATGAGAAAGGTTTTTAAGCGTTAACATATCTGATTTGCAAGTGGAAATGAGAAGAGAGTGCCTAATTGAAAAAAAATGAAGTAGTCATTTTTTTTTTGTTTGCACTGTAGCCTCTTTTCCCTTTCTCGTGTTGTCCTTTCTCCTTGTCTCCATTATCTCAACAGCGGCCGATTACCACATCGCCACAGCTCCCCATTTAGCCGCCATCTTGACTGCTCAGACCTCTTCCATCAACGAATTTTGTGTTCGACTGAACCGCATGTCACTACAATTTCTTGTTGGGAATTAATAATTGTTGCATTGGTCGGGAAGCCGGTGCGATGGCTTCGTCGTTTAGAGGTTATAGGGAACATGGCTTAAGAAAAGGATGAGGCATTCCTCGCAAATGCGCGCCAGACTCCCATGCCCTGTCCGATAGAAACTCGTCATGGCCACAGCTTTTTTTGTTTTTTTGTTTTTTTTCAGTTTTCATTCTTCTTTCCTTTCTGTCGATCGCAATTTGTTAAAGGCCGAATGTTTATGGTCGGAAGCAAATGGTAACAACGGTGAAGATAGACAATATAAAAGTTAAACGAAGTGGCGGGATTATTAAGTCACGTGTCTCCAATGCGCGCATGCGTAACTTTTGCTCTTACGAAAAGCTTCGAATGAATGATGTTAAGTGTGACAGTTTTGCTTTATTTTTACTTGCGTTTTGTTTATGGATGTATTCGTGCGATCGGCCGTTCGCTGTCATGTTTAGTTTATTTTTTTAATAGGTGGAGGTTAGGGTGAATATGAAATAGAATAATGGACAAAATTCTTACTTAAATGGCCTGAAAAATTGGAAAATGTGTCTCTTTTTATTATTCATTTTTATTCCATTTATTTTTCTATTTTACCCGGCTAGCACGTTTCTGGGGTCTCTCTACAACGAAATTTAACTTTCTTCTCTCTCTCTCTCTCTCTCTCTCTCTCCCTCTCTCTCTTTCTCTCACTCTCTCTCTCTCTTTCTCTCACTCTCTCTCTCTTTTTTTTTCACTCGAATGCATCTGTTTTCTTAAACGAACGCTTTCATAAATGCAAATTGAATTTAAGGAGAAATAATGGCCGAAATAGTCTCTGGGGGAAAAACTAAATGGCGACCATTTTTCTATAGCCGTTCGTTGCGCTGGTTTCTGGCAGATAAATGTTTACTGCATTACAAAGTGGACCAGGGAGATAGTTCTTACGAAGCAAGGAAGATGACGTTTGCACAAATTGAATCAAAGCGCATTGATCTGCAGAATCAATGCGCTGACCGCGTCAACGTTAGTCGGCCGCGAATTTGCTGTCTCATCAGCGCTAGTCGGTTCGCACTACTTAGTCAGGGGAGCAATCCCTGTCATAAGATAATTAGTGAAAAGGAAAGACAATTCTTTGCGCTTAATCTTTACGTTAGAGAGAACATGCCCAATCGCTTGTCTTCTGTCAAGCACCAATTGCTGCCTAACTATATTTAGAGCGGGCGTTACTCTCTTAAAGTTGTCTCTAGCACAAAACGCTACAAGCGAAGACAGAAGGCGGAGAGGTCTGATGTTTCAGATAATTCATTCTCAAACCACAATAATTTTTTTTTATATAAATGTGTGGCCACAAGCAAGGCATTTTACTGCCACTGTTGTGCAGGGGGTTACATAGGAGGAATGTTATGAGAAAGAGGGACAAGTTATAGGGGGTGTTAGGAAGTGGGTAAGAGAAGGATGAGAATACTGATGAGAGTGGAGTGGACGGAGAAAGAAGCATGAGAGAGAGAGAGAGAGAGAGAGAGAGGATACAAGTTAGTGAGATAGGAGATGGCTATTGACTTTACATCTAAATTCTTTCAGGGAGGATAACCTGATCCATGTTAATGTTGGGTAGGAGCGATTGTGTGAGATGGTTAATAAATAGCAGCTTCGTTTTGGAAGCATTAAAATTTAGTTAACAGATAGCTTGCTTAAGTAATCTAAATCTAATTTTATTTATAAATGAAACTTTGTCTGTGTGTGTGTGTCTGTGTGTGTGTGTCTGTGTGTGTGTGTCCGTTACCTATAGACTCCGAAACGGCTGAACTAATTTTCTTGAAATTTTACACAGTTGTACTATAAGCGTCTGCGAGTGTTCTTAGCTAGGTTTTGTGTTCAGGTACCCCCGATAAATATCGAAAATCGATAATCGAAAAAATTGGGTTATAGAAGGAGTGGTCCGATTTTAATCAAATTTGACACACTCATAGACAAAGGACATAAGAAACGATATCCAAAAGTTTCAAGGTTGCAGTTCTTACAATAGTGCATAAAATCGATAATATATATATATATATATATATATATATAAGGCAAGATGTTTGTGTGTGTGTCTGTTTATCTGCCTGTATGTCTGTATTTTTTCAGCCCTTTTATTTTAGTTTTTGCTTCGGGTTTGGCTCTAAGTAGGTATAATTGTATTTCTTAGTCTCAACCATGATACCATTTACTCAGAGGACTTATTTATCCTTCAAAATTCAGTTTACGACGAAAAATTTATTTGATATCGATACCAGGGAATCAAAATTTGACTTACATCCATTCATTTTTCTTTCAGTCTACGGTTTCGCTTTAACTGGAAACAACTATTGCTTTTTAGTCTTTCGTGTCAACGTCCAAAGAGTCTGAGCTCCAGGACCATGGTTTAGTTTTAAAGCTTTCATTACACCCGAGCAACGCCGGGCTATACTGCTAGTTTTTAATACTTGTAAGATATTTGTAATTTTTAGTGGTAGTGATGTTAGATTATAGTGATTCTTAGGAATAGTCAGGTAAGATATTCAGGAAGAGAGAGAGAGAGAGAGAGAGAGGGGGGAGGGGGAGAGGGGGGAGAGAGAGAGGGGGAGGGGGAGAGAGGGAGGGAGAGAGAGAGAGAGAGAGGGAGAGAGGGAGAGAGGGAGAGAGGGAGAGAGAGAGGGAGAGAGGGGGAGAGAGAGGGAGAGAGAGAGGGAGGGAGAGAGAGAGGGAGGGAGGGAGAGAGAGGGAGGGAGGGAGAGAGAGGGAGAGAGAGAGAGGGAGGGAGAGAGAGAGAGAGAGAGAGAGAGGATATAAGCTAGTAAGACAGGAGATGACTATTGATTTTAAATTTGAATTCTTGAAGATTGTAGCTGTCGGGAAAGCAAGTATGCGGAACAGAATTCCACAGGCGGGAAATGCGAGAAAAGAATCAGGTGGAGTAGAATTAGAAACGGATTTAAAAGACAAGAGGCATTATTTATTGATTCGAATGAAACAACTGTAGTGCGTTGTGGTACAGTGGATATCGGCTCGGAACGAGAAACCAGGGAGCCAAGTTCGAATTCCAGTTGAATTCATTGTATTCACTTACGCACAAATACCCTTGGGAAAGGTATTAATCAGTCTATTCCTTCCAGTTATGGGTTAAATAGTAGGACAGATTGGGTTCTATAGCCTTTGTCGTCAGCCAGTCTACCGCAAAAAGCAATGGCAACGTACTGCGGGATAATCTTCTGCCCAGTCAGTCATGTCTCGAAAGAGACATGATCGCCCAAGCGTGTATCACGTATGGCACTTAACTGACTGATTGAATATAATAGTTGGAATAATGATTAAGGCTTATATTGGTCATAAAGTGGGGGATCAGTTTATTACTTCATAACTATAGGAAACCGATCCCCCACTAATTACTACGCAATAATATAATAGATTTCTTTTCTCTTTACCTATGAGTCAAATAACAGGACAGATTGGGTTCTGTATCTTTGGTCGGCAACCAGTCTACCGCAGAAAGCAATGGCAACCTACTGCGGGATAATCTTCTGCCCAGTCAGTCATGTCTCTTTCGAGACATGATCGCCCTAAAGCGTGTTTCACGTATGGCACAGTTCATTCTATTACTTGTGCGAAATAATAGATCACAGTTTCTTGACGCCTCAACAAAAGAAATATTATGTACAACACACACACACACACACACACACACACACACACACACATATATATATATATATATATATATATATATATATATATATATATATATATATATATATATATATTATATATATATATATATATATTATATATATATATATATATATATATATATATATATATATATATGTATATATATATATATATTGTTGTGTATATATGGGTGTAAATAACATAACAGAAGACAAAAAAGCGATAAAAATGAACAAACAGATAATACAGCAATAACACACCAAACCCACAAATACTAACAAAAACAACCAACCCACGAACGCAAATGTTTAATCATGACCGAAATATTTTTAAGCGAGTACATATGCTGCGGATATCGTGGACTGAGCCTGCAAGCAACGATGAGGGGTTGGAAAGAATGGCAACAAAAAGGAAATTAATACTGAGCATCAGGAAGAGACAACTAAATTCCTGGGACATGGAATGAGGAAGGAGGGCTTGGAGACCCTGATACTGACAGGCTAGATAGAAGGAAAAAGAGACAGAGGAAGGCATAACATATAACATATTTGCAGGGCCTGATCAGGTGGATGACGAAACGGAGGTTGCTAGGTGTAACAGGAGCAAACATACTAAGATCCATAAGGGATAGGGAGACGCGGAGAACCATGATTGCCTACGTCCTGAAGGGACAGGTCACATAGAAGAAGTACATATATTAACACCGTAAAAAAGGTCGAACCAACACAGTAATAAGAAGCCAGCCGAAAATGGTAAAAGGAGGTCAACTTAATATAAAGCAATATATAAAGCAATTGGGCAGACTACAACTTAAGCACGCTAAAATGAGAAGCAATAAAATGTACTTAAACACCTGCAAACCATACACCACAATCACAATAAAAAACAATTGTTAACCTTGCAAACACTAGACCACTTAAGAAATAAACACTACACCAATTAATCACGGCAAAATGAGGTCAACACGACAAAAAAGCAATTAAAAATCTATCTAGTCTACTTAAAAAATTCCACAGCGACATCAAATTATACCTCATTTCATATAAATACAAAAAATTGGGAAAACAACAGCAATAAAAACAAAAGCTTTCATGAGTGAAGACATTGCAATAACGCATTCACGAAACTTCGTTTATTACTTACGATAAATTGTTATTACGAAAATGTGTGCCATTCGGCAGGATTCGAACCTGCGACCCCTATGTAGATTATCGTAAATAATCAGTAGATATAAATATATAATACGGCTTAAATTAAAAACAGAATATCTACTTAAATATGAGTATCGATAAAAAATAATGTTCAAACAATTCATTTCCTATATATATATATATATATATATATATATATATATATATATATATATATGTGTGTGTGTGTGTGTGTGTGATCGTAAGTAAAGAATTATCCACACTTTTATCATAACATATCGCTAACATTTCACCATATATTGAATTAATTATCGTTTGCACTAAGACCCATGAGATTCATTCGCTCAAAGCCATTTTAACTATTGATCTTAGAAAAAGATCTATACAACTGACAGTTTATCTATTATCTTGAACTGGTTTGAGGCCATGTATTACATCTCTATGGAAGTCTTGATTGACAATTGTATTTAAGATGTCTCAAGTTTTCAGGTAATGCTTTTTTTGGTTTGTTTTAACAGTACTGAAAACAATTGCTCGTGGATAGATTGATCACATATGTGACAGTAAGTCAAAAATTATCTGCACTTTCACCATAACATATCATTAGGTTTCTCACACTTCCTTTTTCTCATGCGGGCTTTGATGCTATTGCGGTTACGCGAACGAAGTGTGAATTTGATTGCGCTTGATTTTTTGGCTTCTGTTACAGTGTAAACTTGAACCCTCCGCTAGCAGTGTGCAAAAGGAGTAACAAAGAGCCGTAATTCGAATCTGCAGCGAACATGCTACCTCGTCGATAATAACTTGCTGGTTCTCTATTATCATTGTCAAGCTTGCTGAATTTTATCGTCATTAGTGGCGGCTGACGGGTGTCCTACTTCTTCTTAGCGTCAAGTTTGCCTGGCCACTTTTGAATTCCTCGATCCACTCATACACACATTTTACGCTGTAGTGCTTTGTTGCCATATTGTGCTAAAAGGCTTCGATTAGTTTCAGCCCCCTTAAATGTTTATACAGAAATTTTCTGTTTAAAAAAGTCACTTTCTCTTTAAGTAAGTGTAGCATTCTTTAGATTGAAATTTTTGGTGAATTTATTTCTATGTATGATTAATTCATTTGATAAATAGGATTGTGAATAGGATTCCCTTGTATTCATAAATACATTTTTATACAAGGTGTCCATAAAGTCCATGTGTACTTTAAAAAAATTATAACTTTATTTGTATTTGTGATTTTATTCCGCAGTTTGAACAATTAAACTTGAAAGATAATACAGTTTTTCAAAAAGTTGGAACTCTGCGTGTTAGACTGTTTCTAAACCAGGAATTTCCTAATAGATGAATTGCAATGGGTGGACCATTTGATTAACCTCTACGTTCGCCAGTTTTGACTCCATATGATTTTTTTCATGTGAAAACAATTGTGTATGCAACCAAACCTAGTTCATTAGAAGATTTGAAAGCTAAAATAAATAATGTGATTTCAGGCATTACTGTAAAAACTAGAAAATCGTATGACCGTTTATATTGTTAATGATGGAGGATATGTGGGAACTTAAATAAAATTTCAATAAAACCTTAAAAAGTATGGATTTACGTCTTTCTAATTTTTTTTACAAATTATTTCTATTGCAAATACAAATAAAGTTATAATTTTTTAAAGTGCACACAAAGTTTATGGACACCTAATAATTGTTATTCTGAAAAGAAAAAAATATAAGATCACGTGAATACTATATAAATTATTTAAATATATTATCTTGTCTGTAATTTTCAACGAGACTTGCATAAAAGATGGATTGCTTACTAAATACACTATATATATATATATATATATATATATATATATATATTACTTTGTTTCAGTTAAGATACGAATATATTTCGAGAATTGGAGAGAAATCAACGTTTAAAGGCTCTACTCAGAGTCTGATTGACCACCGACGCCTTCTGTAGCCGAAGAAGTCAAACCACGTCAGATCTACGACGGCTTTCTTTAAAGGAATCCAGGTTCGAATCATGCCAGTGAGCGCATATTTCTCGAATATTGAGCCCAAAAATAAGAATAAATACTAGTTAAACTACAAAAGGCATGAAAAGTATAGACTTGCTTCTTTCTAATCCTTTTTACAAATTATTTCTATCGCAAATAGAAATAAAGTTATAATTTTTAAAACTGCACACGAACTTTATAGACACCCTCTACAAAGACTATATTACTGTAAATCCGTTTGCAAATGTTTTCCGTGAACTGCAAAATCGTATTACCCTTTGTGTTGCTAATGATGGAGGACATGTGAAAACATAAATAAAATTTCAATAAAACCTTAAAAAGGATAGATTTACTTCTTTCTAATCCTTTTTACAAATTATTTCTATCGCAAATACAAATAAAGTTATAATCTTTTAAAACTGCACACGGACTTTATGGACACGCTGTATATACAGGGTGCGATGAGTAAATTGTCGTAATTTTATATTTTTAATTTCATGTTATGCGTTGTTTTGGATTTAGACGACAGCACAGTGTGGCAGAGTCAGTTGGACACCGGCTGTGAGAAAAAGAGCACCGTAGCGCAATTCACTCTAACAGAAATTTGAAAATTAGCTGTACTGTTTCGCATTCGCACCGGAAGCTCGAATATTTGGAGTGTCTGGGTGGAAATCTGAGAAGAGTGCAGAGAATTCGGAAAGATCTGGCTGAATTACGAAGACACGGCAGCTCGGAAAATTCAGTCTGATCGTTCTTATAAGAATAGAAGTCCAAAAGTCGTCTGGAGGCCGTGTTTGAAGCCAGTGGTGATTTTATTGAATAAATTTACTATTTACTATTTCAAGGTATTTTTGTGTAATTTTGGTAAATATGTCTGTTAAAACGAGGTTAGTGTTATTTTTCGTGATAGGGTATTTTAGACGACAATTTATCCATCGCATGCTGTACTTGCTTCTCAATAAATATTGTGATGGCTATTTTTTGTAATGTTTCATTTATATTGATTTCGTTATATATTTATATTCAATATAAATATATATATATTGATTTCGTTATATATTTATATTCAATATAAATATATATATATTGATTTTGTTGTATATTTATATTCAATATAAATATATATATATTGATTTCGTTATATATTTATATTCAATATAAATATATATATATTGATTTCGTTATATATTTATATTCAATATAAATATATATATTGATTTCGTTATATATTTATATTCAATATAAATATATATATATTGATTTCGTTACATATTTATATTCAATATAAATATATATATATTGATTTCGTTACATATTTATATTCAATATAAATATATATATATTGATTTCGTTATATATTTATATTCAATTATATATATATATATATATATATATATATATATATATATTTATATTGATTTCGTCAACATTTTCAGATTGTGGCTTTTTCTTCTTACTTCACCTTTCGCGACGGAAATGCAGTCTTTTTCCTTTCACCAAACATAGTTTCCTTCTTCTCCGTCATTCTTGCTCTTTTTCTTTTTTAAGTCTTTACCCGCAATCGTCATCGGCATCATCCTTGCCTCATTTCCAACCTCTGTTTTTGTTCTGCTCGAGGCAGAAGAGTTTCAAACCCCCATCAATTAAAATTAAAAAGTATAGCAATTGTAAACATTTTACAGTGTTAACCTTAATATCTTGATAATTTACTTTAACTCTTATTTTATCTTTATTTTCTATTACAAATTGTGATCTATTTACTGCCTTGAATTTTGATTTTAATTTTAACATAAATTTCATTCAATTTCTTTTAATTCTTATTTTAAATTTAAATTTTATATTTAATTTTAATTTATTCTATTTTATTTCTCCAATTTATTATATTAGGAATCAATATATACAACCCGACTTGGCAGCTTAGATACAGTCACTTTCTCACCGGTGCAATGTGGCTTCCCTGTGTCTCTTCTACAAATACTTTCACGGATTCTGCTCCGATGAATTTAGCTCACTGGTACCCTCTGTATACGAATTTCCTCGAGCCACAAGATCAGCAACTAGGTCCCACCCTTTTACTGTGAAGCCAATAAATTGTAAACGCAAATTCTACTCCATCAGCTTATTTTCTCGCACTTCCCGCCTGTGGAATTCTCTTCCGCATACTTGCTTTCCTGACAGTTATAATCTCCAAGAATTTAAATGTAAAGTCAATAGTCATTTCTTGTCTCATTAACTTACATCCTCTTTCTCATGCTTTTCTACATCCACCCCACTCTCATCAGTACTCTCTTCCTTCTCCTACTCTCTTCCTGACACCCCCTGCAACCTCTAACTCCTCATAACATTCCTCCTCGTCCATCCCACTCTCATCAGTAATCTCTTCCCTCTCCTACTCTCTCCCCCCTGCAACGTCCTCTCTCTCTCTCTCTCTCTCTCTCTCTCTCTCTCTCTCTCTCTCTCTCTCTCTCTCTCTCTTCATAACATTCCTCCTATGTAGGCCCCTGCACAACAGTGGCAGTAAAATGGCTTGCTTGGGGCGACACGATTAAAAAAAAACATGCATTTATACTTTCGTGTTATACTTTTAAATACTCTTTAATTTACGTTTTATGAACAATTTCTCTGTTTGTGGATGTGACTTCATAACTTTTTGAAAAAATGCCAAAAGCTTTTACTTGAAACAATATAACCTATGTCTATATCTGTCTGCAATTCTTTTACGGCCAAAATTTAAAATCTCACTTTCTTAACCGTTTCTGTTTTCTCTTCCCTTTCTTCCCTCTATACATTTTCTCATTTTTTTCTTCATTATTTTCCTCTTCACTTTGTACTCCTTTACTATTTTTGCTTTTCCTCTTTCTTTCATTTTTCTTTATAGAAGTATAATTGTTTGTTTTTTAATGCCAAAATATTTGATGACATAATATATATGACACCCTGTAATATATGACACCCTGTAATATATGACACCCTGTAATATATGACACCCTGTAACGGATATCAATATCTGTTTACAATTCGCTTCCGGCCAAAATTTAAAATTTCTCCCTCTTAACCGTTTCCATTGGCTCTTTCCTCTCAATACTTTCTCAATTATTTTCCTTTTTATTTTCTATTTCCTCTGTATCTTTCCCATTCCTCTTTTTTTTTCGTTTTCTTGATTTCTCATCTTATTTTCTCATCTTTTCTACCTTCTTTCCTCCACTTTTTAATATCTTTTTACCTCGTACCAAAATATCTCCAAAAATAAAATGAAGTGGTGGATTTTAATTTTTTTTTCAATAAAATGTTTATTAGCATCATTATTAACTGCCTGATGAGACACTGTTCTTTCAATGTCGAAACAAAATGTACAGTTTTGTAGAAGTTTGTACATGTTCTAAAGTATAATTAATAATAATAATAATAATATATATATATATATATATATATATATATTTAAAGATTTGTACCCACAGAAAGAACTAATTACTTTGAACTAAATGGACGTCATTATAATAACCTATAATAAACTAACAACAACTCTATAAGAATGATAAAATGGAAAAAATGTAACACCCACAAACCTTCCAGTAATTAGAGTTGTGTGCTTACACCCCCCCCCTTACATTTTAATTATTTGATTAAAATTTACTTTTACACGAGCTCCATCTTTCCCCCCCGTTTTTGTAAGTAAAGCTTTTGGTGTTCTCTTTTGTCCTGTATTTACAATTTATAATAAAGCCAACGTAAGCCTTTGAAAACTGTTGGCCGAAAGGTTCCTCAGGTTAGGTTATTATAACGTCCATTTTGCTCAAAGTAATATATATATATATATATATATACTTTTCGTCCCCTGCTATATATATATATATATATATATATACATAGCAGAGGACGAAAAGTACAAGCACTGAGATCTGAAGCCGTATTGGCATGGCAAAAGACGCATTTCAAAAGCTCGGTAGAATATTGAGTAAAAAGAAAATTTCGTTGAAAATGAAGAAAGGACTGAACATAAACTAAAATGCATGATCAAAACAAAAAGAGTGACCCAAAATGCTGACGGATATCAATATCTATTTACAATTCATTTCCGGCCAAAATTTAACCCTCTAGGGCCATTCGTATCATATTTGATACAGTATTTCCCTATAAGGAAACATTTGGTATTTCCCTATAAGGAAACATTTGGTATTCATTGACTGAGCAGTCAGTACTGCTTTCATTTGAAATTTATAAAATATTTCTCTTAAAAAAATTTTCAGGAAAATATTTCTTTCAAGGCTTGTTTTCATACTGTATCAAATATGATACGAATGGCCCTAGAGGGTTAAAAGTTCTTCCTCTTAATCGTTAAATACCTGGGAAAGTTTTCTAACAGACGACGGAAAATGTGACACTGAGATCTGAAAACGTCTTGACATAGCCAAGGACGCATTCCAAAAGCTGAGCAGAGTATTAAGAGAGAAACCAAAAAGATGTACAGTATTGTTATGTGTTATCTGTCCTCCTATATATCAGCGAATGATAGAAAATCACCTCAGAGATGAAGGGAAGACTCGATGCCGAAAGATGTTTTTACATAAGGATGCTGAACATACCATGGCTAAACATGTGATCAACGCCTAGAATTTTGAAAGAATGGAAACGAAAAAAAAAAATTGTCCTTAACCCGAGAACACTAACCATGGGTATATAGTACCCAGCGCAATTGACGCCATTTTAATTACAATTTTCAGCAGCTGATTTTCTTACCTAAATAATATGTTTTTCAGTTCCTATTAACCCTCTAGGGCCATTCGTATCATATTTGATACAGTATGAAAACAAGCCTTGAAAGAAATATTTTCCTGAAAATTTTTTTAAGAGAAATATTTTATAAATTTCAAATGAAAGCAGTACTGACTGCTCAGTCAATGAATACCAAATGTTTCCTTATAGGTAAATACCAAATGTTTCCTTATAGGGAAATACTGTATCAAATATGATACGAATGGCCCTAGAGGGTTAATGTTAACTCGAAGTACAAAGTTTGAAAATCCTGCGTGTAAAATATTTAAAATAAGGATTTATATTTAATATTTTCTTGATATTTTCAAAATCGGGTATAATATACCCATGGTTAGTAGTGGTGTATCTTTAATTGATGGTTAGGGTTCCAGGGTTAACATCAAGCTGAGTTTGAGTTTGAGTTTCAGTTTAATGGCATATCAACCTCTGATGGTTATTTAATGGCAAAAAGGTGGGGTCGTAATTTATTTGTTTTTAATGTTCGGTTATAGAGAGAAGGTTGATTTAGTCAAATTTTAATTTAATTTTTTTACTCTTTTTTATTTTAGAAAACTGAAAATATTTTCTAGTTTTGTATTCAATAATGTTTTACTGAGAATAATATTTTTTTTAAAAATATGTTATGGTAATAATTTTTTTCTTCCATAATTTATTGTTGGTAATATTTTTCCTTAAAAAAATGTATATCTTTTTCTAAAAGTGTACTTTTATGTATATATTTTTATAAAAGTGTATTTTCATAGTTTTATAATGTTTTGACTTCAGTTTGGAAGTTAATTATTTGCCCATAGCTAGGGCCCCTAACACGTGCTACCACTCCGAGTCAGGGTAGACCTGGCAACAATAGCAATTAAGAGGTGGTTCCATGCTCCTCACATTCACCAATCAGAGGTCTTGCTGCCGGATGCAGTTTAATGTCATGCCCAGGACCCAATATCAAGCAGAGACAGCTGAAGATTTGCGGACATGTAATGAGGAAGGAGTGCTTGAAGAATCTGACACTCACAAGGTGGTTAGAGGGAATTAAAGCCAAAGGAAACCGCGTATGACATACCTGATGGGCAAATGGATAGCAAAGCAGAACTTAGAAGAAATAACAAATTAATAATAAATTTATTAAGAGCTACAAAAAACAGGAAAATGTGGATAGCCATGATCGTCTACATCCTCAAGGGACACGTACATATTAGAGAAAAAAGAATTAAAGGAGAGTTGATAAAAAAATGAATAAGGGCGCTAGGGAACTTAGGAAAGACGTATAATTCGAACACATTGCTTTGACGACGACGATAGAATAATCAAATCCTTTTTTATCAGGATCTTATCTCTTCGGGAAAATGGTTTTTGCGCGCCTACCAAGGAATGAAAATCAAGTTACGAACATTTTTTTTAAGTCCGCAAAATGCGTCATGCTATCAGATAAGCCGAGAATACAGCGGTAGGTCCACGATAATTAAAACAGGGAATTCTCGAAGCCGCCTAGCAATTCGACCTCTGCGTTTTTCAAACGTGCGGTCACGAAAGAGGCCATATTGACCACTTTTCTAATTGGGTCTAATTGGTAAAGACGCCAGTGTTTAAATCAATTATCCGATTTCATAAGGACTTCCGTCGATTCTGTCCAAATACTTCCGCTCTATATTTTGTTGATTTGGGGTAAAAAAAAAAAAAAAAAGAAAAGTTTCTTTAATAAATCCCCACTTTGAGCCTCTTTTTCGCATTTATAACACAGGATTATTTTTAGAAATGCAATTTATAGAATAAATAAAGATACAAAACGCAGAAGTTTTATTTTATTTTATTTGTTTTCTTAATAATCATTTCACTGGTTGGGTGCCCCTGCTATTCTCCTCGGGGTTCTTGACAAAATACCTCGGAGAATCTGTAATGTGATTGATACCGACTTAGCCGACAGCCTGCAGTCACTCTCTCACCGTCGTGACGTGGCTTCCCTGTGCCTGTTCTATAAATACTTTCATGGCTTCTGCTCTGATGAACCTAAATCACTGGTGCCCCCTAGGTGTGAATTTGCACGAGATACTAGATTGGCAACTAGGTCCCACCCTTTTACAGTGAAACCGATGAAATGTAACCGCAATTTCTACTCCAACAGCTTCTTTTCTCGCACTTCCTGCCTGTGGAATTCCCTTCTGCATGCTTGCTTCCCCGACGGCTACAACCTCCAGGAGTTTAAATGTAGGGTCAATAGACACCTCCTAACAAACTAACTCACACCCATTCTTTCCAACTCTCTCCTTATGTACATCCTAACTCGTCTATCGCCCTGTGTAACCCCCTGCGCTATAGTGGCAGTGGAATGCCTTGCTTGGGGTGACATGATTAAAAAAAAAAAACTTTAACCAAGGCAGGACCACTACTGGTGCGCAGGCGGATACAGTTAGAGAAAAGGAAAAAAAATGAACATGGTTCAGGAAAGGATAAGAGATAGATGGAAATCAAGGAGTAGTAGATCGCAGCGATCGGGGAAGCAAGTGTATGGAAGGGTGTTCCACAGGCGACAAGTGCGTAGAAAGAAGCTAAATATATTAGAAATGGTAATTACATTTTACTGTTTTGACAATAAAACGGTCAGTCAGTTAGTTAGGTGCCATACGTGATACACGCTTGGGCGATCATGTCTCTTTCGAGACATGACTGACTGGGCAGAAGATTATCCCGCAGTAGGTTGCCATTGCTTTCTGCGGTTGACTGGTTGCCGACCAAGGCTATAGAACCCAATCTGTCCTGTTATTTAACCCATAACTGGAAGGAAGAGACGGCTTAATACCTTTTCCCAAGGGTATATGCGCGTAAGTGAATACAATAGATTCAGTTGGAATTTGAACTCGGCTCCCCGGTTTCACGGTCCGAGCCGATATCCACTGTACCACAAGGCACATCCTGTGTTGAAGTACCCCCGATAAATATCGAAAATCGATAATCAAAAAAATTTCGTCATAGAAGGAGTGGTCCGATTTTAATCAAATTTGACACACTCATAGACAAAAACATAAGAAACGATATTCAGAAGTTTCAAGGTTGCAGTTCTTACAAAAGTGCAGAAAATATATATTGGATTCGCTACACTTCTTCAAGATTTGGTTAGTCAGTCAGTTAAGTGCCATACGTGAAACACGCTCGAAAGAGACGGATTAATACCTTTCCCAAGGGTATTTGCGCGTAAGTGAAGGCAATGAATTCAGCTGGAATTCGAACTCGGCTCCCCGATTTCTCGTTCTGAGCCGATATCCAATGCACCACAACGCACATCCGTAGCACGCCCAAATCACGAGAATCACGAGATTCTCGAGCAAATCAAAAGGAGGAAATTCTGTTCTGACGAGTTCCTTTCCATGGTGCCCCGACCGTATGAATTTGGGCGTGCTACGGATGTGCCTTGTGGTGCAGTGGATATCGGCTCAGAACGAGAAATCGGGGAGCCGAGTTCAAATTCCAGTTGAACTCCTTGTTTTCACTTACGCACAAATACCTTTGGGAAAGGGATTAATCCGTATTTTCCTCCAGTTATGGGTTAAATAACATGACAGATTGGGTTCTATAGCTTTGGATGGAAACCAGTCTCCCGCAGAAAATAATACCAACCTACTACGGTATATAATTTTTCTGCCCAGTCAATCATGTCACTTTCGAGACATGATCGCTCAAGCGTGTATCACGTATGGCACATAACTGACTGAAATATTTAAATTTCAATAATATATTAGAATGTGAACATCTTAATAATTATTAAATATTAAAACTACCAGTATAGCCCGGCGTTGGTCGGGTGTAATGAAAGCTTTAAAACTAATCCATGGTCCTGGAGTTCAGATTCTTTGTACGTTGGCACAAAAGACTAAAAAGCAATAGTTGTTTCCAGTTAAAGCGAAACCGTAGACTGAAAGAAAAATAAATGGATGTAAGTCAAATTTTGATTTTCTGGTATCGATATCAAATAAGTATTTTTCGTCGTAAACTGAATCTTGAAGGCTAAATAAGTCCCTGAGTAAATGTTATCATGGCTGAGACTAAGAACTACAATTATACCTACTTAGAGCCAAACCCGAAGCAAAAACTAAAATAAAAGGGCTTAAAAACTGGTTTTGATCAGACCTGGTATCCTGCCTTTTATATATATATCTGTCTATCTAATCTATCTAAACTTATTTATAAATGGAACTTTGTGTGTGTGTGTGTGTGTGTGTGTGTGTGTGTGTGTGTGTGTGTGTGGGTCTGGGTCTGTGTGTGTGTCTGTGTTTGTGTGTATCCGTTACCTATAGACTCTGAAATGGCTCAACCGATTTTCTTGAAAATTTACACAGTTCTACTATAAGCGTCTACGAGTGTTCTTAGCTAGGTTTTGTGTCGAGGTACCATCGATAGATATCGAAAATCGATAATCGAAAAATCGTGTTATAGAAGGAGTGGTCCGATTTTAATCAAATTTGATACACTCATAGACAAAGACATAACAAACGATATTCAGAAGTTTCAAGGTTGCAGTTCTTACAATAGTGCAGAATATCGATAATATATACATATATATAAAAGGCAAAATGTTTGTGTGTGTTTGTTTAGCTGTCTGTATGTCCTTTATACAAATCCACAATTTTTATCCGATTTTCACCAAACTTCACACAAATATTTTTTAGGCTGAGTCAGAACCATGGATTAGTTTTAAAGCTTTCATTACACCCGAGAAACGCCGGGCTATACTGCTAGTATATATATATATATATATATATATAATCGATTTTCTGCACTATCAGTTATATTCTTGTAAAAAGACATTCACCATGCATTACCAGAGTAACTGATAAGGACTGGTGATGGGACCACGAAAAGAGAACTCGAAACACGGTGTTAAGTTTAATAACATATATTAAGTCAAAAATAGATACAAGAGAAAAGAGTAAATAACTAGGTCCCACCCTTTTACAGTTAAACAAATAAGATGTAACCGTAAATTCTACTCCAACAGCTTCTTTTCTCGCGCTTCCCGCCTGTGGAACTCCCTTCCACAAGTCTGCTTTCCCGACAGTTACAATCTCCAGGTGTTTAAATGTAGGGTCAATAGACACCTCCTATCACACTAACTCCCAACTATTCTCACAACACTCTCATCTACCCAACCCTCATTCTCGGTATCCTCACCCGCCTATCACCCACCCTCTGTTATTTCCTATATTTAACCAGCCTTTCTCCACTCTACGTAGCCCCCTGCACAGTAGTGGCAGTGACATGCCTTGCTCGGGGTGAAACGCTTATAAAAAAAAAAAAAAAAAAAAGCTTGGCTTACTAGCGACTGACAGACAAACAGCCTGTACTGAGCTGAATTGAAGCCACGAGAGTGATTAACTCTCAGTTAATATACTGGTAGAAAGAGTCCATATCAAGTGGGTCACGCCCCACAGCAATAACCAATGCTACTTTCTATTGAAATTTATAAAATCTCTCAATTAAAACAATTTCATAAAACGTTACTCGATTTTTATTTCTTTAAATAAAGAATTTATTATTTTTCTTTATTGTCGAAAAAAAATCTATGGTTAAAAAGCCATGAGTGCATTCTTAAATTTAGGTTAGATGTGATGTAAGTATAAAAGTTTTGGGGCACTCAATATGTTCTTAATACTGGGTCAAACAAAAATAATAAATAATTTGAATGTAGTAAGTTTTTGCGGTTCGAAACTTTCATTAGATTTATTTGTACGCATTATATTACTAATATGTATATATGATTTAAAACATTATTTACTTTTATGTAATCATTAAAATATTATATTTTTTGTAAAATATATGATTTTGAGGTTTTTGCATCAGCGATAAGAGGTTAAAAGCGTACTTCATGATGATGTGTAGGTTAGATAAGGGTCAACCTTATACAGGAATCCCTTGATTAGTGCGGCTAATATACCTTAACAGATACGCACTAATTCAGAAATATCAAATATTTCAATTTCTATGGTTAAAATGAAGAATATTTTACGACTCTAATCGATTATTATGTATGCACTGAACGAATTTTGAAAAAAGAAGAGCCCAAAATTCCAACTACAGGCTATCTATCATCATCCGTTACACCCAATGGTGTATAGGGCAGCAACAAAGCTTCTACACCTCTGCCTATCTTGGGTCAGACTGGTCAATGAACCCCAACAGTGCTGCATGGGTTTCATCTCATTCTCCGCCGTACTTCTCAATGTCGTTATTGGTCTTCCCCTCTTTCTTTTGCCATCTGGGGTCCAATGCAGTGCTGTTCTTGTGATTGACTGTAGATCTTTCCGGAGCACATGCACAATCCAACTCCACTGCTTTTTTTTTTTTTTTTTTAAGTCATTTCACCCAAAGCAAGGCATTCCACTGCCACTATTGCGCTTGGGGCTACATAGGGGAAGGTAAATAGAAAGAGTGGTTAGATATAGGAAATGTCAGAAGCGGGGGTGATAGATAGTTGGGTGGGTGGGAAGAGTGTTTGAAAGAATGGAAGTTAGTTTGTTAGGAGGTGTCTATTGACCTTACATTTAAACTCCTGGAGATTGTAACCGTCGGGGAAGCAGTCATGTGGAAGAGAATTCCACAGTCGGGATCATGGCCTTCCACGTCTCCCTATTCCTGGTGGCTCTTAGCACACTTTCTCATGTAACACTATGCAAACGCAAACACTCATTCTGTCATCCAACTACTCAGCCCCTTCAAATACGTTATCCGCTGTTTTCCCCTCTCTCTTTTTCCCTCTATATGATCTGTTAGTATCAGGTTTTCCCACCTCCCCTTCCTTATTGCATGTCTCAGAAACTTCAGTTGTTTCTTCCTGATGCTCATTATTAATTTCCTTTTCGTTTCCATCATTTCCAAAACCTCATCATTGCTCATATGCTCGGTCTATGATATACGCAACATCCTTCTGTAAAACTACATTTCAGCTGCTTCACGTTTTTCCTTCATCTTTGATGATATTGTCCAGCATTCACTGCATTATTGAAGAACCGACATCACAAGCAATCCAGTACTCTCTTCTTTGTTTCTAGCGAAATTGTCTTGTTTCTTAATACTCTACTCAGCCCCTGGAATGCATCCTTGTGCTTTTTGATCTCAGTAATATAAATGTGTAGAAACTAGCATGGCCACAAAATGAGGGGTCAGTTTATATATTGATTGTAATATGGAATTGATCCCCCACTTTATATGCAGTATGCTTCTATAGAACCACATTTCAGCTGCTTCAAGTTTCCCTTCATCTTTGATGATATCGTCCAACATTCACTGCGATATTGATGAACTGACATCACATCGCAATCCAGTACTCTCTACTTTGTTTCTAGTGAATGTTTCCTGTCTCATAATAACTTTACTCAGCTTTTGGAACGCGTCCTTTGCCATACCTTGCCACGCCTTCGAATCTCTGTGTCACACTTTCCGTTTGAACACTTCCCGAGTATTTAAATTTTTGTACCTGCTTGATTTTAGTATCCGCGACCTGTATTTGGCATTTTGGGCTGCTCTTTTTGCTGATGAACATGCATTCGGTTTTCTTGCAGTTTATTTCTAGTCCTTTATTGTCACTCTCTATAGCTACTAGAAACTACCCTCTAAAATTGTTCAGTATCTCTCTCTCTCTCTCTCTCTATATATATATATATATATATATATATATATATATTAGGACCACCATAAAAAGGGTCAAATGCTATCTCCCCTTGACTGATAGGTGCATGCTAGGAGATAAGAAGGGACTTCGGGCAGGAGCCGAGTAGCATGGTGTGCAGGACTTTGCTAGGCTCTCCATAACCACATGCTTATTCAACATCCACAACTATTCGCTGTACTCATGTTTCCACAATAATAAATTCCCTAGTTATTTCCAATACTCGGCGAGTGTGTCATTTTTCCATACCTGTTTTATTTTTTCATGTTAAAAACATTATATATATATATATATATGTATATATATATATATATATATATATATATATATAACAGTTTTCTTGCACATTAAATGTAGTCAACAAAAAGGATTTTTAAAAACATTTGGTGTCATTTCATTTTAATCACAGAATAAACAAATTATCAAACTTCTTCAAATTTCTACCCTAGTCTAGTCTGTTAGTTAAGTGCCATACGTGATACACGCTCGATTGATCATGTCTCGAAAGCGACATAACTGACTTGGCAGAAGATTTTCTTGTAGTTGGTTGCCATTAATTTCTGCGGTAGATTGGTTGCCAACCAAGGCTATAGAACCCAATTTTTCCTGCTATTTCACCTATAGTCGGAGGGAAGAAACGGATTAATACTTTTCTTAAAGGTATTTGTGCGTAAGTGAATGCAACGAATTCAACTGGAATTCGAACTCGGCTCTCCGATTTCTCGTTCCGAGCCGATATCCACTGCACCATAATGTACATTCTATATCACAACGCATATCAAATGGGATGTTCTAAATCTGAAACTAGATTAAAAAAAATAATTTTCCCAGCAGCAAGGCGATAAAATCACTAAGACACAAAAGTTTACTGAGAATGAAAGACTATTCTGTGAAGGAAACCGAGAAAACGCTTCCTGAGGGGAAAGGACAAATGGCGATAATGATTGATGTTGCATTTAAGTTTTATAAGGTCGCAGTTGACGCAAAAACAAAAAGACTAGGAGACAGTCATACCTATCCAAAGCTTAATTGAATATAACGAACCCAACGTGAATTGGAACTTGGCTCTCCGATTAACAACTCCAGGCAATTATTCATTACACCACAAACACATGCAAACTTACCGGGTATTCCATCAAGGTAATGATCAGGCTGGACGTTGCTTAACTTCGGTGAACGTACGAGAACCAATGTTTCACTTTATAAATCCGTGAAATTTTCTCAAAAGCTATTGCAAGTGGTAACGGCTCTCTATATAAAACTGAAAAAAAAAAAGCGATCGTTTTTTTTTTCATAATATTTTATTCAACCATCCACCCGAGTTCAACCATCCACCCGAGCATCGAATAATGCTGTCATATTTGGTCAGGCGCCCCTGCGATTCATTCCAGTGTTCACGACAAAATCCAAAGGAGAATCTGTAATGTGATTGGTCCAGACCTGGCAACTAGACTCCAATCACTTTCTCACCTACGAGATGTAGCTTCCCTCTGTCTCTTATACAAATATTTTCATGGCTTCTGCTCCCACGAACTTAGATCACCGATGACCTCACAACAAGATTTTACCTCAACGAAACTGGCAACAAGGTCCCACCCTTTTACAGTTAAATCTATCAAATGCAGCAACCACTTCTACTCCAGGAGCTACATTTCTCGTCCGTCCCGCCTGTGAAACTCCCTTCCGTATACTTGCTTTCCTGAGGGCTACAATCTCCAAGAATTTAAATGCAATGTCAATTCCCATCTCTTATCCACTTGACTCCAGTCTTTCTATCGTCCTTTCCCCATCACCCTGTGTAACTTGTTGTTTTCCTTTCTCACTCTACCCTCGCAACTGTATTCATACCTGTGTTTCCATCCTTCTCTTGACCTTTCTCCGAC
Organism: Ascarosepion bandense; assembly: GCA_037127315.1. Classification (NCBI taxonomy): domain Eukaryota; kingdom Metazoa; phylum Mollusca; class Cephalopoda; order Sepiida; family Sepiidae; genus Ascarosepion; species Ascarosepion bandense. The sequence continues at coordinate 4,392,715 of JBBBDQ010000763.1, forward strand.
ACCCCCTGGTACTGGTACGTCTTTCTCTTCGCTCTCCTTCTGCTTAATCTTTCATTCTTTGTTTATAAAGCCCCTTGCGCATCAAGGGGGGTACCAACTTGCTTATTCAATTGAGTGCTTAGCAGTGATGAAACGTGGGTTCTGTACGAAATTCCCAAGCATTCCAGACATTGGTTATCTCCTCAGGATGTTGTCCTTCACACCGCATAACCGCCTATGCACCCACGCAAGATCATGCTTTATGTCTGGTGGACAGGTCGTCAAGTGATTCATTATGAACTGCTACCAATGAGCCAAACAGTCACTGGAGACCTATACTCACAGCAATTGTGAATCGCGAAGGTGTGCTTTTCCTCCATGACAAGGCCAGACCGCATGTCGCGCGAGTGGTCAGGGATACCATACACCAACTTGGGTGGGAGACTTTGAGCCATCCACTATATTCACCTGACCTTGCTCCATCCGATTACCACCTCTTTCACTCCCTGGATAATCATCTACGTGGGAAATCTTTCACCAATGAAGCAGACTTGCGCAAAGCCCTCACGGACTTCTTTTCGTCAAAAACCCCGAGTTCTACCGCAAGGGCATTGAACAGCTGGAAACATCTTGGCAGAAGGTGCTGGATGCCGATTACTTCGAAGACTAAATATAAGTTACACATACTGTGTAGGTTTTTTTTCTCTTTAAAAACGGACAGAACATTTTTGGTTACCTTGTATTTTATTGTTTTACTGATATTTTTGCCTGATTGATTCTGTCTTGTTTATATGTTTATTAATTAGGGGAAAACTGGATAAGTGATAAATGAATTGATAAAGTCTCACTGCAATTTTCTATGAGAGTATAGATGATAGCGACGAGCTCAATATAAGTACTGCTAGTCTGTGTAGGTCCTTACTCATCCACTGAATTCAAGGAATCAGATTTGATGGATACCGGACCAACAATAAGTGAGTTGTACTAAAAAGCAAACAAAGGGAAATATCCGTAGAAAATGACAGTAGTATGAAATCATTGCATCCATGTAGACTAAATAAAAGGTCATTTGGAAATTTCCAGAAGATTAGCGGGATGTACAGAAACCTGAAGAAGGCCAGTCGTAACCCTGTCTTACAATCATCAATAATGTCATTAATCTGTAAGTAAATACAGATAACTGCTCATCCCAGAAATTCATAGAGCACCTCGGCGTGGTGTAATAGTTAGTAATCTTGTCTCGCTAGAACCTATTACAACTGAGAAGTGAGTTCCATCCTCAGGAGTGCCCCATACGTTCGACCTTGGGTCAGATTTGCGCGACGCTCAGAAAATGATTTTGTGCACTACGACGTGGTGTAATGGTTACCAAGCTTATCTCGCGACATCTTTTATGACTGAGTAGTGAGTTCGATCCTCACTGGGTGCCCCATACTTTCGGCTTTAAGCTTAGCTTAGAAAATCGCCATCCCAGTAATTTACACGGAAACAATTGATTTAAAAAAATAAAAAAATTGATTTAAATTGATTTAAAAAAATAAATTGATTTAAAAAAATTAAATTGATTTAAAAAAAATAAATCAACTCTATAAGGAATTCGCTCGTGTAATGGAATCCATCTACATTAGAAGTCGTACCCATTATTCGTTTATGTGCTATGTCGTGCTATGTCTAATATAGACGGGGTCAACTATGGTCCTTCATAACTTCCTATCATTCGTAAGTCTTGCCAATATTTTCTTATTTTTTTATCCTTCCTATTCTGTGTCCTACCATCAGTTTACACAAAATCGTTAGGTAGGTTATTCGCTGTTTTCCTCTGTTGTTCTTAATTATAATATATCCTGTGCGTTTCAAATTCACCAAGCTCTCTTTCCTCGTTACATGTTCTAAATATTTAAACAGTATAAGTATCTTTTTATTTCCATCTTCTGTAAATATTCCTCGTTGATCTTATGATCTATCCATAATATTCACCGCATTCTTCTAGAGAAAATTCTATCTGACTGCGGTCTGAATTCAGAGTAGGCCAAGCTGAGTGAATTACGATGACCAACCCAATATATAGGATTGGTGCTAGAGAGTCTTCTCTCTCAGGAATGACCCCAATTTAAATCTTAGATTAAGCAGATTGTTCCGGATATATATATATATATATATATATAGTAAAAAGTGTCTAATTTTTCCTTTTCTGCTTACGTATTGAGCTCTTTTTTTGTTATAGATTACTGGTCTCGGGTTTTTTCTTTGGACTACCTACTTTGACTGATGTTCACGTGCTATATATATATATATATATATATATATATATATATATGTACGGAACAATCTACTTATTTACCTATTTACGATTTCACACCCTGATTGAGCACTCTGGAGGAAAGGTAAACTTTGAAAAACAGTAGCTACTCTAGCATCTACGCATCGTTCATTCAATATGACTTAGAAAACCCTAACTACTGGTGTATGAATATATGGTATATCACATGCTAAAAGTCTGCTTCCTTCTATCAACCGCCCATAGTTCATGGGTATAATCGCCGACTGACGCCAATTCGTTTCAGTTTCAATCCTGGGTAAAAGCAATCGGATGTCTAACCATACTGATGAGCTGTAATACAGCAAAACAGATCTGTCTGCGGATGACTATATATATATATATATATATCCGACAGAATGATAGGATAAAGAACAAATAGGAATGGTTTATCAATCTACCATGATTTACTTTTACTAAAGCTTCATCAGAGGTATGAAGAAAAGGAAGAAAGTAATTTTGGTATTTTTACTTTTGTGTATTTTAAATGGTTGAGCAGGTTTCGCCTGTATTTGACTTGTTAAACAACATTAGTATGACATTAGTATTGATAAACATTTTCAACCTAGCTAATATATATATATATATTGTAACTAAGTTGTTTTTTAATCTTTTGTTCATACATTTACTTTTATAAAGAGCGCTCGATACAAATGTAGAGCGTTATACTGTAATGGTTGTTACAATGTTTTTATAAATTCATATTATCACTACACAAAAATTTTCGCGTTTCGATGCTAGCCTATTATGTGGTCTGCTTCATCATCAGGTTTTTTTTTAAAATGAGAATTATCTAGTTGAAAAGCCTGGAACCTGTTGCATGCGACTACCCCTACTGCCATCAAAACTGGTCGCATTCGACAGGTGGTCGTTCACTAAAAACTCGAAACTTATCCTCCCCACGATCGTATATTTCACTCCCCAGAATGTACATATTTTAGTATCTTACCATGTAATCTGGTGATAAATAAATGACAACATAAGATGGCCTAACTTTGAAAAAAATTACTCACCATATGTTTTTTAACATTAAAAATGTATTTACAACGGTTAACGAAAGAAATAAAATTATTTATTCACACTGGTGTAGGCTTAAGAAATCGGTTATTGCAGTCTGTGTGGGGTTTTGTTTTTTTGGTTTTGTTTTTTGTTTTTTACTGTGTTTTTTGTAATGTGACCCCTTCGATTCTCATTGATGTTTTCAGTTTTTTCTTAGAAGTAAAAGAGAATTTTTTTTTTTTTAATCATTTCACCCCGAGCAAGGCAGAAACGCCACTGATGTGCAGGGGGCTACATAAATGTAGAAAGATTAATTAGAAAAGAGTGAGGAGTACAAGCTAGTTAGAAAGGAACAATAGAAAGCTGAGAAAGCAGGTGCAATGACAGATACATGGGCGGAGAGAACGTGAAGATTATACAGGGGAGGGGAGAGAGCTAGAGTCCAGTGGTTAGTAGGTGAGTATTAACTTTGCTTTTAAATTTCTGGAGGTCGTAGCCGTCAGGAAAGCAAGAATACGGGAGTGAGTTCCACAGGCGGGAAGTGCGAGAGAGGAAGCTGCAGGAGTAGAATTGTCGTCTGCGTTTGGCTAACCTGACTGTGAATGGGTGGGACCCAGTTGCCAGTCTAGTTGCACGGGTAAACACCTGTTGAGGAGGCATCAGTGACTTAAGCTCATCCGAGCAGAAGCCATGAAAGTATTTATAGAAGAGACAGAGGGAGGCCACATTTCGACGATGGGAAAGTGGCTGCAGACGAGTCGCCAGATCAGTACCTATCACATTACAGACTCTTCTTTGGAGCTTGTCAAGAACACTGAGGAGAACGGAAGTGGCAACTGACCATAAATGGCAGCAGTACTCCATGCACGGACGGATGGTTTTTTGCGATAATATATGGAAAAATAAATAAACATACAAGAAAAAAATGACAACGATCAGCGTAGAGAGAGAGAGAGAGAAAAGGAAATAAAGAGAGAGAAAGAAAAAGAAAGAGAGAGAGAGAGAGAGAGTAAAACGATTGAGAAAAAATAAAGATAATGAAAGAGACAAACATTGAAAATTTAAATTTCCCATAAACGTGATTTTTTCTCCTACGCGCAAATTTATTCAATTTGGTACAAAAACTGACAAATCTCTTGAACTTGTCAAATGTAATAAATACATGTTAATATATTTTTTTTAAAATCATATCACCCCAAGCAAGGCGGTAACGCCACTGATGTGCAGGGGGCTACATAAGAGTGAGAAAATTAGAAAAGAGAAAACCAGAAACCGCATCCTAAACAGGAAACAAGGGATGAGCCTCTTCACCTGTTTAATAGGTGTGGGTGGGGTGTGAACCGGGCGATAGTGTAGTCTATCTACTCCAATTGAAAACAGAAAAAGAAAAGAGTGAAAAAATTGGAAAAGGGAAAGCCGGAAACCACATTCTAAACAGGGAACAAGGGATGAGCCTCTTCACTTGATCAATAGACGTGGGTGTTAGATTAGTCTATTACAATTACTGCAATTGAATAAAAAAAAAGGAGTGAAAAGATTGGAAAAGAGAAAGCCGGAAATCACATCCTAAACAAGGAACAAGGGATGAGCCTCTTCACCTGTACAGTAGACGTGGGTGGAGTGTGAACCGGGTGATAGTTTAGTCTATCTACTCCAATTAGTCTGTCTACTCCAAAAATTATATTAATAAGTATACATATTATTGTACGTCGGTGGCAAGATTTGGAGTTTTATGCATTACGCAATCATCAGGTGTATAAAGTTTTAAATAAGCATTTGATGATTGAGTAATGCATGCAACTCCGATTCGTGACGTCGACGTACGTTAATATGTATAGAGCATGTGTGGAGTAAGTGAGAGAGATAGAGCACGCGTTTGAAATCATGATTTGCTTAGAGAGAAAGAAAATAAGCGAATTTGTCTGGCAATGCTGAATTAGGATCAACTTTGGCCCCAAAAAACTTGGAGATAAATAAATTGTTTAAAAAGAAAATTCCACGGCAACACGGGTCAGACGGCTCGAGCAATAGATATATTGTTGACGCGGCATCATGTAAACTCCGAGCGGGTTATCGCGAACCTAATTAACTGAACTCACGGAAATCTCACCCAGATCGACCAAGTTATCGGCCACGGGACACAATGCCATGAACCGGAGACATCGAGATATAACAAATGAAAACAAAGGGGCAAGCTTTAGTCGTTTCTAAAGGCAACGGTGATGGAGGAAAAACGTTAAATAGTTAATAAGTAAAAAAAAAATTGAGAAAAAAATTTTAAAAAGTCATTAAAATTTGGAAGGGAACAGGGGAGATAACTCTGGAAAGAAATCTATTGAAGAAAATGAAATGCCAGTCAAGGATGAAGATATTTTAGGTTCTGGTTTGTGTTGCAAATGTAGTCTGGAAAAAAGCTAAAAATTTACACGTAGTTGCTAAAAGATAACGCAACGTGCCCGATTTTTAAAAAATGTTCAAATTTAAAAAAAAAAAAAAGGAAAAGAAAAAAAGAAAAAAGAAAAAGAAAAAGAAAATCTATTCATTAATTTCACTCTCAACCTCAAGTACAGACGTTGGGAACCATGCAGTAGTTGGTTGGTTGAGTCTGTTTAGAGGCATATCAACACCTTTATGGGTTATTTAATCCGAAATCTAACTATTTGGTAGGTAATTTTATGCTTTCAACTACAGATATTCTGTACATAATTTATACTTTGAGGGTAATCGTTGTTTGATTATCGTATGTTTTTAGATATATAGTTGTTTGATAAATTTGTTAGATATATACATATGTTTTTAGGTATATAGTTGTTTAGTAAAGTTTTAGATATATAGAAATGTTTTTAGGTTGGTAAAATTTTAAAAATTTAGTTGTTTGATAATTGTATATTTTTAGATATATATTTGTTTGGAATTTTTTAAAGTATATAGTTGTTTCATAATTGGATGTTTTTAAATATATAGTTGATTGATAATTTTTTTAGATTTATAGAAATGTTTTTAGGTATATAGATGTTTGGTAATTTGTTTTAGATATATAGGAATGTTTTTTGATATATAGATGTTTGGTAATTTTTTTTAGATATATAGAAATGTTTTTAGATATATAGTTGTTTGGTAATTCTTTTAGATATATAGAAATGTTTTTAGATATATAGTTGCCTGGTAATTTCTTCAGATATATACAAATGTTTTTAGATATATACTTTTTTGGTAATTTTTGTAAGTATATAATTGAATGTTTTTAGATATATAGTTGTTTGGTAATGTTTTGTAGATATATAGAAATGTTTTTAGATATATAGCTGTTTGGTAGTTCTTTTAAATTTATAGAAATATTTTTATATTTATACTTGTTTGGTAAATTTTTAAAATATATTGAAATGTTTTTAGATATATAGTTGTTTGGTAATTTTTTTTAGATATATACAAATGTTTTTAGATATATAGTTGTTGGTAATTTTTTTAAGTATATAGTTGTTTGATAATTGTATATTTTTAGATATATAGTTGTTTGATAAGTGTTTTAGATATATACAAATATTTTCAGATATATAGTTGTTTAGTAAATTTTTAGATATATAGAAATGTTTTTAGATATATAGCTGTTTGGTAAATTTTTTAAGATATATAAAAATGTTTTTAGTTATATAGTTGTTTGGTAAATTTTTTTTAGATATGTAGACATGTTTTTTTATGTATAGTTGTTTGGTAATTTTTTTAGATATATACCAATGTTTTTAAACATATAGTTGCTTGGTCATTTTTTTAAGTATATAGTTGTTTGTTAATTGTATGTTTTTAGATATATAGTTGTTTGGTAAATTTTTAAGATATATAGAAATGTTTTTAGATATATAGTTGGTTGGTAAATTTTTTAGATATATACAAATGTTTTTAGATATATAGTTGTTTGGTAAATGTTTAAGATATATAGAAATGTTTTTAGATATATAGTTGTTGGTAATTTTTTTAAGTATATAGTTGTTTGATAATTGTATATTTTTAGATACATAGTTGTTTGGTAAATGTTTTAGATATATACAATCGATTAAAAACTTAACTGGAGGATTAAAGTTTATTGCTTTACTCGCCCGCGGTCGACTAAAGTAACAGGAAATCTGATTGCTTTTGCAACCCAAAAGTATGCCATTGAAGACTCACAAATTACTTAGAATGACCTACAATGATATTATGAAACTGTTGGCTTTTATCGTCCTGGTCAGTATAAACATTCGTTTAATTGACGCTTCTAGAGTGGAGCCAAAATGTCTCTGTCACTCAGATTAAAGACGCTCACAGATTTTTAGAAATTCATTTGGAAAAATATTATCCTATATTTCCTCCCCGCTTACGAAAAGTAAAAACGAATATTTGAAAGAAAGAAAAAAAATACGCATACATCTTTCAATCACGCACCGAAAATCAAATTATACAACCTGTATAAAAAATTACTTACTTGTATAATACAAGTAAGTAATTTTTTATAGAAAATCACTGAGAAAATTAGATTTGTTATTTTTTATCATCCATGAGATGGAGGTTGTAGTCAAACAGAAGAAAGAAACTACGAATTTATGTACCCCCACTCAATTTAAAAAAAAAAATCATCATGTTAAAAGGGCACAAACGTAATAAAAACAAAGTTCTATCATCAAAATATTTATGCTATTATTAAGGGGAAAGACCAAATTTTGTTGTTATTCTTTTTTAAAAATTTTAAAATCCTTTCTAACACGTTCGGAATTTTAATTAAAATTTTATTTATTGTTTTCCGTCAGCGATTCACGGTATGTTTACGTAAGGCGACTATTAAGAAAATGGAGTCGGTTGAGTAAAATGATTTTGGAGCGAGTAAATTTTCCCTCGCTGTCGACCGCCGGTCGAGTGATTTCTTTTACAAATCTCAAAGGCTGGACTCAAACATAAACTTTAATATCTACTCATCGGCTATACAAATCATTCCTTATAGACTCAAAGATGCCAGTACAGTATGTGGCCTTCCTCTTTGATTCTGGTACAGTATGTGGCCTAACCGGTTTTAATGTGTCCTACCTCATTAAGAGTGTATTTATAGATATAAGTATTCGGCTTTATAATGAAACTAATTATTTTCCCTAACCCTGAACTCTAAAACTAAATCTAACCCTTATCAAACAGTTAAAATATTTCCTTATAATACGATTTTTAAGTTAGGCCACATACTATAACAGTGACAGAATTTCTACGGCAACATGCAAAAGGTAGGCCCCGTATTACACCAGTGACAGAATTTTATAGGCCACATTAAAAAGATAGGCCGTATATTATACCAGTGACAGAATTTCATAGGCCATATTTAAGAGGTAGGCTACATACTATACCAGGAATAGAATTTCATAGGCCACATTCAAAAGTTAGATCACATACTATACCAATGACAGAATTTCGTAGGCCACATACTATACCAGTGACATATTTTCGAAGGCCACATACTATACCAGTGACAGATTTTCGAAGGCCACATACTATACTAGTGATAGAATTTCATAGGCTACATTCAAAAGGTAGGCCACATACTATGCCAAGGATATAGAACCCAATTTGTCCTGTTATTTAACCCATAGTTAGAATGAGAAGCGGCAGATTGAAATCTTTCCCAAAGATATTTGCTCGTAAGTGTATACAACGAATTCGACTGGAATTCGAACTCGGCTCTGCCGATTTCACATTTCGATCTGCTATCCACTGCACCACAATGCATATCTCACTACTGCGACAAATTAGAGAAAGGTGAAAATTCTTTATTTGTATTAGGTATTCGTAGGTTTTAATCGGCACACATATTGAATGGCGTTCTGCTGTTCATTTAGCAACTAAAAGAACGAAACTAAGCCACGAGAGGCAGGCTGAAGGAACTAACTGTACCGTTAAGATTTACTAAACGTACTGTGAGTTTGTAGACCTACCCAGGTAGGTTACTGTCACCGAAAATGCATGAATTTTACACCCCCACTCTCCCAAACAATAAAAGATTCATCTGTGTATAATGCAACCTTTCACAAAAAATGCTTGATTTTTAACCTCTTCAAAAAATTACCTATGTATTGTGAGAAACCATTTTTTGTGTGTGAGGGGGGAATAATTAAAAAACGAGCACTGTACTTAATTAAATAATTTTCGTTTATATTTGAGTCTGTAAGAACTGATTTGTATCGTCAGGCAAATATTGAGGTTTATATTTTAAACCATAAGCAGTTATATCGAATGGCAATACTTGATTGGCAACTTGGTCTCATCATTTTAGCGTTTAAATGATCAGATGCGACCGTAAGTCCAACGGTGACACTTTTTTCGCTTTGAGAATTCTCTTGCTTTCCAGTCAACTTTAATCTAAGAATTTGAAATACAATGTCAATCGTTAGCTTTAGTCGTCTTCTTAATTTCTGTTCTTTTACTGTCTCTCTCATTAATACTGTTTTTCTGCTTCATATATACTTACCCACTTGCGTCTCAGTTGCTTTATTGCCTTGATTGTGATGAAAATATAAATAAAAGAAAGATTAAATAATACATAGCTGTTTAGCACTTTTTATCTCTCTGTATTGTGCGTTGTGGCGCAGTGGATATCGGCTCGGAACGAGAAATCGGGTAGCCGAGTTCGAATTCCAGCTGAATTCATCGCTTTCACTTACGCGCAAATACCATTAGGAAAGATATTAATCCGTCTCTTCCTTCCAGTTATGGGTTAAATAACAGGACAGATTGGGTTCTATAGACTTGGTCGGCAACCAGTCTACCGCAGAAAGCAATGGCAACCTACTGCTGGATAATCTTCTGCCCAGTCAGTCATGCCACTTTCGAGACATGATCGCCTAAGCGTGTATCACGTATGGCACTTAACTGACTGATTGGTGGGTTTAATCTCTTCTACATTAGAGTAGAGATTATCTGACATATAGAAAATTAGGTATTATATAGAACCCCGTTTTTTTCTTTGTTTCTTACGAAATTTTCATTTTTCTTAATACTTTGCTTATCTGTGAGATGAGGTAGTATCTACAGTATTTACATTATTCGGACTATTGTCCTCATCTTTGTTGTCATTTGTACGACGTTTCGGCCGTTGTACGCTCCTGCCTTCCTCAGGTGCTATGAATTTCAAACCGAACTCTTTATTACAATCACTTTGAGTAGTAGTGCCTCTTTTGGTAGTAATGAGTTATCTCCCTCTAACACTGTAAGTTACTTGTTCGCCACTATTGTAGCCTGGTATTGAACTCACAACTCTTCGGGTTAAGTCACAGAAACTAAACAACGTCTATATCCACTAGGCAAAAAAAAAAGGGGGGAGGTTACTGGACATTAGGTTTATGAGTCCTGTGTGGGCAACAAGAACTGAATTTTGGGGACTTATAAACCTAATGTCCAGTAACTCCTTTTTTACCAGAGTTCATATTGCAATTTTTTGATGTTAATAGTTTTCTCTAGTATTTTTGATGTTAATGGTTTTCTCTAGTATTTTTACCTGCGCTCATATTGCAATTTTGACAATGGTTTTTCCGGCACTCCGTATTACTGATTGCTATGTTGTGTTCATTTCTATGCTTGGTCGGATTAGAAGATTTTTGTAGCCAAGAATATGCGCTGATTCCTTAAGTTTACATAGATTCCAGTGGCGTTCTCTATCTATTATTTAATTTTCATCCCATAGAAGGGGAGGTGATCCTCTTTCCTTTGAAATGCATCTTCCATTATTCCAATACAGTTTCTGATTTGCCGTCATCTGTTAAAACACTTCCCCTATACATAAGCCTCCGTTACATTTTGATTTCTTTACCTTTCCCACCACCATAAAAAAATAATCTCTCTTTGTCATTTCTATAAATACTTCCATGGTAATTGTTCTGTTCGGTGTTCCTCCTTAGTACCTAGATTTTACAAAATTCAATTGGAGTATTGAATTTGCATCTAGGTCTTTATTTTCCTGTTGAAATGGCGAGTTGTAACCGTAAGTTCTATGCTAAGAGTTTTTTTATCTTGCACTTCCCACTGGTGGAATTTTCTTTCTCACTCTTGCTTTCCAACTTTGATCTTCAAAAATTTAAATGCAATGTCAATCAGTATTTGTGTATATTTCTGAGATGAGGTCTGTCAACCATTACAGGCAACCTCTTCTGCCTCCCATGAGCATGGACCAAGCGATTCTCCCTGAGAGCAACACACTACGCCTCCTCGGCCTTACCCTCTCCTCAGACCTCAAATGGAACCACTATATTGAATCCATAGCAAAATCTACTGCTAAGAAGATTGGGTCACTATGTCGATCCAGGATGTTTTTTCCACCTGAATCCATCCTGCATATATACAAGTCAACCATCCGTCCGTGCATGGAGTACTGCTGCCATTTATGGTCAGGTGCCCCTGCCGTTCTCCTCAGTGTTCTTGACAAGCTCCAAAGGAGAGTCTGTAATGTGATAGGTACTGATCTGGCGACTCGTCTGCAGCCACTTTCCCATCGTCGAAATGTGGCCTCCCTCTGTCTCTTCTATAAATACTTTCATAGCTTCTGCTCGGATGAGCTTAAGTCTCTGATGCCTCCTCAACAGGTGTTTACCCGTGCAACCAGACTGGCAACTGGGTCCCACCCATTCACAGTCAGGTTAGCCAAATGCAGACGACAATTCTACTCCTGCAGCTTCCTCTCTCGCACTTCCCGCCTGTGGAACTCACTCCCGTATTCTTGCTTTCCTGACGGCTACGACCTCCAGAAATTTAAAAGCAAAGTTAATACTCACCTACTAACCACTGGACTCTAGCTCTCTCCCCTCCCCTGTATAATCTTCACGTTCTCTCCGCCCATATATCTGTCATTGCACCTGCTTTCTCAGCTTTCTATTGTTCCTTTCTAACTAGCTTGTACTCCTCACTCTTTTCTAATTAATCTTTCTACATTTATGTAACCCCCTGCACATCAGTGGCGTTTCTGCCTTGCTCAGGGTGAAATGATTAAAAAAAAAAAAAATTATTTACAGTATTTACATTATTCGAACTATTGTCTCCATCTTTCTTGCCATTTGTACGACGCTTCGGCCGTTGTACACTCCGGCCTTCTTCAGGTGCTATGAATTTCGAACCGAACTCTTTATTACAATCACTAGGGTATATCAACTTCGTTCTTTGCATAAAGCTGCGATTGGATGTCTTAAGTTATTTCCCTTCAGTCCTTCAAGTTACTTGTTCACCACTACTGTAGCCTGGTATTGATATAGACGTTGGTTAGTTCCTGACTTGACTCTTAGAGTTGTGAGTTCAATACCAGACTACAGCAGTGGCTAACAAGTAACTTACAGCGTTAGAGGGAGGTAACTCATGATTACAAAAAGAGGCACTACTACGCAAGGTCAAAAACCCCAGTGATTGTAATAAAGAGTTCGGTTTGAAATTCTTGGCACCTGAAGAAGGCCGGAGCGTACAACGTCTGAAACGTCGTACAAATGTCAAGAAAGATGAGGACAATAGTCCTAATAATGTAAATACTGCAATGTCAACCGTTATCATTTGTCTTTTTAATACATGTTTTATCGATTGTTTTCCCTCTTTAATAATGTTTTTTTCTTTTATTATTTTCTTTCGCATTCATTAACCACTTGCATCTTAGTGACTTTGTTGCCTTTCTTTGGATGAAATGATTACAGATATTGTCATTGCTTTTAGTAGATGTTGCCCCGAATGTGGTCAATGCAATTGAATGTTGTTTTTGTGCATACGTCGTGATGACATGTCGAATTTCATTTCGGTAAAGCAAATTAAAGGACAACCCACCACAAGGAATTATAATAACAGCTGAAATAAAGACTTCTTTCTTACAATCGACCACGCAGGACAACCACTTATACGGCGATTCATAATTTCCCTATACCCCGACCCATCATTGACTTACCCTCTCCTGTCGTGAATTGTTATTTTTACCGTTTGCCATCCACAAATCCTCGCTTTCTGTTTTCTTTTCTTTTTCTTTTCTTTTCTTTTCTTTTATTTTTGTGTGTTATTGCTGAAAACGTGTCGGGGGCCATTTTATTTGCCTCGGCTTCATACATTTTTTTATACCTCTTTTATTTGTGGCGTGTATTTCACGTCACTCTTTGTTTCACGGGTTGACGATTCTGTTTAAAATGACAGTCTATAAGAGAGAATGCGTTTAAGTGTGCGAGACAAATAGATGCACATTGGGAGGGATATCAAATTAAATGACAAAGAGAAAGATCCGATGCATGATACGGGAAATGCGTTGCTAATATGATAAGCACAGAAAGCAGAGAATATATATATATATATATATATATATATATATATATATATAGTGTCATATGTAGGTAAAATCCCATGGAAGATCCTATTAATATTAATATAAAAACTGATCCAGCCAGAGGGCTCAATGTAAATAACATTATCAATTCTCAAAGCCAAATGTGTATACTTCTTTAAAAAATTGAAAATTACATGGGTTGCATGATAATTTCTGCAAAGTATGTTCGCTTCGTCAGCGATCTTTTTATTATGGAAAAATTCAAAAAGATTTTCATACACCAGAAGTTCACTTAAAAAAAATGGTTATTTCATATTTCATACACCGGAAGTTCATTTAAAAAGAAGTTTCTCTCATATTTTATACACCGGAAGTTCACTTAAGAAGAGGTTTCTTTCAAATTTTATACACCGGAAGTTCACTTAAAAAGTAGTTTCTTTCATATTTTATACACCGGAAGTTCACTTAAAAAGAAGTTTATTTCATATTTTATACACGGGAAGTTCGCTTAAAAAGTAGTTTCTTTCATATTTTATAAACCGGAAGTTCGCTTAAAAAGTACTTTCTTTCATATTTTATACACCGGAAGTTCGCTTAAAAAGAGGTTTCTTTCATATTTTATACACCGGAAGTTCACTTAAAAGAAGTTTATTTCATATTTTATACACCGGAAGTTCACTTAAAAAGAAGTTTCTTCTTTCTTTCCTTTTCCTACTTTCGCAGACAAATTAAAGATCGTAATGCGTAAGTTCGACATTAAAATTTTAAAACAAAATGGCGAGTAGATATAAAAGATAAAAAAATATATAAGAAAAAATAAGATCAAGAAAAATATCAGAAAAGAGAAACACAAATGTATAGATATGAATTACCACATGTAGACAAATATTCTGGGACTGTGATAGATAAATAGATAGATGCGAACAAGATTGTATATATATATATATATATATATATATATATATATATATATATATATATTGTGTATTTAGGCAACAAATTTTCTTTTAAACATGTCAGATTAAATAAATTGCAAACACAATGTTTGCTTATTCTTAATAAAACCCGTTCATACTCACGGATGATATTCCGCGTATTACAATGAAAAGATGTCAGAAATGAGCTGTAACGTTAACAGATGTTATTTTCTTAAGGTACTCAAGTACTTTCAACCTCTTTCCGATAGTAACAGGCGAAAGATTATCCATGAATATGAACGGATTTTATTAAAAATAAGCGAACATAGAGTTTGAAATTTATTTAATCTGACATAGATATATATACATAAAACAATTGGCAGACAAGGCTATTTCGCAATTCTTCAGTGTGGCTAGATTAGTTTGCCTTAAGCCGAGACTGAAACCCGACTGATATGAATGTAGTCGGAGATTCACCCACCAGGCCATTGGCGCACGTTAGTGAAACAGCGATTTCATAGCGTGTAATGTCTTCACGAAATATAAATACGCCAGCAACGAGAGTGTTCTATCTTGTAACCGCTCCGAACGTTTATTCTACATGATAACCAGAAAACATAGCACATGGCCGTAAATAAGGGCTGTTTATGAAAATTTTCTCCACTCTTAGGTGCTCAATCGTCTAGCGAGTACATATATATGTATATTAACCTGCTCAGTTAAGGTGACAGATTCTTTACAATAAACTTATATATACACATTAACAGGATGAGATAGATAGATAGATAGATAGATAGATAGATAGATAGATAGATAGATATGAACAGGTCGAAATAGATAGATAGATAGATAGATAGATAGATAGATAGATATGAACAGGTCGAAATAGATAGATAGATAGATAGATAAGAAGAGACTGACATATATATATATATATATATATATATATATATATATATATATCCGAGTGAATGCAGAACGAAGAAAGAATTTTTACAACGTCCAAAATATATGGAACTTTGTCTGTGTGTGTGTGTGTTTGTTCGTTACCTATAGACTCCGAAACGGCTGAACCGATTTTCTTGAAAATTTACACAGTTGTACTATAATCGTCTGCGAGTGTTCTTAGCTAGGTTTTGTGTCGAGGTACCCCCGATAAATATCGAAAATCGATAATCGAAAAAATCGGGTTATAGAAGGAGTGGTCCGATTTTAATCAAATTTGATACACTCATAGACAAAGACATAAGAAACGATATTCAGAAGTTTCAAGGTTGCAGTTCTTACAATAGTGCATAAAATCGATAATATATATATAAAAGCTTTCATTTCACCCGAGCAACGCTGGGCTATACTGCTAGTAATATATTTATACATAAAAATTATGTACATGTTCTAAAATATAATTTATAATCAACAAATAAATATATAGAAAGACAAATTTTCAGAGTTGTGCAATCGCAACTATAAAACTTTCAGTTTCCTAACAAAAGATCTGTTATATTTGCTGAGCCCCATGTTTATATTAATTCGAGAATCGGCGATGTTTATTCTTTCCGGAAAGAAAACAAGAAAGTCGCACTCATGAATGCAAAGCACCGGCGTGTGGCTAGTCAGCCATTCGTTGCTTGCGCATGTCGGCACGTGCTGGCACTATGAACTGACCAATCTGATCGTCACATATTCTCAAACAATGCGGGTTTGTTGCTAGATTGCGTTCATGACTGAAGTTAAACACTTCTACTTTTATTAACTTCTTCTTCTTCTTCTTCTTCTTCTTCTTCTTCTTCTTCTTCTTCTTCTTCTTTTTCTTCTTCTATGTACCCTCTCCTTTCAGGACGTAGGCGATCATGGTTCTCCACGTCTCCCTATCCGTATGTTTGCTCCTGTTACAACTCGCAAACCCCGTTCCGTCATCCACCTGATCAGGCCCTGCAAATATGTTATCCGCTGCCTTCATCTGTCTCTTTTTCCTTCTATCCAAAATACGATGTTTAGAACGGCTCATGATTAAATATAATAAACATATATATAAATATATATATATTTAACAGTATATGTTTAGAAAATATATATATATATATATATATAATTGAATTAGATCTCTCTAGCTATTGGGTGCGTATAATGATATGCGCTAAAAAGTCTGCCTACTTCTACCTAACGCCCATAGCCCAGGGGTAAAGTCGCTATTTCGGTCGGGTTTCCATCCTGGGTAAAAAAGCAATCGGAGTCTAACCGTACTGATGATCTATGATACGGCGAAACAGATCTGTCTGCGGATGACAATATATATATATATATATATATATATATATATATATATATTCCGTTTATCATCGCCTGTCTCTCTCATGTATGTGTGTGCTTAGTTTTCGGTTAAGATGTCTTTTGTTAAGTTACTCAACAGCGTTAGTCATGTAGAAGATGAGTTGCTAGTTTTGAATGCTCGAGGCGTTTAGAAATCCTCACCACCAATGTTTATTTATTTATTTTGTTTTAAGAAAATCACTCGACCAAATGAAGCTACTAATGCAGGAGTCGCTTCAATAGCCCAAGACCTGTCAATAAAACGCAGTTTTATTTTATTTTATTTTTTGTTTTGTTTTTGCTAAATTACTTTTTAGGTGAGCTGAGAGTATAAAGATCTTTATCCAAAGACACTCGTCTGAGTAACATCTTCATGTTTTCATGCTGTCCTCCATTGCTATTTTTCTTATATTGTCTTATTTTTTCATTCGGTTTTTAATTTTTTTTTTTTTTATCATTTTGGCTTGACTTTATTTTCGTCATCTTGTTAGTTCTTCTGCGATTTCTGTAAGGCCTTATATCCTTTTATTGATTTCGAAGTTTATGTTCGATAGAGTTTCTATGTTTATTGTTTTGATTCTTGAGATTTTTTGCCGGCCATTTTGATTACGTTGCCCTAATCATGCCTTTGCTTTTTCATTTTTTCTTGTTTTTATTTTTTTATTCTTTACTCAACGCGTTACTTAATCCTTCTCTCCGTTTTTCTTTTTACATATAGAGCTTCACTTTTTCTTTCTTTTTTCATTGTTTCTTGTTTTCTTTCTTTTATGATGATTTTCTAATCTTAGCTTAAATGTGGCACAAGGCCGAAAGTATAGAGCTTTATTTTTCTTTTATAATTTTTTCTTGGTTTCAATCTTTATAATTCCTCTTCTCACATTTTCCTTCCTTTATTGTTTTTGTTTGTTTTTTATTTTCTTTCTTTCTTGTTTGTTTTTTCTTTTTGTTCTTGTTTTCTTTCTTCCTTTCTTTCTTTTTAACTTCTTTCCTCCTTCTTTTATTTTTGTTTTTCTTTCTTGATTTTATTTTTTCTTTCTTTTACTTTTTCCTTTTTTCTTCCATTCTTTCTTTCCTTCTTTATTTCTTTCTTCTTTCTTTTTTGTTTTCTTTTCTTCTTCCTTTGTTTTTTGCTTTCCTTTCTTTATTGATTTTCTTCTTTCTTTTTTCTTTCTTTCCTTTCATTTCTCTTTTGAAACTTTTCCTTTCCTTTTTACTGATTTTTTCATTCATTTGTTCTTTCTGTCCTTCTCTTTTGAATTCTTTCTTTTACTTTTTTCTCTTTGTTTCTATCTTTCTTCTGTCACTTTTTTCTTTTCTCCATTTCTCTCTTTTACTTCCTTCCGTTCTTTCTTTCTTTCTTTCTTTCTTTCTTTTTTCATGATTTGTTTCCATACAGTTAAATCAACTAAATGCAGCCGCCACTTCGACTATAACAGCTTCTTTTCTCACACTTCCCGTCTGTGGAACTCCTTTCCCTATATTTGCTTCCCTGACAGCTAAAATCTCCAAGAATTTAAATGCAACGTCAATTCTCATGTTTTGTCCACTTAACTCTAGTTCTTCTTTCGTCCTTTCACTATCATCTCGTATATCTTTTCCTTTCTCACCCTAACCCTCGCAACTGTCTTCACGCTGGTATTTCCACCATTCTATTGCCATTTCTCTGACACCCTCTGTAACTGGTTCGTCTTTCTCTTCGCTCTCCTCTTGCTTAAACGTTCACTCGTTTTTTATGTAGCCTCCTGCGCACCAGTGGCGGTACCGCCTTGCTTGGGGTAAAACGACAAAAAAAAAAACATATATATATATATATATGTATGTATGTATTACTTAACTTACTTTCCTTTTCACTTTTCACTCTTCTCCACCCACCCCCCCCATTTCCCTATTTCATGACAATTAATTTCCTTTTTTTTTCTTTTCGTTAATTATTCCTTTCACTTCTAACCACCGTTCGTTCGTTCGTTCGTTCGTTCGTTCCTTCCTTCCTTCCTTCCTTCCTTCCTTCCTTCCTTCGCAGAACGACTTACGTATGGTTATTAGCCATTGGGTTGTAACTATCAACTGATACTATATTTACCAGCTCCCACACTTGAGCAAGATGCGACACAAGGTCAAGATTTAATGAGGAGTGCACGAACGCGTACGAGTGGGCAAGGCAGAAAATTAGCCCAGTTCCCTCAACCGCCGGTCGCGCTGGTTTTATCAACTGATATTTATATCTGAAATGCTGTCGGTATTTACCAGGTACATTACGGTTGTGAACCTTGCACAGACTGAAATAGTTTTATTAAGAATATCTCGTCATTATTCCATGTCTTAATGAAATAAAATATTTAATACTATTCTTTGTCTGATAAAATTTCACTCTGTCGATGGAATTTCAGCTTTGCTTCAATGGAAAAGCAACATAATAAGAATTATGTAGTTAGAACTTCGTTTTTACGCAGAGAAACACACATGTGTTCACAAAGACACACACACACACACATGGACGCACTCACGCACATATAGACAGGGTGGTCCAAAAGTAGGTGAACTGTAGTTGGAATAGTATTGTGTATCGGTTATATTGTTTCAAACAAGATGGGGGCCCTCCACATTATTTAAGAGCAGCCTGCGAGTACCTTGATGAAATATTTCTTAGAAATGGATGGGAGGAAGAATATTTGGCACATTTACCTGACTTGACCCGAATGGATTTCTTCTTTTGGGAATACTCGAGAACCAAATTTATTGTCGAAAATCAAGAAGTGATGGTGATTCGAAAAAGTACATGAAAAATCTGTTTCAAGAAATTAATACATATTGAGACTTGGACGAAAATGTTTGTCGAAGCATGAAAGGCAGACTTTAAATTTACTTTGTAAAGTGTGACAGACAATAATTTGAGTACCTTCATTGCTAAATTTAAGCGCCTTTGTATTATTGCAGACAATAAAATTTAATACTCAATGTAATAATTGTATAAATAAATATAATTGTATATGTAATTTACGTTTATTGTCCATTTACTTTTAGACACAATCTATCTATCTATCTATCTATCTATCTATATATATATATATATATATATATATTAATTCAGATACTTTAATCCAAAGGAAAAAAGCAGGAAGGTAAATTCCAAAAACCCGATCCTAATTAATATTAAAAAATTTTTTAATATTAAAAAATGATACAGGAAGAGAGCTCCATGTAATAAAATATTACAGAGCAAATATAAATTAAAAAAGGATTAATTCAATGATGTTGAATGGCCATTTCGATATGGAGATCCCCACGGAGGATAACACATCACCTCAGCAATGGGTTTCTGAAAGGATTTTTCTGTTGCTGAGGGGATGTGTTATCCCCCGTGTGGATCTTCATATCGAAATGGCCATTCAACATCATTGAATTAATCCTTTTTTAATTTATATATATATATATATATATAAATTCCGTAAATGCAGAGGAAAATCCAACAAGATCAACTTAATATAAAAAAATATATTAAGTGTTATATATGTATATAAAGAGCTCAGTGGATGTTAGCCAAAGCAATGTGCTATTTATAAAGGAAAACTCAACACGTCATTATAAATTATAATTCATTTCTATGAGCTAAATTATCTCATTTAATCAGACCACACAATATTCGTTCCATTCGGTAAAAACATTTTGTGTTGAGTTTTTTTTAATAAATATTGCTGAAAGCAATCGGATGTCTAACCGTACTGATGAGCCGTGATACAGCGAAACAGATCTGTCTGTGAATGACTATTTACGTTCTCACACCCTGACTGAATATTATGGAAGAATGGTAGACATTGAAAAACAGTAGCTACTCTAGCAATAACGCATCGCTCATTCAGTAATGTATTTGGACACTCTCAGCTACTGGCGTGTTTTTACATGGCATATCACACGCTAAAAGTCTACCCCCTTCTACCGAGCGCCCATAGCTCAGTGATAGAATCGCCGACTGATGTCAATTCGGTCGGTTATCAATCCTGGCTAGAAGCATTTTTTTTAATTATTATAATAAATTTTATTATAATAAATACATAGTTAAACAAAAACATAGTTTACTGCATCACAAAACCTTTGTGTTTCGGTAATACCTTCGAAAATTCCCGCCACTTAATTGTCTGGATATGGTAAAAATTGTGTTATTTTTAAGTTTCTATATAATATATCACAAAATAAGTCCCGGGCCTGACATTGTACTACTAATATAAAAATTCATGCAGTTTTTGTAAAGTACTAACCTTCAAATCACACGTGCAAAAATTTGGGCCATTTCGGATTATTAGTTTACAAATTACAGTTATTTAACCAAAGCTACAGTTGGAAATTTTCAAAATAATGAAAAAAATTTCGTGTGTTCATAAAGCATTACTATCTGATTTGAAAAAATACTGACTTGATAAATGTTATTCGAACTGCTCCGTCGGAGACTTTGGTTAAGAGGTTGTATGCTGACATTTAACGCGGTCGTACATACACAAACGATGCTGAATGAACAGGTCACCCAAAATCGGCAATTTTTTCCGGAAAACATAAAAAAACTCTACAAACGCGTTTTGGTCGATCGTAAATTGAAGTTGCGTGAGATAGCATAGGAGTTGAACATATGAGAAGGCAGTGTATTCACCATTTTGCATCAACATTAGTCAATGAGAAAGCTGTGTTCAGAGTGGGTGCCGCAATTGCTGTGGGTTGGATGAAGATATATATATATTTCTAAACATATACTGTTAAGTATAAGAGACAATGAATGTCTATTATGTTTAATCATGAGCCGTTCTAAACATATTCTGTTAAATATAAGAGACAATGAATGTCTATTATGTTTAATCATGAGCCGTTCTAAACATATTCTGTTAAATATAAGAGACAATGAATGTCTATTATGTTTAATCATGAGCCGTTCTAAACATATTCTGTTAAATATAAGAGACAATGAATGTCTATTATGTTTAATCATGAGCCGTTCTAAACATATTCTGTTAAATATAAGAGACAATGAATGTCTATTATGTTTAATCATGAGCCGTTCTAAACATATTCTGTTAAATATAAGAGACAATGAATGTCTATTATGTTTAATCATGAGCCGTTCTAAACATATTCTGTTAAATATAAGAGACAATGAATGTCTATTATGTTTAATCATGAGCCGTTCTAAACATCGTATTTTGGCTTTAATTTCATGATATTACCGTAACTATATATATATATATATATATATATTTCTAAACATATAATGTTAAATATAAGAGACAATGAATGTCTATTATGTTTAATCATGAGCCGTTCTAAACATATTCTGTTAAATATAAGAGACAATGAATATCTATTATGTTTAATCATGAGCCGTTCTAAACATATTATGTTAAATATAAGAGACAATGAATGTCTATTATGTTTAATCATGAGCCGTTCTAAACATATTCTGTTAAATATAAGAGACAATGAATGTCTATTATGTTTAATCATGAGCCGTTCTAAACATATTCTGTTAAATATAAGAGACAATGAATGTCTATTATGTTTAATCATGAGCCGCTCTAAACATATTCTGTTAAATATAAGAGACAATGAATGTCTATTATGTTTAATCATGAGCCGTTCTAAACATCGTATTTTGGCTTTAATTTCATATTACCGTAACTATATATATATATATATATTTCTAAACATATAATGTTAAATATAAGAAACAATGAATGTCTATTATGTTTAATCATGAGCCGTTCTAAAAATCGTATTTTGGCTTTAATTTCAGTTGAAAATAAAGACAAAAACTCTTCAACATTTGGATAATTTTTTTTAAAGTTCGTTCTAAGCTTTCGGCTCATATTAGCCATCTTCAGAGAGGTTACAAGGACGTTAACACAAACACATCCATCATCACCAACGATTTTATCTTGTGTTGACATGAAACTCCGCTAAGCAACTGCAACGGTTACCAAAAATAGCAATTGCAATTCGCAAATTTGTAATGCCGTTCTCTCTTTTAGGTCGTCTCTTTTCTAATTATTACATGGCAAATTTAGAAAATAAAATAATTAATTACAGCAATAAACCCTCTGTAGATGTAAGATACCTAGATGACATTTTAGCTAAGAATGTCGATCAAATTACAGAACTTAAAAACAAATTTGAAAGTCACTCCGTCCTCAAATTTACATTAGAACTGAATATTAATAAGAAAATCCCATTTCTTGATGTATTCATTGATTCTAGCACACACAGATTTACTACTTCTCTATATAAGAAACTAACTAGCATCTAGTGTTTTCTTAATTCTAATAGTGAATGCCCCCAACGATATAAGTTAGCTGATAAAAAAAAAACTTAATTCAACGCACACAAATGATATCTTCTTCCAAAACCATATTTTATAAAGAATTACACAACATTTAGCAAACACTTGTCAATAATGGATTTCCTAACTTCCTTACTGATCAACAAATTAAAATGTATCTCAACAAACTTAACAATTGCTCTAACAATATTGATAATATTAATAATAATGTTGTATATCAAAATAAACATAACACTATTAACTTATACTATTGCAGCCAAATACATAATAATTACAAACAAGATGAAAAAACTCCCAAAAACATAATACGTAGAAATGTTAAACCAGTGGGTAGTAATAATCAAATTAGACTCATCATATTTTATGAAAAAATTCAAAACAATTGCCCTCGTAGTCTCTAATAACCCTACAAGGACTCAACTAAATCCTCTACAAAAACCCAATGTAGTGTATTAATCTACATGCTTGTTCAGAGATTGTATCACTGGTACTAATAATAAAGTCACTACATATATTGGTTTTACTACAACCACGTTCTACCGTAGACTTACCTGTCACCTTTCTGATCAAATTACAATTAAACAACATTTCTCAGAAAAAACATAAGCATGTAGGTAATATCAGACAGATTTTAGTCAACAATACAATTATAATATAATAATCTGGCCCCACCCGAAGAAGGAAGCTGATACAAGCGGGGGCGTTTTCCGGCCGTTGAAAGGAACGGATGGTTGTTTGACCTTATTTCCGGTAGTAGCGGAAATGGCCACAAGAGGCAGACAGAACAGGTGTCTCTGAGAATTTACGTAGGCGTCGCGTAGGCGTCGCGTGATCAAGGCAAAACCGGAAGAAACGAGTCCCCGGTTTTGGAAGATATATAAAGACTGCGAAAAATACAGTCTTGCGAATCAGTTTAGACGAGTCTCCAGAAGTCGACAGTAGAAGAGAAGTCGAACCCAGTCAGTCTTGACGGTCTCCAGAAGTAGACAAGAAGAAGAAGAAGGCAGTCAGCCTCGACAGAAGAGTCTCGAGAAGTCGAAGAAGAAGCTAGACGAGCTAAGAGAGAGTATACACTCACGTCGTCACCCCTGTCAACCTTGGAAGAGCGCTCCCTCACTCTCTGTTCCTAGGCGACACGGTCCATCGTCTTTAATAAAAATATAATATATATTTTTATATATACCCCCGTGTTTGTCTGTTTCTTGCTATATAACACAATAATCCTCACTCATGCACACAGCAAAATGGTTATAAACAAACCGACAATTTGAAATTATTTGTTTGAACATTATTTTTGATCGATACTTGTATCTAAGTAGATATTCTGTTTATAGTCAAACAGTATTATATATTTATTTCTAATGGTGTGATCACTTACGATAAATTTTTGTTAACAAAATGAGTGTCATTCGGCAAGCTTCGAACCTGCGACCCCTATCCATATTGATCAATAAATAATGTTCAAACAAATAATTTCAAATTGTCGGTTTGTTTATAAACATTTTGCTGTGTGCATGAGTGAGGATTATTGTATTGTTGACTAAAATCTGTCATTTCGTTAATCTTCGTTAATTTCCGTAACATGTTTACATTTGTTGACATTACTATACATTTCAGAGCAGATATGGTTATTGCGATGAATCGAAAATTGTGTTATATAGGCTTGATTTGGTTTCGTTTAGGCTGTCATTCGTGGTCGAGAGGTCTAAAACGCGCCAGATAAATTGATGGTTTAACCTATATACCAAAAACATACAAATAATATAATATAGATATATAAAGCATATACATTTTTAAAACATATTTATTTTGATATATACTAAAACATATGACAGGCATGAAATTTAAATTTAAAATTATCAGCATCGCCTCTTGTGCGAGTGGTCGTCGCAAAATCATTAACATCAGTGTATTCGGAAGTGTATACGCAAATATCCTTGAGAAAGGTATTAAACTGTCTCTTCCCATTAGTTGTGGGTTAAATAAAAGGAAATATTGGTTTCTGCAGCCTTAGCTGGCAACCAAACTACCGCAAAACGTACTGCGGATAATCTTTTGCCCATTCAGTCAGAGACATGATCGGCCAAGCGTATATCACGTTTGGCACTTAACTGACTGGCTAATACATATACTCAGGGTGTATAAAAAAAACTTTTTGCAAACTTTGGTGGGGGGGGGGGGAATTCCTTAAACCAAAAGTAGGATAAATCTCCATATAAACACATGACCGAAAAATCCTTCGTATTTTGGTAGGTATGAATAAATAAAGTATTCTTACAATTTTTATATAACATTGTCTCTCAGATTTAATGAAACTTGATGATATATATATATATATATATATATATAATTCATTTGTCCGCAACGACTCTTCCCCCACCGTTAGTGATTTGCAAAAGACCAATGTAGTATATAAATTCATATGTCCATTTAGAGAATGTATCTCTAACAACCTCAATAATATCTACATCGGCCACACCACAAATTCGCTCTCACGGCGTCTGACGTTGCACTTAAATGAAAATTCAAATATATTCCGTCATTTAGAACAACACGGTTATCAACGCACACTTCTGAGAAAAACGCTTGTTGATAACACGTACATACTCAAACAAGAAAATAATAAGCAGAAACTAAAAATCCTCGAAGCACTCTACATTAAACAGTTTAAACCTGGTTTGAATACAATCAATTTCGATATTTCCAACAACGTACTCAAATGTCTGTAATCAGACCAGGGACCACAACACCACTATTTTGTCACTGTCTTCGGCCATCCGCCACGGTAGGGATGGACTTATATTTTCAATTCAATTATCTTTATTGTTAATAGCTTAAATGTTCTATGTTTACTGTGTGTTATTATTTACTCTTTGATAATGGTTTATGTGAGCCGAAAGCTTAGACCTGATAAAAAATTCAACAAATACTGTGATTTTTTGTTGTCTTTTAACGACATCACCATCAAGTATATCAGACGGTATGAACGGATCCTACACAAAATTAATAGACAAAACTTGTCTATATTATTCAATGAAATCTGCATTAATGAAAAAATGCTGCCAAAATACACACAATATATATATATATATATATATATATATATATATATATATATATATATATATATATATATATATATATCGCCCATAGCTCAGAGGTAGAATCGTCGACTGACGCTAATTCGGTCGGGTTTCAATCCTGTGTTAGAAGCAATCGGATGTCTAACCGTACTGATGAGCTGTGATTCAGTGAAAGAGATCTGTTTGCGGATGACTATATATACATATATATATGCATGTATGTATGTATATATATGCAAATATATATATAAATACATATATATATATATATATGTGTGTGTGTGTGTGTGTGTGTGTGTGTGTGCGGATGTGCGGATTTATATACATACATATATATATGTGTGCGGATGTGCGTTGTGTTGCGGTGGATCTCGGCTTGGAAAGGAAATCGGTGAGTCGAGTTCGAATTCCAGTTGAATACCCTGCATTCATTTGAGCACTGGTATCCTTGGGAAAGGTATTAATCCGTCCCTTCCCTCCAGTTATGGGTTAAATAAAAGAGGTATGCTGTTCTTGCGATCTGTGATGAACCTCTGCAATAAATACATACAGACATATATATATATATATATATATATATATATATGTATGTATGCATCGGGTTTTAACCGAGAGGTATTTTCAAGCAGAAGGTCTACCTTGATTGTTGTCATTTTTTTCTTGTGTGTTTGTTTATTTTTCTATATATTATCGCAGATTCTCTTTTACTATCACTTACCGCTTAAGAAAAAGTTGAAAGCTTTGGTTCATGAAGACCAAGAAATGATGGACCAAATAAATAAGTGCCAACATGAATTAGAATCGAAGAGGTCACATTACAAAAAAAAAAAAAAAAAAAAACAATACACACCTCACAGACCGCAATAATCGACTTTTTAAGCCTACACCAGTGTGAAAAAATAATTTTTATTTCTTTTGTTAACCGTTCTAAACATGTTGTTGGTGTTAAAATAAATAATTATGCTGAATAGTTTTTTTCAAAGTTAGAACATCTTATGTTCTCGTTTACTTATTATCAGATTACATGGTAAAATATCAAATATGTACATTCTGGAGAGTGAAATATACGATCGTGGAGAGGATAGGTCACGAGGTTTAGTGAGCAACCATCTGCCGTATGAGAGCAGTTTTTGCTGGCAGTAGGAGTGGTCGCATACAACAAGTTCCAATATATATATATATATAGGAAAAACTACTAAAAAGTTCTAAGTTTTAAAATGCATTTTTTGACAGTATTTATTTATTTCTATTATTATATTTGTTATTTCAGGCCGTCCTCGGCCTTTCATCAGAAACAAATGATTTTAAAATTTAGATAGATAGATAGATAGATAGATAGATAGATAGATAGATAGATAGTGTGTCCAATTGTAATGATCCTTAATGCAAAAATGGGTGCCGTTTCCGTAGTTTACTGATAGAAAGCCCCTTTAGGGAAGCAGGATTTTTTGTCATAAAGTGTTCGTTATCAAGACAGTGGTAAAGCGTTAATAACATTATTCGCTTCTGCATTAATATAACCAATTTATAGTCGAACAAAGACTACACAGAGCGACGAAATCATTTCCTCATGTTACCATGCATTGGTGTCGTTCTTGATTTTAAATGTACCTTACACGGTTCGATGTTACCTGTCGATCAATTTCCAGAGTTATATATTTGTACATTTATACAGAGCAACCTCGGTTCTCGAACGTCTCACATATCGAACAAATCCGTTTTCGAATGAGAATGCCTTGGTTATCGAACAAAATTTCAGTTCTCGAACAGCATTACCGAACTGAACGGAATCATTTTTGTGTCGACCACCATGTTTTATAAATTTGTGTGTTGTATTGTGCTTTCTTTTTCTAATTATCTTACTGTGCTATTTTTTCTCTTCATTAGCCCTTCATCATAAGCCCAAAGACAACTAACAGTGACATTTTTTTTTAATCATTTCACCCCGAGCAAGGCAGAAACGCCACTGATGTGCAGGGGGTTACATAAATGTAAAAAGATTAATTAGAAAAGAGTGAGGAGTACAAGCTAGTTAGAAAGGAACAATAGAAAGCTGAGAAAGCAGGTGCAATGACAGATACATGGGCGGAGAGAAAGTGAAGATTATACAGGGGAGGGGAGAGAGCTAGAGTCCAGTGGTTAGTAGATGAGTATTAACTTTGCATTTAAATTTCTGGAGGTCGTAGCCGTCAGGAAAGCAAGAATACGGGAGTGAGTTCCACAGGCGGGAAGTGCGAGAGAGGAAGCTGCAGGAGTAGAATTGTCGTCTGCATTTGGCTAACCTGACTGTGAATGGGTGGGACCCAGTTGCCAGTCTGGTTGCACGGGTAAACACCTGTTGAGGAGGCATCAGTGACTTAAGCTCATCCGAGCAGAAGCCATGAAAGTATAGTTTAAGTGAGTTTATCAGCAATACAGGGAAAACTGTGCACAAGCCTTTTCTCGGTACTTCCTTGTTTAGGAAGTTTGAGCTGTATATTATATTGATATTTTCCTGGAAAAAATTTGAATAAGTAACCATCTTGAGGCCCAGGAATAGATTAATCTATTTTATATTGATTCTTGTGGAGAAAATAGTTTCAGTTTACGAAAATTTCGGATCACGAACGGCCTCCAGGAACGAGGTTCCACTCTATATCGTTTTATATTCTTATCAGAAAGAACCTGTTGAAATTTTTAGGATGCATAGCGAGTAAAGAAGGTTTAGAAAATTGACACCCACAAATCATAATTGAAGGCAATAGCAACAGAGGAAAGCGGCGTATGATTAAGCGAGCGTATGTAAATGCTTGTCAGATCAGATATTAGGAGCGATGGCAAAACGACAAATACTACTAGGAGCTAGAAAGGACAGGGAACCATGCAGAGCCATGATCGTCTATGTCCTGAAGGGAGAGAGCACATAAAACTGCAGCACAGAAAAAGAAAGAAGAACAAGAATCACAAAAAGAAGAACAAGAATAACAAGAAGAAGAAAAAGAAGAACAAGAACAAGAAGGGGGCACGCTACGGATCAAGACGACAATAGAGAAAGAGAATATTCGGTGAAATTCGTAAAAGTTCACTGATGAAAGATCAAGGACAAATAACAGAAAGCAATGGCGCCATATTTGTGTCTGTTGAGTCCGATTGAAAATCCCTTCTCCTTGTTGAAAATCAGCTTTTTTTTACTTTTTTTTTTTTTTTTTTTTTTCAGCAAAGCAAAGGTAGGTTCTTGGCAGAACAAGCCGTGTGTTTTCAGCGTCAATCTTAGCAACTCTTATGCGCGGCGCCATTGAGCGCTACTTGCTGTAAGCTCTCTTCAAGAGCTTACCGAAATCGCAGTTCTAATATTCCAAGCTTAAAAAAGTGGCCCATCAGTGGATTCTATTTCGGTCCCTTGCATAATCGACAGACACGTTGGCGTTCAAATACAATAACCTTCAGAAATTAATAGTCAACAGAGAGTATTATATGCATGCATTAGAATGGACCCTTTTTTTTTATTAATCCGACAGATTTTATGACTTAAAACGTTCTTTTTTAGTAGATAATCGTATTTGAATAGGCGCTCCGCTGATTTATTAAAGAATTTATTTACTTTTGTTCACCTATAGGCCTGACCGTTGATATCTATCTATCTATCTATCTATCTATCTATCTATCTATCTATCTATCTATCTATCTATCTATCTATCTCTGACTCTTCATATCTCTCCCAGTCCCTTTATCTATCTATCTATCTATCTATCTATCTATCTATCTATCTATTTAACTATCTATCTTTTTTTCCTGTTAGCTTATCTTTATTTCTTTTGCTATTTCTATCTATCTATCTATCTATCTATCTATCTCAAACTCTTCATATCTCGCCCAGTCCTATTATTTTTCTTTTTCTTTCTTTCTTTCTTTCTTTCTTTCTTTCTTTCTTTCTTTCTTTCTTTCTTTCTTTCTACTTAAGCTTTATTTTTAGTGGGTACTTTTATTTGAGTAAGCGCTCCGTTTATATTAAGTACCTCGAGTACCTTTGATATCTAACTTTTAAACTGAATTTTTATAAATGAGAACGTTTTCTTGAAACTTTTCTTTAAGATTTAATTGAAAGCTAAATGATTAAATTTACTATTTCCAGTAAGCAAAATACTCTCTGGTTTAATTCAAATAGAAATTATATTCATTGGAATATTAAAGTTTGAGATTTTTTTCAATTTTTGAATTTTCCACCATTTTTGAGCGATCGACACATTTGTAAACAAAAGTTAATTCTCGGTTTTAAAATTCTTGTAAAAATATAATATACAACTGGGACACATTATTTTCAGAAAATTGATAAATTCTATGTTAAATTAATCCGATTTAAACAAGTATTATTTATTTATAGCGTGAAATTTAGATTAAAACTATTTCTTAATCACAGTGTTGAATTTTTTGACCTGTCCACCGTATATCAAACGTACTTGATTAGAGATAAGATAAAAAGTGTATGGTGTTCATAAGTGATAAAATTGTAGAAATTTTTCGGGTAAGGGAGGAAACGCTGTCCTTTTAATTTGCACATAGAATTTACCATATAAAAAAAAATTATTATTTTAAAAATATGAAGGCCAAACAATTTGCATTAAACTTTTAAATTTTCGATAAGAATATAATCTCCAATTATTAAATTAAAAATCTAACCGCAACAAATCTTTGAAGTATTTAAAAAATTTTTTTAAAATTTATAAGTTATTATAAAATTTTTTTCAGACTGTAATGCCCTTAATTTTTATGATTTTTCAAGCAATTACAAGTTTATCAAATTAAACAATTTCAGAGTTTTATTGCTTTTTTTTTATTTTACTCTTCTGAGCAGATTTTCGGATAGTGTTGTAAAATTTAAAATAAAAAAATCCAATGAATCCTGCGTTTAAGTAATAAAAACATAGACAGCAACAAATTAAAATTTATTAAAATTTCATGGATTTACGTAGAGGTGGGTAACAGAGGTAAAAAAAATATTTTTACTAAAATTTTTAAGAATAATAATTTCAAGAATAATTTCATTTATTTATGAATGCGTATTGAAAGTTTCATTAAAATTCGACAATTATTTGGTTTTTGCGAGAATTTCCAAATTAATGTGTTTCTTACCGGAAAAAAGTGGATGATGTCATCATTACGTTTTCCATTGTAAACAATCGTAACGTTTTGGTTTCCCGCTAACTCAAATCAAAACAAGATTTTCTGCCAAGATTTCGAACATGTTAGAAGAGATTAAAATATTTTGAAAAATAATTAAAAATTACTTTGATCTTGCCTCTTAATAATAATATAAATATTTTGATGGGAAAAGTTCGTTTTTATTAAGTTTGAGGCCTTTTTTTATACATACTATGCTGTTTTTAGTGATATAGAGGCGGTACCTGGTTTAAATTAATAAAAATCTCTCGCATCAGTAAACAATCCATTCTAAAATGTTCTCTTATGCTTTCATTGGCAGGCTTTCCGACAATTTTTCCACTGAAAACTTATTCAGCAAAGCTAAGAAAGACTACGCAACAGTCCTAAACATGGCGGTATCTAGGCAACACTCACATACCACATAGCACAAAAAAGCCGACAGGAATAGAAATATGATATGCTTCAACTTAACGTACAACAAAAACATAGTAAAAAATATTCATTAAACTCATACAAAACACTTCCCCGCATCAAGCCCTCTCAACAAAATATTCAACAGAACACAATAAAAATCAGCTGCAGAGAACATGACACTAATAATAAAAATGAAGAACATGAGAAAATTTTTTAAAAAAAGACATGAAGAGATTAAACCCACCTGTAACTGCAAGATAAAGAACAAATGTCCCTTAAACGGCAATTGCTTGTAGAACAATGTAATATACCAAGCTACTGTAAAATCGAAAAAAAATATATATAGGATTAACTGAAGGATCCTGGAAACAAAGAAACTACTCTCACGAAACAGCACCAAGATTTCTAAGCATATCATGGATTCTAAAAATTATAAACAAATCACATAAAAATATAATTAAAAATAGGAAAAACAACAGCCCACAACAATCAATACAATTAAACTGTAAACCCTGCCTAGAAAAATAGCTATACTTACCTTCCTAGACCAAAACAAACTACTAAATAAACGACCAGACCTCATCTCAAAATGCAGAAACGAAAACAAAATTTTACTACACTACATAAAAATCGAAAGGACCAGAATAAGTGAAAATAAATAAATGAAATAAAATATAAAATACAATAAATTCCCACAATGCAATAGACTACCCATAATGCATCACAAACCTTTATATATATATATATATATATATATATATATATATATAGAACGTCGTGCAAAAGCACAAAGCACATGGCCTGATGATTGCGTTTAGCATGAAATAGATTGTCGCCTCTGGGTGTTGACGTCAATGTCCACCTTTATATTTTTATATATAGTCACTTTAAACATTATACATACTGGATAATTGTATATAAATTGACGCTACGTTTATTTATTAAACAATATACTTATTCCCATCTAGAGGCCTGAATATTCGAAAAATATTATTAACTAAAAAATTGAGTTCTCCAGCAGGATTTGAACCTGTGTCACCCAGGGTAGAGGAATGGCTTAACAAAGTGGAGATGAAGAACAGTCAGTTAGACCGAAAGCGCAAACGTTTCCTTATTAAGATTTCCCGAACATTCAGGCTGATAGACGAAAATAATAAAAAAAATACACTGTTAAATAAATGAAAAGATCGTCTGCTCAAATAAGAGTATCCACTTAAAAAAAAAGTGATAAAAATCAACCGGCTCAAAAAAAAAAAAAAAAAAAATATATATATATATATATATATTCTAAAAATATTCTTTGTATATGTTTGGATATAAAACTAAGTGTGGATTTTAAAAATTCGGCAGACTTGAAGGAGACTGCGACCACCTTTAAATTTGTTGTTTTTCATTTTTTTTTTTTTTTTACTTTTTTCAGTGCAATTTATCGATTACATCCTAAACTTTCCGATTGACAAAAACAATTTGGAAAAATTTCAATATTTAAACAATTTTAGTGGTAGGGGGCTCAGTTTTTTTTATAGAACGTTATAGTAAATCGATCCTCCATTTTGGAACCACTCGCCGGTACGACATTACCACCACCTCTAAATTAGTTGATTATCAATTTCTTTTTACTTTTTTCAGTGCGATCTTATCGATTAAACCGTAAACTTTCCGATTGACAAAAAATTTAGTAAAAATTTCAACATTTAAACAATTTGGCGGGGGGGGCTCAGTTTTTCATACAACCTTATAGTAAACCTGTGCAATTAACTTTTTTGCTTGCGCATATTCAACAACTGAATCCTTTACGAAATTTTTGAATAAAGCCGTTCTTGGAGTTTCCGAGGAAGCTGTCATCGTAAAAACTGAAGAAAACTTGAAATCAAACCGAACCCAATGCAAATGGTTCCAAAATGGAGGATCGATTTACTGTAACGTTGTATGAGAAACTGGGCCCCCACACACACACCAATTGTTTAAATATTAACATTTTTTTCAAATTTGTTTTGATAATCGGAAACCTTATGTAATAACCGATTAGAATGCGCCAAAAAAGTAAAAAAAAATGAAAAACAACAAATTTAAAGGTAGTTGTAGTCTCCTTCAGGTCCGCCAAAAATTCGAAGGATTTATTACAGGAGAAGTTTCGATGAGAATCAAGAAATTGGCTTCGTCTTACCCTGGCCAAGTGGTAATGTATACCGAGCTAAACGCTAGCTCCCTTCGGCCCTGGCCATGTATACTGCCGAAACGCTCAATATTCTATATTAAGATTTCTCGAAAATTCAGGCCGGTAGGTGAAAATGAATAAATATATTGTTCAACAAATAAATGGAGAGCCTGCTCAAATACAAGTATCCAGTAACGTTTAAACTGATAAAAATCTACCCGCTTGACAACAAATCCATTCTTTCTTTCTTTCTTTCTTTCTTTCTTTCTTTCTTTCTTTCTTTCTTTCTCTCTCTCTGTATATATATATATATATATATATTACGGAGTTTAATGGAAATCTACGAAACTGGTATTAGCTGATATATTTGAATTGTTTATTTGTTTAACACCATTATATTTTAATGGATACTCGTAATTTAGAGGAAAGTCTGTTTAACTTTTATATATTCACATGTATATAATTAAACAGTACATTATAATTTCCACTGGCCTTAATCGTTTGAATCGAACCTGCAAATTCCCACACCGGAGAGATGTCGTCTTTAGACCGGGCGTGTCTTTACCAATCGACCCACGGAATATTTCCTGAAAGACAAAATTCAATTTCACCTTTTGCTTCTGATTTTCACCGAACGATTAATATTTGCTCAGATTGTATCCGAATGGAAACAAACTCAACCGAAGACAACATACGAAATTTAACGGAAATAGCCGACATATTTAAATTTTTTATTTGTTTAACATCATTTATTAATTAAAAGATACTCGTGTTTAAGTAGAAAGTCTGTTTACTATTTTATATATAAACACACACACACACACACCCACACACACACACACACATATATATATATATATAGTTAATTATAGTTATATATATATATATATATATATATATATATATATATATATATAGTTAATACATTATATTTTTGAATTTTTCATTTGTTTGATAATAAAAATAATAATGTTAAATAAATAAAAATTCAAAACTTTGGTTGAAATTAGAATTTAAATATGAAAAGATCCTGACATACCTTGGAGTATAATGAAAATAGCTAAACCATACAACGCTGGCAACGTATGCAGATTGTGCCAGGAGGAAAACTTACCTATTACATTGTTCCTTGGAAAGAAATTACTAAATGAAAGATCAGAAATTATGTCCAGATGTAATCATACCCATAAATACTTTCTAGGATCATAAAAGCATAGATGAAAGTGTTCTAAGATCATTAAATATCTTCTCCCTAATATTGAAAATTCTTCGGTGCCTTGAAAATTCAAGTTGCGCGTTATAAAAAATCCCTGTTTGAAAAACGGTAAAATCAATTACTGTAAATCGCACGAAGATAGCGAAAGCTTGAAAACTAGGTCGCGGAAATAACTAATTTCAAAATTATATATATATATATATATATATAATTTAAATGTTCTATGTTCACTGAACATAAAATGCTCATCCTTTGATAATGGCTTATGTAAGCCGAAAGCTCAGATCTGATAAAAAATCAACAATTATTGCGATTTCTTGTCGTCTTTCCATGACAACACTAACAAGCTAATCAGATCATACGATCTTACACAAAATAAATAGACAGAACTTGCCTATATTATTCAATGAAACCTGTATTAATATATATATATATATATATATATATATATATATATATATATATATAATTCAAATATTCCAAAATCGGATGGCCATTTCAACGAGTAAACTTAACAACCGTCTTATAAGCGAGAACAAGATATTATGGAAAAATAAATTTATATATATATATATATATGTGTGTGTGTGTGTGTGTGTGTGTGTGTGTGTGTGTGTGTGTGTGTGTGTGTGTGTGTGACCCCAAAAAAAAGAAGTAAGGGTAGGGAAAAAGAAAAAAGAAACAGAAAAGAAAAACGTAGCAGATCCTTGCTCTCGGAACATGTAGGTTTGCCACTTTCGTGACAGGAGCGAAAAGAGATACAATAAAATAAATTAAAATTAAGAAAAAATAATTCTGGTGAAATAACGGTTCTCCAAGACCAAGATTATAATAAATGAAACTGGGACAAATGTACTGTATATTTGTTTCCGTTTTATTCTTTTTTTTAATTATCGCGTCTTCACGAGTCAATTTGTTCTGTCATATCCTTACTTCTTTTATTTAATAGCAAAATATATTTCGCATATTTAATAAAATATTATTCGTTCATAATTGTTTGATTTATGATTAATTATTCCTAATCACTGCACCTCAAACAAGGCGTTGAAAACAAATAGGAACTAAGATGTTACTGGATGTAAAAAAAAAAAGGAGGAAAATAAAGAAAACGACTGACATTGCAATTTTTAAAGATCAGTGTTGAGTGGAAGGCAAGATGCCCGAAGTAAATCCTACAAGCGAAAAGTACGAAAGAAGAAACTATTAGCATAGGACGTACGGCTACATCTAGCTTTTCAACTGTAAAAACAAAATGAAAACTAGATTCCAATTTAGTCAATTAAGTGTCATACATGAAACACGATTGGGCGATCATGTCTCGAAAGAGACATGACTGATTGGATAGAAGATTTCCCGCAGTTGATTACCATTGCTTTCAGTGGTAGACTGGTTGCTACCAAATATGTTCTGTTATTTAATCCATAACCGGAGGGAAGAGACGGATCAATACTTTTCCCACGGGTATTTGATATTCACTGCACCACAACACACATTTGTTAATGTGCTTAAATTCGTGAAGTCAAAATAACGACTTCATCATAACAATTTTCATGAAATCTACATTATGGCTGTGGGAAAATGGTGGACACGGAGATACCAGGTCAAGACCTATAACATTGTAGTATATATCAACTAGCAGTATAACCCTGCGTTGCTCGAGTGTAATGAAAGCTTTAAAAGTAATCCATGGTCCTGGAGCTCAGACTCTTTGAACATTAGCACGAAAGACTAAAAAGCAATAGTTGTTTCCAGTTAAAGCAAAACCGTAGACTGAAAGAAAAATGAATGGATGTAAGTCAAATTTTGATATCCTGGTATCGATATCAAATAAGGTTTTTTCGTCGTAAACGAAATTTTGAAGGCTAAATAAGTCCTCTGAGTAAATGGTATCATGGCTGAGACTAAAAACTACAATTATACCTACTTAGAGTCAAACCCGAAGTAAAAACTAAAATAAAAGGGCTGAAAATATACAAACATACAGGCAGATAAACAGACATACACACACAAACAACTTGCCTTTTATATATATATATATATATATATATATATATATAATCGATTTTCTGCACTATTGTAAGAACTGAAACCTTGAAACTTTTGGATATCGTTTCTTATGTCTTTGTCTATGAGTGTATCAAATTTTATTAAAATCGAACAACTCCTTCTATAACCCGATCTTTTCGATTATCGATTTTCGATATTTATCGGGGGTACCTCGACACAAAACCTAGCTAGAACACTTATAGTACAACTGTGTAAATTTTGATGAAAATCGGTTCAGCCATTTCGGAGTCTATAGTTAACGGACACACACACACACACACACACACACACACACACACACACACACACACACAGAGACAAAGTTCCATTTATAAATAAGTTGAGATATGTTATGTGGCTGGTTTCTCGAGAAGAAAAGTTGGAGAAAAGCCTATGAAGGTATCAGTTTAATCTAAAAATTTTTAATTTTTTGCTTTCATTGGTACAAATTTGTCAGCAATAACAACTCAACATCTCAGAAATTATTTGTTCTATAATCAATGATTTCGTGGCGTCCCAAAAGTGCTACCCATGTCATGATCCCTACTTGCTATAACCTGGGTACGCCACTGCTTTTGGGAAATGGCTATGTCGTGAGTTACGATTTTAATAGACGATCCATACTAGCGATTTTACTATATTACGTACTAGCAGTATAACCCGGCGTTGCTCGGGTGTAATGAAAGCTTTAAAAATAATCCATGGTCCTGGAGCTCAGACTCAGCCTAAAGAATATTTGAAATAATAAAATAATTGCGACAATTTACCAATCGCATATATTTATATATATATATATATATATACTAGCAGTATAGCCCGGCGTTGCTCGGGTGTAATGAAAGCTTTAAAACTAATCCATGGTCCTGGAGCTCAGACTCTTTGGCGCTGGCACGAAAGAGCAAAAAGCAATAGTTGTTTCCAGTTAAAGCGAAACCCTAGAAAGAAAAATGAATGGATGTAAATCAAATTTTGGTTTGCTGGTATCGATATCAAATTTTCTGCACTATTGTAAGAACTGCAACCTTAAAACTTCTGAATATCGTTTCTTATGTCTTTGTCTATCAGTGTATCAAAGTTGATTCAAATCGGACCACTCCTTCTATAACCCGATTTTTTCGATTATCGATTTTCGATATTTATCGGGAGTACCTCGACACAAAACCTAGCTAAGAACACTCGCAGTCGCTTATAGTACAACTGTGTAAATTTTCAAGAAAATCGGTTCAGCCGTTTCGGAGTCTATAGTTAACGGACATACACACAGACACACACACACAGACAAGGTTCCATTTATAAATAAGTTTATATATATATATATATATATATATATATATATATATATATATTATAGTTAATTGTAGTAATGTTCAGCGCTAGGGTGTTTGTTTTTTAGTAGTCTTACGTATAAAATATAATTCGTCAAGCTGGTTTTTCATCCTAAAGTGCTAGATATCGGGTTGAAGATAGAGTGTCTATATGCACAAAGTGTTTGTTACTTTAGCTGAGCAGATTCATGCCAACTTCGTAGTTACGTACAGACACCGTTATAAAATTCTCACTCGTCTAAAAGTTCCATTTATATATACGTTTAGATAGATTAGATATAGGGGTCGACTTATATATGAGTGTATGCGGTGGTTTATTTTTGTGTTTAGTTTTTCTTTAAAAACATATTTTTTAAAAGCTAAAACTATTTACTTAGTCTAGAGTCGATCCTTGGATTATGCTATAAGAATCCATTTTTTTTTAACGATGCCATGACACAGCGCTCATAATAGTTTTTTTTTTTTGTTGCTTTGAATTATTGTTTTCTTTCCGTTTTCTTATTTTGTATATCTGAAATTTTTTGTGGAGATTCCTTTTGTTTTTTCATTTTGCTTATGTCAATCTTCTCATAAATTGTTGTTGCTTGAATCGTTAGAAGGACCCCCCCCCCCACCTATTCTTTTTGTTTGTTCCGTCCTTCTTTTTTGTTCTTCGTTTTAATCTCTCTCACTCTCCGAAGTAAATAAAGTTAGCAGACTGTTGCTTCTGCCGATGCCAGCCATTCTGAATCCTCTGCACGCTGCAATGCACATTGCACATGGAGCAGTCACATCATCTTCGCTGCAATGACGTTGATGGCCACTTCGATCGACTCAGATCTTGCACACCAAAAGCCGTTGTCACTAATTTCAGATGGCGGTTTCCGGTCGACTATTTGGCATGTGCCGTCGGCGGAGGTATTCTGGCAGTTTTGAAGATAAGCTTCCCCACCTTACATTGCTCGTTGTCTTTGATTCAACCGTCTGAATTTAAATTTTTAGACGATTTTAATTTTTTTTTTTTTTTTTTTTTTTTTTGCTTATAAACGTTAATTTTTCTTTTGTGAAGTTCCCTTGCTAAAAAAAAAGAAAAAGAAAAAAGAAGAACGTCTCTTTGTAGGCAAAGAAAAGCAAAGAAAAGCAAAGACTATCTTTGATTTTGAGCGAAAAACGCCCCCAAAAAACTAAAAAAATAAATAAATAATAACTTTGATTATTAGAAAAACGAAATAGAGAATAGAATTACTGATTTGAAAACAAAACATTATGAATAAAATATTAAATCAGTGTTCGGATATAAATTTTTAATTCTTATTACATTTTTGGTATTATTTCAATATGTTTTTTGAACTTTCGATTAACAAGATGTTGCTGAAAAAACAATGACCCGATTCAGTTTCAAAAAATGATTTTGATATTCTGCCATTTAAAAATCTCATCTTGGTAATTAGAGTCAAGAACTTTTCAGCACCTCCTTGGATGTATTCTACATCTTTTAGACGCAGTGTCCGTCCTGATTCCATACCACAAATTCCTTTTCCTTATTATCTTTAAATTGCCATGAATTCATCGGAAATATAGTGGAAGATTTTTCTTTGCCTTGCTGTCTACACGGTTTTGAATTCACAATAGTCTAAATTCAGTTCTTAGGAGATCATGGCTCTCCACAGATTCCTTTTCTTTATTATCTGAATTGCCATGAATTCTTAGGAAAAAATAGTGGATTTGTTCACCATTGCCTTCTCCAAGGTTTTGTTTTGTATTCAGAATAATTTCCTCTCCTCGGGACTTACAGGATAATGTCAATCCAAATATTCCTTCTTTTATAAATTGTGATCTATTATTTCTTGCAAAAAGCCCAGTCAATTAAGCACCATACATGATACACGCTTGGGCGATCATGTCTCGAAAGAGACATGACTGACTAGGCAGAAGATTTTCACGCAGTAGGTTGCCATTACTTTCTGCGGTAGACTGATTGTCAACCAAGGCTATAGCAGTCAATCTATCCAGCTCAGTCAGTTAAGTGCCATGCGCGATACACGCTTGGGCGATCATGTCTCGAAAGAGACATGACTGACTAGGCAGAAGATTTTCACGCAGTAGGTTGCCATTACTTTCTGCGGTAGACTGATTGTCAACCAAGGCTATAGAAGTCAATCTATCCAGCTCAGTCAGTTAAGTGCCATGCGCGATACACGCTTGGGCGATCATGTCTCGAAAGAGACATGACTGATGCGAAGATTATCCCGCAGTAGGTTGCCATTGCTTTCTGCGGTAGACTGGTTGAACCCAATCTGTCCTATTATTTAACCCATAACTGGAGGGAAGAGACTGATTAATACCTTTACCCAAGTGGATCCTGCTATCCTGCTATTTAACCCATAAGAGACGTATTAATACCTTCCCCAAGTGTATTTACGTCTATGTGAATGCAACGATTTCAACTGGAATTCGAACTCGGCTCTCCGATTTCTCGTTCCAAGCCGATATCCACTGCACCATAACGTACACTCGAAGAAGAAAAGAAAAAAAAGGTAGCAAAGAGGTTTCCCGTTATCTTCCCTAGGATTTTGAATTTAAGTTAATGTTTATCCATTCAACACGTAGGTGGTAATAACTCTCGACAGCTTCCATTTCTTTATTATCTGTGAATTGACTTCTTGGGAAATATATTGAAGCGGTTTGCCGCTGCCTTCTCATAGTTTTTTGTTTTCAGAGCAGTAATTCTCGCTTCGATCATGACTCACCACAGCTTTCTTTTCATTATCATCAATGAATTGACATTACTTATTGCGAAATATATTGTAGCGGTTTTCTGCTGCCTTCTACAAGTTTTCGTATTCAGAGAAGTAATTCTACCTTTGAACAGACTATCCACAGCTTCCTTTTCTTTATTTTCTGTGAATTGCCATTCCTTCTTGGGAAATATATTGTAGCGGTTGATTTCTCCAAGATTTTGTATTCAAAGCAGTCATTCTTGCTTTGATGAAAGCTCTCCTTTCTCCTCTACCTTCTCAGAGTTTTTGTATTCAGAGCAGTAATTCTCGCTTCGATCATGACTCACCACAGCTTTCTTTTTATTATTATCAGTGAATTGACATTAATTATTGGGAACGATATTGTAGCAGTTTTCTGCCGCCTCCTACAAGTTATTTATATTGAGAGAAGTAATTCTCTTTCCGATCATGACCCTGCACAGCTTCTTTTTTTTCATAATCTGTGAATTGCCATTACATCTTGGGAAATACATTGTAGCCTTTCCCGCAGCTTCTCCAAGTTTGTGCGTTTAGAGCAGTCATTCTCCCTCCGATCATGACTCTCCACAACTTCCTTGTCTTTATTATCTATGATTTGCCATCACTATTGGGAAAGATATATTTTCCCGCTGCCTTCTCTAAATTCCTGATTTCAGATGTTTTTTCTCTCTCTTAGACCAGATCCAAAGCTCAGTCTACCATGTTAGCTAAATAATAGATGACAGGTGAAATGACTTTAACCCTATTTCCAGATAGCTTATATTAATTTTAAGTGATTTCCAAGATGGGAAGGGATTTTTCTAAAAATTGGAGAAGACAATTATTTTTGTTGGGAAAAGTAGCCGAAGTGATAAAATTGGAAAATACAGATTTAAAGATACATATAATGCAAATTGCATTTGTCTGGAGAAGTAAGCAAATTTTTCAATGTAGTGGATATTGACTCGGAACGACAAATCGGGGAGCCGAGTTCAAATTCCAGTTGAATTCCTTGTATTCACTTACCCTTGGGAAAGGTATTAATTCGTCTCTTCCCTCCAGTTATGGGTTAAATAACAGGACAGATTGGGTTCTATAGTCTTGGTCGGCAACCAGTCTACCGCAGAAAGTAATGGCAACCTACTGCAGGATAATCTTCTGCCCAGTCAGTCATGTCTCTTTCGAGACATGATCGCCCAAAGCGTGTATTACGTATGGCACTTAACTGAGTTACCTGAAAGTGTAGCCAAAATATTGTCATTGAGTTTTGACAATTTGTGACCTAGGTCAAAATTTGGCCTTTAGAATTTGTTGTTAACTTACTACCAGGACGGCTGGAAGGAACTGGCAGATAATAACAGAGAGTGAGTTTTTTCCCTTTCCCGGAAGAGCGGAAGACTCACTCGAAATGGTTAAATGATATTACTTCCATGTCAAAATGGTAAGTCATATATAGGGAGGGGGAAATAGAAATCCTGTGCTCACTTTCAACACCCTGGTTTTGTGCCTTTTTAATAAAACAGGTGTGGAAAACGAAATTAAGTGAGACTGGGACCAGCGATGGAATGATACTGTCAGGCTGAAATATCCTTCCACCAGATATATTGCAAGAGACTGTCAGTCCGAATTCAGCGACCTGTAAATTGAGCAAACCAGCGTCGCGTGGTGATAACAGATCACGAATATTAGCGTGCTACTGAAATACCAGCCAAATGATATTTGCTTGCGTCACTTATCTTTGACTTGTTTGTAATCTTGTATCTATTCGATATCTATAAATATATATAAATCTACACCGTGGCGTTGCAGTCTTATATATGTTTTTTATTATATACCATTCCCCTCGCTTGTCTGTGCTAAACTAGTCAAATAATAACAAGCGTTCCTGCTTTGGCCGGTCCGAGATCAACAACATAAAATGAGCGAAATCGACCAAAAATCAGGAAGCTGGGTTGGACAACAGCCAAGGGTTGTGTTACAGAACGGCTTCATGCATTTACCAATGAAATTTGTGCAAAAGTGAACGCAACAGGTGGTTTGAAGATCATTTTTGACAACTAACACCAATATGATCTTATCGAACTGATCAGCCTCGCTATCGAAACAGGAGTAAATGGCTTTGTCATCAGCGAAGATATCAACTTGAGAGCCGATGTGATCGGGAAGGTCATTAATGAAAATCAAAAACAATGTAGGACTGATGATGGATGGAAGACATGCGGATTAGTACGAAAAGAACTCGCCGTTCACAATTACTTTTATTTTACGATACGACAGGAAAGATTGGATCAGTTCCTCCCTCCCCCCAGAAAGACCATAACTATTCATCGTGGGGAGAAGATATTCATACCAAACCCCGTAGAAATCTTTCGAGATGTCGTAGAGTTAAAGAAAAAGAAATTATTCAATTAAAAAAAATTACAGTCAGAAGTTTTAGAAAATTTTACATTAAATGTTGAACTCGAAAAACGAAAGCGAAATTGCTTATCTTAAAGAAGACCCTACGATGAATCAAATATTGTCTTTCCACTTCGTGTCAACCGGGAATGTTAGTCCAAGAAGGCGCAAGAAGTCACTTTCCTGGAAGTCAGCATCAAGCATGCTGATGGAGGGTAGAGAGGAGTCTCTCAGATGATTATCAGAGATCAGTCTAGTTCTGGAAGCGTTAAAAATAACAAGCCATTCTTTACACCAGTTAACAACAGACTGACTGTCGTTTTGGATACCAGCTGCCATTTTGACCGTATCAAACTGATCAACCTCGCTATCGAAACAGGAGTAAATGGCTTTGTCATCAGCGTAGATATCAACTTGAGAGCCAATGTGATCGGGAAGGTCATTAATGAAAATCAAAAACAAAGCAGGACTAATGATGGATGGAAGACATGCGGATTAGTACGAAAAGAACTGGCCGTTCACAATTACTTTTATTTTACGATACGACAGGAAATATTGGATCAGTTCCTCCCTCCCCCCAGAAAGACCATAACTATTCATCGTGGGGAGAAGATATTCATACCAAACCCCGTAGAAATCTTTCGAAATGTCCAAAGCTACAGCCTGTACTTCACCCTCCTGTACTTCACTCTCCTCATCTAGAGCTTGATAAACCTTTTCCGGAATCATCGTCAGTACATCAGCTGTTGAACTCGAAAAACGAAAGCGAAATTGTTTATCTTAAAGAAGACCCTACGAGGAATCAAATATTGTCTTTCCACTTTGTGTCAACCGGGAATGTTAGTCCGAGAAGGCGCAACAAGTCACTTTCCTGGAGGTCAGCATCAAGCATGCTGATGAAAGGTAGAGAGGAGTC
This sequence comes from Ascarosepion bandense, assembly GCA_037127315.1. Classification (NCBI taxonomy): domain Eukaryota; kingdom Metazoa; phylum Mollusca; class Cephalopoda; order Sepiida; family Sepiidae; genus Ascarosepion; species Ascarosepion bandense. The sequence goes on from JBBBDQ010000763.1 coordinate 4,437,252, forward strand.
TCTCAGATGATTATCAGAGATCAGTCTAGTTCTGGAACCGTTAAAAATAACAAGCCATTCTTTACACCAGTTAACAACAGACTGACAGTCGTTTTGGACACCAGCTGCCATTTTGATCAAACTGATGAACCTTACTGTCGAGACAGGAGTAAATGGTTTTGTCATCAGTGGAGATACCAACTTGAGAACCGATATCATTGGGAAGGTTTGTTAATGAAAATCAAAAACAAAATTCGGACCAAGAATGGAACCTTGGGAGACACCTGCATTGAAGTATAAAAAGTGCAAGAAACGATATTACAAACTAGATCCATAGCTTCATACTGCCTCTTCCCTACACGAACTCGACCAACTAAACCTCAGATAAAGTGACGCAGTTGAAATCGTCCCCCTTTCAATGGTAGTGTTCTCTGACCCAGTCAAGGAGCAGTACGCAGATCTAACCGAAGATGACGCCTTATCCTGGCTGGAGCTATCTATTCCTACATTTCTGACTAGTTAGAGACGTGTTTTCGCGGTTTCATGAGTGTGGTTCTACAGAAGGATGCTGAGGATACCATGGGCCGAACAGGTTTGCAACCGCGTGGTTTTGGAGAGGATGGAGACTAAAAGAAAAAATGCACTTAACATCAAGAAAAGACAGCTGAAGTTTCTGGAAACTTATAATGAGGAAAGAGGGCGTGGAAAATCTGATCAACATGGCAGATAGAGAGAAATAAAGACAGTGGAAAGCAATGCATGACATACTTGATAGGCTTAAGCAAATGGATGGTAGAACAGTGTTTGGGAGGAATTACAAGAGGAAAGGTGCTACAAGAGACAGCGAGATGTGGAAGACTATGTCACCTATATTCTATATACAAGAAGAATTGTTGCAGATAGCGACCATATTTTTTCGCATCAACAACTCTTTTGTAGTCAAATGATGTTAAAGTTGCACCGTGTTCTAAGACAGCGGCAGTTACACTGCCACAGATACGCTAGCTCTTTACCTATTACGCCATATGTATTATTGTATTAATGAGAGAAAAAAAAATAGCTAGATTACTCGTTACTTTCTTCTGTCTTTCTTGTTTTCAAAATGTCTATGAGTATCAAATTTTCTACACCGTCTTTCTTCGTTTTGCATCCCATAATTCTCAACCTTTTCGTTCTCTTCTACGAATAAACGCGCTTTTGTTTTTATTTGATTTAAAACTTCTCCGCTATCCACATATTCCTTCTATGATATTCTCAGTATTCTTTTTTAGACACGGCCTACCTCTCTCAGCAGACCTCAAGTGGAATGACGCTATCAAATCCATAGCTAAATCCGCTGCTAAGAAGGTAGGTTCATTGTATAGGACCAGGAAGTTTTTTCCGTCTGAATCCATCCTGCACATATATAAATCTACCAATCTGGTCGGGTGCCCCTGCTTTTCACCACAGGGTCCTTCACAAAATCTAACGGAGAATCTGTAATGTGATTGATCTCGACTTGTCAACTCAGCTGCAATCACTTTCTCACCGGCGTAATGTAGCTTCCCTGTGTCTCTTTTTGATTTATATAGTATCCTACATTGGGGGCAAGATTCGGAGTTTCATGCACTACACAATCACAGAATAACTCTGTTTATTCCTTATTCATATATATATATATATATACCGAGCGCCCATAGCTCAGAGGTAGAATCGCTGACTCGGTCAGGTTTCAATCCTGGGTAAAAGCAATTGGATGTCTAACCGTACTGATGAGCTGTGATACAGCGAAACAGATCTGTCTGCGGATATATATATATATATATATATATGCGTATACTTGAATGTATACCCATATGTATATTTATTAATTCACATACCTATATATATATATATATATATATATATATATATATATATATATGCATATTTGTTTATAAGGGGTTGAAAATGCCTGTCTTAAAATGACATGTTGAAAATGGCTATTTCCCGCTAAGTTTTATCTGAATTTACAGATATATATATATATATATATATATATATATGTATATAGCCATCCGTATACAATCCTGTTTCGCGTGTCACAGCTCATCAGTACAGTTAGACATTCGATTGCTTCCAGCCAGGATTGAAACCAGACAGATTTGATATCGGAGTATCTACCTCAGTCTATCGGCGTACGGTGGAGGGAAGAAGAATTCTGCGTGTTATATGCACAATGTAAACGCACACCAGTAGCCGAGATGTTCAAATTCATTACTCAATGAAGGATGTGTAAATAGTGGTGAAAGAACCAAAAGAATAGCACCCCCACTTTGTATTTAATAAATTGTAAGTTTCATACCTGCTTAGTTTAATTAACCCCGATCAAGCTATGATATTGGAACTTTTTCAGTCATTAGTGTATGACTTTCAACATTTAAGATAATGGGAACTGAAAATCCTCTCGTTCAAAAAATAGTATCAGTCATTAATGTAGGCGACGAAAAAATATTAAAATTAATGAAACTATATGCAGTAATTGGGCATTTCGTCATTATTATTGATGAATATATTTTAAAATTTGTCAGAAATTCCATTTCGCCATAAATGACCACAAAATTTTTACTTTATCCTGAAAGTAGTTCCAGACTTTTGGCCTCTTGTATACAGCATATCTTAAAACCACTTTTTTTAAATCTCTATATATAAAAGGCAATCTGTGAGTCTGTTTGTGACTGTTCCCTATGCACGACTACATTTTTTAAGCTACGCCATTCAAACTTTCCATGGACACATATCTACAGGGAAGCTAGGTCGACACATACATTTTGAGTTTAAGTTCAGCAATTTTCCCTTTTCGCACTTTTTGGCCGATGGACACGAGTGTTTACATTTGCTCCATAAAACATTTAAGATCTAAAATGGTAACTGAATTACGTCCCAGAAATCAAATCACACGTGTCAAACGCGACTAAAATGTGTTTTATTTTTTTTTAAAATGAGCCTTTATATTTAATTTTTATTCCGACGTTTTAAATATTCATTTGGTCAAAAAAAAAAAATGTGAATATTTTTCCCCGTAATTTTGAAACAAAGAAATATATATTTTTTTTTTTAAAAAAAGTGTTTTATAAACAAAAACAAAATGTGTAAAATAAAAAGTGGCATCTTCTACTACTAAAATTTTCTGAGTTGCACGGACAACGCCGGGCTATGATGCTAGTCATAAATATAAATGAAAACTAAAAGTTGTATGATAAAGTTTTCTAAAAAAGTGGCTTTAAAGATAAATTATTTTATTTAACAGCTGTGCGATTTCAAAATTGTCTCAAACTAAGAATAGAAATAGAAAAAAAAAAGAAAAATGATATGGTTGACCCCCCCCCCCCCCACACACACCGTTCTGTGGACTATCAAATATTAACATAAAATTTTCACAAGCATAAACTTATAAGCACCACCTTTAATAGAAAAACTATTAAAATTAGCTATTCCTGTAGTAATAATATACACAACATCATCAATTTGCATAAGGTTACGAGGATGCATTTATATATAAAAATAATTTTAATAATGTCTAAAAAGTTATAGTAAGGGATTCTATCGAATCCTACTTGTTATTACAAAAACGTTTTCTTTCATGAAGTATTAGGTAATTAGTTATTGGGAATGAGACCCATATACAGGCGCTAATTTAATATAGAGTCCATTTCAAAAACGTTACCCGGATCAATAAATACATGATGAAAGCTAGAAGGCACTTTTTTGAAACGTCGTGATAATAACAACATTGATGAGGACATTACCCCGACGAAAATAATATAAACTAGAAAGACACGCTTTTTCTATTGTTACGAGGATGCATTTGTATGTAAAAACAATATTAATAATGTATAAAAAGTTATAGTGATGGATTCTATTGAGTCCTAAGTGTTATTCCAAAAAAGGTTTAATTCATGAAGTATTAGGCAATTCGAAAAATTAGGAATAGAACGTTTTGGAAGATTGTAGAAAATTCCAGTAGATTCGAGAGAATTCGAAAGGTTCTAGAAATATGCAAATTAGGTGTTAGCTCCTATAAAAAATAGGTTTGGGCAGTGAGTAGTCAGTTGTTAAAAGGATCTGCTGGCATTATCAACTCCGGTTTTGATTCAAGGAGTTATATCCAGCCAAAAGAATCTCTAAGAAAGTGGCCGACCAACTAAAATCTGAAAGAGAACCTCATGGAACTATATGGGTAAATACATATTTTTGACTCCTTCATTGACCAAACTAATAATTATTCTTTATATACTCATTTAAGGATTTCCAAAGAGTATAACACTTAACTTCTTCGCCAAATTAACTGGGTAACGATACTTGATAACTTACATACTCCTTCTTTCCTCGTAGCACTCGCCAGTAGTAAACTCTATATTCCTTGTTTTGAATGCAACAAAAATTGTATATTTGTAAATATTTTATTTGGTGTGTTTTTTAAATTAAATATTTGTCTGTGTTCATCTCTGAGTTTTGGTCAATCATTTTTTTTCTTTTGTTACACTTAACACGTAACATAATAAACAGATTCTTTTTCTATGTAACTAGTATTAAATCTGGTATTGTACACTCCTGCAATTGCAGATCCAATGAAGCTACCATTTCTCCTAAATATAACATGAAAAATTATAATGTCTTCATTGGAATTTAGGTGGGGGAATGGAAGTTAAGATTTTACTCCCAAATACACACTTTTATCAACCCAAAATTTGAAGTTCAAATTCCACTTTTCAGAAGGAATTGGAAACTGAAAGAAGGTCTGAATTCACAAATAAATTGGAAACTAATAGGATCAGCACGTACATCTATTAATCATAGTGATAGATATATGTATTCTATGCTAAGTATGAAAATAGAATATTAAAATATATTTAAAATTTACTTTTAAAACAAAGAAATTAATTGTTTAGCGAGTGTCGGAATAAAAGTAGGCTTAAATTTTCTTAATATGGGATTAACTATATCTCTTAATCTCTTCCTCTATTCCACCATTTTTCTTTACGCCGTGAATTTAAATCTAAATCATTTCCCCTTTTATAATTGCCATTCTGTTTTTGTTTTTTTTTGTTTTGTTTTTTTAATCATATCACCCTAAGCAAGGCGAAAACACCACTGATGCGCAGGGGGCTATGTAAGAGTGAAAAGATTGGAAAAGAGAGAAACCGGAAACCACATCCTAAACAGGAAACAAGGGATGAGTCTCTTCACCTGTTCAATAGAGGTGGGGGGAGTGTGAACCGGGCGATAGTTTAGACTATCTACTCCAATTGAAAAAAAAATAAAAATAAAAAATAAAAAAAGAGTGAAAAGATTGGAGAAGAGAAACATCGGAAACCACAACCTGAACAGGAAACAAGGGATGAGCCTCTTCACCTGTTCAATAGACGTGGGTGGAGTGTGAACCGGGCGATAGTTTAGACTATCTACTCCAATTGAAAAAAAAATAAAAAAATAAAAAATAAAAAAAGAGTGAAAAGATTGGAGAAGAGAAACATCGGAAACCACAACCTGAACAGGAAACAAGGGATGAGCCTCTTCACCTGTTCAATAGACGTGGGTGGAGTGTGAACCGGGCGATAGTTTAGACTATCTACTCCAATTGAAAAAAAATAAAAAATAAAAAAGAATTAAAAGATTGGAGAAGAGAAAAACCGGAAACCACAACCTGAACAGGAAACAAGGGATAAGCCTCTTCACCTGTCCAATAGACGTTTACTTGTCATATTAACTTTTTAACCTAAATTTACTTGATACTGATTAGAATTTAAGTTTATACGTAAGATCCTTACCATTTAACCTTTCAACCACTGCTTGTTGTTTGACCTCTTTCTTTTCTACTTCTATCTCCTAAGCGCTATATCTACACCTTCCACTCTCTCTCCATGATTTCCTTTTTTCTAACAAATATTTTTATAACCGATCACAAATAACTTTTTATAATATTTGTTACTTAGAGCTGAGGAAAGTAAAATAACCTACTGAAATAGATATTCTCCAAATAAAATAAATTTGATTTTGAAGTGGAATATATATATATACACTAACAATATAGATCGGCGGTGCTCGGGTGTAATGAAAGCTTTAAAAATAATCCATGGTCCTGGAGCTCAGACTCAGCCTAAAGAATATTTGAAATAATAAAATAATTGCGACAATTTACCAATCGCATATATATATATATATATATATATATATATATATATATATATACTAGCAGTATAGCCCGGCGGTGCTCGGGTGTAATGAAAGCTTTAAAACTAATCTATGGTCCTTGAGCTCAGACTCTTTGGACGTTGGCACGAAAGACTAAAAAGCAATAGCTCTTTTCCAGTTAAAGCAAAACCGTAGGCTGAAAGAAAAATGAACTGATGTCAGTCAAATTTTGATTTCCTGTTATCGATATCAAATAAGTTTTTTTTTTGTCATAAACGGAATTTTGAAGGCAAAATAAGTCTTCTATGTAAATGATATCATGGATGAGACTAAGAACTACAATCATACTTACATACTTACAGCCAAACCCGAGGCAAAAACTAAAATAAAAGAGCTGAAAAAAATACAGACATACAGGCAGATAAACAGACACACACAAACATCTTGCCTTATATATATATATATATATATATATATATATATATATATATATTATCGATTTTCTGCACTATTGTAAGAACTGCAACCTTGAAACATCTGAATATCGTTTCTTATGTCTTTGTCTATGAGTGCATCAAATTTGATTAAAATCGGACCACTCCTTCTAAAACCCGATTTTTTCGATTATCAATTTTCGATTTTTATCGGGGGTACCTCGACACAAAACCTAGCTAAGAACACTCGCAGACACTTATAGTACAACTGTGTACATTTTCAAGAAAATCGGTTCAGCCGTTTCGGAGTCTATAGTTAACGGACATACACACAGACACACACACACACAGACAAGGTTCCATTTATAAATAAGTTTATATATATATATATATATATATATATATATATATTATAGTTAATTGTAGTAATGTTCAGCGCTAGTAGTCTTACTTATAAAATATAATTCGTCAAGCTGGTTTTTCATCCTAAAGTGCTAGATATCGGGTTGAAGATAGAGCATCTATATGCACAAAGTGTTTGTTACTTTAGCTGAGCAGATTCATGCCAACTTCGTAGTTACGTACAGACACCGTTATAAAATTCTCACTCGTCTGTGCTGTTTATTTATACAACTACTTTCAGCTATAATCCCGGCCAGAAGCAAGTAGATGTCTAGGCACACTAATGAGCTGTGATGCAGTGAAACAGGCTTGTGTGTGGATGATAAATATATTATGCTCTCATTGCGAGTGAGCTCTTTGGAAAGGAAAATTTATGCGTTAATCTTTAGCAGTGAATTAATTTCTTCCGGGAGTGGCGTGTGTAAACACCGCATATATATAACATGCAAAAAATTATCTTTTCCCATTCTGTGCACCTATGGCTTTCATAATATATTAGTCATCCACATACAAGCCTGTTTCGCATCTCATCAGTGTGGCTAGGCATATCCACTTGCTTCTGGCCGGGATCGAAAACTCGATTTGGTGTCAGTAGGAGTCTCTACTCCCTAAGCCATCGGCGCATGGGGTCAGAGAAGGGAAATTTTAACGTCTTGTATGTAAGCAGTGTATACAGACGCCAGTCACCGATAGAACTTAATTCATTTCTGAAGAGTCAAGCATTATAGCCGAAGTACTTGCTTTCCTGACCGCTACAACCCCCAGGAATTTAAATGCAATGTCAATTCCCATCTCTTATCCACTTGACTCCAGTCCTTTCTACATTACCCTGTATATCTTGTTCTTTTCCTTTCTCTCTAGCTTCGCAACTGTCTTCATTCCTGTGTTCACATCCTTTTCTTGCCCTTTCTCTTTCACCCACTGTAACTGGTTAATCTTTCTCTTCACTCTCCTCCTGCCTAAACCTTTACACTTTTTTGTAGTTCCCTGCGCATCAGTGGCGGTACCGCTTTGCTTGGGGTGAAACGATTAATATATATATTATTAGGTTGTGATGATGCATATTGCCAAGATTGTTCTTTTTTCAGTAGTTTACTGATACTAACGATGTTTTATCAAGTACGTAATATGCACGATATCAATATAGCGAATTGTATATATATATATGTATATATGTGTGTGTGTGTGTGTGTGTCAAAAGATGTTCCTAGACGTAATCCTTTGATAATGGCTTATGTAAGCCGAAAGCTCAGACCTGATAAAAAATCAACAATTATTGTGATTTCTTGTCGTCTTTCCATGACAACCCTATCAAGCTAATCAGATCATACGAAAGGATCTTACACAAAATAAACAGACAGAACTTGTCTATATTATTCAATGAATCCTGTTAATACAGGATTCATTGAATAATATAGAAAAAATGCTGTCAACATACACACACAATATATATATATATATATATATATATATGTGTGTGTGTGTGTGTGTGTGTGTGTGTGTGTATGTGTGTGTGTGTAAAAAGATAATCCTAGACGTAATTCTAGTTTCGTGCTCCTGCAATCCTCAGGCGACTTGAGCGTCAAACTCAAATTACGACTAGGGCCAACCTTTCATAGGAATTAATGTTGTCAGGCATTTTTGTTATGTTTAGGTATTCTAGCCGCTGAGAACTTTAATGAATAGGTAAGTGTTTGAATTTAAGCATTTTTCTTTTTTGCTTTCCTATTGAGATTTTATCTTACGTGCATTTAGGTCCCCTCCTTCTATAACCCGATTTTTTCGATTATCCAGTTTCGATTTTTATCGGGGGTACCTCGACACAAAACCTAGCTAAGAATACTTGCAGACGCTTATAGTCCAACTGTGTAAATTTTGTAGAAAATTGGTTCAGCCGTTTCGGATTCTATAGGTAACGGACACACACACACACACACACACACACACACACACACACACACACACACACACACACACACAATGTTTAGATCTAGAGTAGGGCGTGTGCATGCACTCCCGTGTGTGTGCGTGCGCATAAGAACATATCTTACAACTAAATTTATTGTTAGAAAACTTGATACTTGATACAGTTATTGGAATACATGTTTCTTCGATGTTCTCGTCGTCAGTCGCAATGTCAGTCAGTTAAGTGCCATACGTGATGCACGTTTGGGCTATCATGTCTCTAAAAGACATAACTGACTGGGCAGAAGATTTTCCCACAGTGAGTTGCCATTACTTTCATCGGTAGACTGGTTGCTAACCAAAGTTATAGATCTCAATCTGTCCTGCCATTTAACCCACAGCTAGTGAGGGATATTTGCGCATAAATAAATGCAAGGAATTCAGCTGGAATTCGAATTCGGTTCCTCGATTTCTCATTCGGAGCCGGTATCCACAGCGCCACAACCCACATCCCAGTCAATCGCAATGACGGAAACAGAATCCTTGACATTACGGCATCACATTTTCTTTTTTTTTAATCATTTCACCCCAAGGAAGATATTTCACCGCCACTGTTGCGCAGGGGTTTACATAGGGGAAAGTGATGAGAAAGATTGGTTAGGGGGTTACATAGGGGAAAGTGATGTGAAAGAGTGGTTAGGGGGTTACATAGGGGAAAGTGATGTCAAAGAGGGGTTAGGGGGTTACATAGAGGAAAGTGATGAGAAAGAGTGGTTAGGGGGTTACATAGTGGAAAGTGATGAGAAAGATTGGTTAGGGGGTTACATAGGGGAAAGTGATGTGAAAGAGTGGTTAGGGGGTTACATAGGGGAAAGTGATGAGAAAGATTGGTTAGGGGGTTACATAGAGGAAAGTGATAAGAAAGAGTGGTTAGGGGGTTACATAGGGGAAAGTGATGAGAAAGATTGGTTAGGGGGTTACATAGGGGAAAGTGATGTCAAAGAGGGGTTAGGGGGTTACATAGGGGAAAATGATGTCAAAGAGGGGTTAGGGGGTTACATAGGGGAAAGTGATGTGAAAGAGTGGTTAGGGGGTTACATAGGGGAAAGTGATGTCAAAGAGGGGTTAGGGGGTTACATAGGGGAAAATGATGAGAAAGATTGGTTAGGGGGTTACATAGTGGAAAGTGATGAGAAAGATTGGTTAGGGGGTTACATAGAGGAAAGTGATGAGAAAGATTGGTTAGGGGGTTACATAGGGGAAAGTGATGAGAAAGATTGGTTAGGGGGTTACATAGGGGAAAGTGATGAGAAAGATTGGTTAGGGGGTTACATAGAGGAAAGTGATAAGAAAGAGTGGTTAGGGGGTTACATAGGGGAAAGTGATGTGAAAGAGTGGTTAGGGGGTTACATAGGGGAAAGTGATGTCAAAGAGGGGTTAGGGGGTTACATAGGGGAAAATGATGAGAAAGATTGGTTAGGGGGTTACATAGTGGAAAGTGATGAGAAAGATTGGTTAGGGGGTTACATAGAGGAAAGTGATGAGAAAGATTGGTTAGGGGGTTACATAGGGGAAAGTGATGAGAAAGATTGGTTAGGGGGTTACATAGGGGAAAGTGATGAGAAAGATTGGTTAGGGGGTTACATAGAGGAAAGTGATAAGAAAGAGTGGTTAGGGGGTTACATAGGGGAAAGTGATGAGAAAGATTGGTTAGGGGGTTACATAGAGGAAAGTGATGAGAAAGATTGGTTAGGGGGTTACATAGAGGAAAGTGATGAGAAAGATTGGTTAGGGGGTTACATAGAGGAAAGTGATGAGAAAGATTGGTTAGGGGGTTACATAGAGGAAAGTGATAAGAAAGAGTGGTTAGGGGGTTACATAGGGGAAAGTGATGAGAAAGATTGGTTAGGGGGTTACATAGAGGAAAGTGATGAGAAAGATTGGTTAGGGGGTTACATAGGGGAAAGTGATGTGAAAGAGTGGGTAGATATAGGAAATGTCAGAAGGAGGGTGATAGACGGGTAAGGATACCGAGGATGAGGGTTGGGTAGATGGGAAGAGTGTTTGCGAGAATGGATGTGAGTTAGTGTGTTGGGAGGTGTCTACTGGCTTTACATTTAAACTCCTGGAGATTGTAGCTGTCTGGGAAGCAAGTATACGGAAGGGAATTCCACAGTAGGGAAGTGCGAGAAAAGAAGCTGTTGGAGTAGAAACGACGGTTACATTTTATCTGTTTCACTGTAAATGGGTGGGACCTAGTTGCTAATCTAGAATCTCGTGAAAATTCGTACCTAGGGGGCATCAGTGATCTAAGTTCATGGGAGCAGAAGCCGTGAAAGTATTTATAGAAGAGGCACAGGGAAGCCACGTCACGCCGGTGAGAGAGTGACTGCAGCCGGTCTGCCAAGTCGGTATCGATCACATTACAGACTTTCCGTTGTATTTTGTCAAGAACCCCGAGGAGAACAGCAGGGGCACCCGACCAGATGTGGCAGCAGTATTCAATGCACGTGCTGATAGTAGATTTATATATGTGCAGGATAGATTCAGACGGAAAAAACCTCCGGGTCCTGCACAGAGAACCGACTTTCAAAGCAACGGATTCGATATAGTCATTCCACTTAAGGTCCGCTGAGAGTGTGAGGCCAAGGAGGCGTAGTATTTTACTCTCTGGGAGGCAAGCCAGTTCCAATGTAATGGGAAGTAGGTGCGATTGTCTATGATGTAACCATTGATAGCAGCTTCGTTTTGAAAGCATTAAAATTTACGAGCCATTTCTTACCCCAGTCCACTACAGATTGGAGGTCCTTTTCAAGCTCGGCAGCGAGGTTCTCTTTGTCGCCCACACCAGATTTTTGATCGAGGCAAGAGTAAACAGTGGTATCATCTGCGTACACACCTACTTGGGATCTTATGGCATCGGGGAGATCATTAACGTAGATCAGAAAGAGCGTAGGAACTAGGGTAGAGCCTTGAGGGACATCCGCGTTCGTATGGTAGTTCTGGGAGGCATGTCCGTTTAATACCACCTTCAATGTGCGGTGAGAGAGGAAAGACTGGATTATGTTAAACAATTGTCCAGTTATACCATAGATCCACAGTTTGCGTAGATGGCCAGCATGCCAGACTCTGTCGAACACTTTAGAGATATCCAAGGCAACATGTTTCAACTTCAGTAGTTTTTTTTAGTTTTTTTTAAATTTTTGTTTATACTTGGGCAAACCGTTGTCCGTTAAGTGTATGTCATGTTATACCGAATGCCCTCATGCATTGGATTTTACATGGGATATCACTGGCAATGGTCCTCCTTCGCATAGATAATATTCTCCATCCGCTGTACTAATTATAGCGTCCTCATATTGTCCTCATACCGTGAATGCATTTTGTGCTGCTCCACAGACTACACATACCCGCTGAAAGCTTCCAACTTCTTTCGAAGTTTGTGTAAAAAAGACCTGGCGATTTTTTAAAAATTCTGGTGCGTATCCTCAGGTTTCTTATAAGGCTTTAGCTAAAATTTGTCATTAACATTTTGAAAAGATAAAATTTGAAAATATAAAATTAGCTGATTAAGACATAACTGTAGGCGCAAGTACTCAAATATGTTAAGCACTCTTTATATATATTAGCAGTGTAGCCCGGCGTTGCTCGGGTGTAATGAAAGCTTTAAAACTAATCCATGGTCCTGGGGCTCAGATTCAGCCTAAAGAATATTTGTGTGAAATTTGGTGAGAATCGGATAAAAATTGTGGATTTGTATAAAGGACATACAAACAGATAAACAGACACACACAAACACAAACATCTTGCTTTTTATATATATATATATATATATATATATATATATGATCGATTTTCTGCACTATTGTAAGAACTGCAACCTTGAAACTTCTGAATATCGTTTCTTATGTCTTTGTCTATGAATGTATCAAATTTGATTAAAATCGGACCACTCCTTCTATGACTCGATTTTTTTCGAGTACCGATTTTCGATATTTATCGGAGGTACCTCGACACAAAACCTTGCTAAGAACACTCGCAGACGCTTATTGTGCAACTGTAAATTTTGAAGAAAATCGGTTCAGCCGTTTGGTAGTCTATAGGTAACGGACACACACACACACACACACACACACACAGCTCTATTTATAAATAAGTTTAGATAGATAGATATACGGCGATGGGTGGCGTGTATATGGGCAAGAAAGAGAATTAATCAAGTTTAATATATTAAAACATAATGGCTGTCACATAATGATTTGATCATACAGCCAAAGTAGTTTTTCCTGGGCGGACCTTAGTTACAGCTTCAGTGAGTACATCACCCGGCGTGATCAACAGTATGAACAAGGCCAGTACGCTCAAACCCTCAGTCACGATGACTTGTCGACAATATATCTATCGACGGTAATTTTCCGCTAGTCTCGGATCAACACGTGGAATGGTTTTCAGACACTTCCCTATCGATTTAATCACGTTCTTCTTTTATCCTAATCAGGCAGCTAAGTGCTACATGTAATACTCGTTTGGACGATCATGTCTAAAAAGAAACATAACTTATTGGGTAGAAGATTTTCCCGCTGTATTTTCCATTACTTTCTGCTGTAGACAAATTGCCAACCAAGGTTATAAAACCCAATCCATCCTGAACATATAGCGGGAAGGAGAAGCGGTTTATTCATACCTTTTCCAAGGATATTTGCGCATATGTGAATGCAAATAATTCTACTGGAATTCGAACTCGGCTTTCTTATTTTTTCGTTCAGCAATATCAACTGCACCAGAACGCACATATCCCCAATACCAAAGCCATATTGTTTATTTCCCTTTTGATTGTCCCTTTTTTAATTTAGATACTTTTTAGATTGGACACCTCCAAAAAATCGCTAAAAACAGCCTCTTCCTCTTCTAAGTGCCGTGTCCCTTCAAGACGTAGGCGATCATGGCTTTCCACGTTTCCCTATCCCTGGTGGCTCTGAGCACGCCTTCTTCTGTTACACTGTGCAATCCTCGTTCTGTCATCCACCTGATAGATCCTTCAAATATGTTATCCGTTGCTTTCCCCTGTTTCTTTTTCTCTCTATCTGGCCTGTTAGTATCAGATTCTCCAAGCCCTCCTTCCTCATTGCGTGTCCCAGGAACTTTAGCTGTCTTCTTCTGATTATTAATTTCCTTTTTGTTTCCATTATTTCCAAGACTTCATCATTGCTCACATGCACGATCCATGATATTCGCAGCATCCTTCTGTAGAACCACATTTCAGTTGCTTCAAGTTTTTCCTTCATCTTTGATGGTATTGTCCAGCATTCACTGCCATATTGAAGGACGGACAGCACGTAGCAATTCAGTACTCTTTTCCTTGTTTCTAGCGAAATTGTCTTGTTTTTTAATACTTAGACTCAACTTCTGGAATGCTTCCTTCGCCATGCCAATTCGCCTTCGGATCTCTGTGTCGCATTTTCCGTCTTCTGTTATAACGCTTCCTAGATATTTAAATTTTTGTACCTGCTTGATTCTGGTATCCCCGACCTGTATTTGGCATTCAGGGCTGCCCTTTTTACTGATGACCATGCATTCAGTTTTCTTGCAGTTTATTTCTAGACCTTTTTTGTTATTTACATCTGCTACCTTCTGTAGGAGGTCTTGTAGTTTCCTTAGCATAGTATGAATAAAAAAGGCCGCAAACTTAATAAAACGTACTTTTTTTTATCAAAATGTTTATATTATTAGTGAGAGGAAAGATCAATGTAATTTTTAATTATTTTTAAAGATTTTTTAATCCTTTCTAACAAGTTCGAAATTTTGGCAGAAAATCTCGTTTTGATTTGAATTAGCGGGTAACCAAAACGTTACGACTGTTTATAATGGAAAACGTAACGATGACATCACCCACATTTTTCCGGTGACAAACATATTAATTTGGAAATTCTCGTAAAAATCAAATAATTGTCGGATTTTAATGAAACTTTTCGTACTCATTCACAAATGAATTATATTATATTTGAAATTATTTTTTTAAAAATCTTGGTAGAAATATGTTTTTACATCTGTTACCTCCTCCCACCACGTAAATCTATGAAATTTTAATAAATTTTACTTTGTTGCGGTCTATGGTTTTATTAATTAAACGCAGGACTCATTGGGGATTATCAATCATCCACTTTTTGTAATTTGGTCTCTGTATCCGAAAATTTGCTCCGAAGAGTAAAATAAAAAAATGCAACACATCTCTGATATAACTGAATTTGATAATCTTTTAATTGCTTGAATAAATAATAAAAATTAAGGGCATTATAATTTGAAGAAAAAAAAGTTCGATTACTCATGAAATTTTAAAAGAATTGTTTATATATATATATATATATATATATATATATATATATATATATATATTTTAATTATAATAATCTATAAAGTTTCAAAAATATTTTTAAAATACTTCAAAGATTTGTTGCTGTTAGATTTCTAAGTTAATAATTGAAGATTATATTACCTATCGAAAATTGAAAAGTTTAATACAGATTTTTAATATAATTTAATTTTTTTGTGTGTATTTGAAGTTTCTTTTTGTATGGTAATTTCTATGTGCAAATTAAAAGGTCAGAGTTTCCTCTCTTACCCGAAAAAAAATTTGTACAATTATTTCACTTGTAAAAACCATGCACTTTTATCTCTAATCAAGAAGCTGTCAACACATTCTTGGTATACGGCGGAGAGGTCAAAAAGTTCAAATCTGTGATTAAGAAATAATTTTATTCTAAATTTCACGCTATAACTGAATAATACTTGTGTAATTCAGATTAATTTAGCATAAAATTTGCAAATTTTTCAAAAATAATCTGTCACAGATGTATATTTTATTTTTAAAAGCTTTTTAAAACTGAGAATTAACTTTTGTTTACAAATGTGTCGATCGCTCAAAAATGGTGGCAAAATTCAAAGATTGAAAAAAAAAAACTCAAACTTTGATATTCCAATCAATATAATTTCTGGAAATAGAAAAGATAATCATTTAGATATCAATTAAAACTAAAATAAGTTTCAAGAAAACATTATCAGTTTTAAAAATTGAGTTTACAAGGTAGATATCGAAAATGACTAGAGGTACCTATAACTATTTTAGATTCGTCACCGTTTTGACCACTTTCAATTAACCCTGAGTATTAGCACGAGCAGGTCCATTACAATGAAAGCATTACACCAAGTACGTTGTACGTTGTCGGTAGTTTTATCCTCTTGATTTAATCCCAGAAGTTAGCCAACATGAGGTTGTAGCTTTTGATAACTTTCTCTTTAGATTTGTTTATTTTATTTCCGTGTTATTATTTGGACATTTTTTTAAATGTCGCTGCCTTTCAAAAGTTTTATTTACGTTTGTATCACTCTGTGTAGAATCCTTTCCACACGTGTACACCTTCGACTTACACTGTTGGAAAAATGTATTCCTGTAGCAAATCGTATACATATTCATATAAACGAATACCCATTGAAACAAATGGTCTTAGTTTTATGTTCAAGTCTCTGCTGGTTTTGTCATATTTCTTGTGACCCTTGTTTGTTTGTATTCTCAGATTAACTAGTCTTATTTTTATCAACCTACTAGCAGTATAACCCGGCGTTGCTCGGGTGTAATGAAAGCTTTAAAACTAATCCATGGTCATGGAGCTCAGACTCTTTGGACGTTGGCACGAAAGACTAAAAAGCAATAGTTGTTTCCTGTTAAAGCGAAACAGTAGACTGAAAGAAAAATGAATGGATGTAAGTCAAATTTTGATTTCCTGGTATCGATATCAAATAAGTTTTTTCGTGGTAAACTGAATTTGGAAGGCGAAATAAGTCCTCTGAGTAAATGGCTGAGACTAAGAACTACAATTATACCTCCTCAGAGCCAAACCCGAAGCAAAAACTAAAATAAAAGGGCTGAAAAAATACAGACATACAGGCAGATAAACAGGCACACACACAAACATCTTGCCTTATATATATATTATCAATTTTCTGCACTATTGTAAGAACTGCAACCTTGAAATTTCTGAATATCATTTCTTATGTCTTTGTCTATGAATGTATCAAGTTTGATTCAAATCGGACCACTCCTTCTATAAGCCTATTTTTTCGATTATCGATTTCGGTATTTATCGAGGGTACAACGTCACAAAACCTAGCTAAGAACACTCGCAGACGCTTATAGTACAACTGTGTAAATCTTCAAGAAAATCGGAGTCTATAGGTAACGGACACACACAGACACACAGACACACAGACACACACACACAGTTCTATTTATAAATAAGTTTAGATATCTTTTTCTAGCTTTAACCTTTTTGGTTGCTAATAAACTCTCCTATGTACGGGTCTTCTTTTTCAGAGTTTTAATTGCATTAAGAGGTTTATCTGGCTGTCTTCGAGATAACGCACGAGTATTACATCTACGAGAGTAGAACAATCATAGTTTGTAGGAAAGCAAGAAACTGGAAGATAAACCTACCATCCGCCTGTGCATTGAATATTGCTGCCGTATCTGGTCAGGTGCTCCTGCTAGCCACCTAGATGTCCTTTACAAAATCCAACGGAAAATCTGTAATGTGATCGATCCCGACTTGGCAGATACAGTCACTTTCTCACCGGCGCAATGTGGCTTCCCTGTGTCTCTTCTACAAATACTTTCACGGCTTCGGCTCTAATGAACTTAGCTCACTGGTGCCCCCTATATATAAATTTACTAGGGGCACAAGATTAGCAACTAAGTCCCACCCTTTTACTGCGTAACCAATAAATTGTAAACGCAAATTCTACTCCATCAGCTTCTTCTCTCGCACTTCCCGCCTGGGGAATTCCCTTCCATTTACTTGCTTTCTGAACAGATATATTCTCCAAGAATTTAAATGTAAACTCAGTAGTCATCTCCTATCTTACCAATATGCATCCTCTCACTCATGCTCCTTTCTCCGTCCACTTCACTCTCATCAGTATTCTCATCTTTCTCTTACCCACTTCCAGACACCCTCTTTAACCTGTAATTCTTTCTCATAACTTTCCTCCTATGTAACCCTCTACAAAACAGTGGTAATAAAATACCTTGCTTGGGGCGATATGATTATAAAAAAAAAAGATAATTTCACAGGTGGAAAGTGCAAGTGAAGAAACTATTAGAATAGAACTTACAATTATTTCTAATTTCAGAAAAATCTATAAAACCTCAAACCCACTCGATAATATTACTTTTCCGAAGTTTTTTTTTTTTTTTTTTAATCATCTCACCCCAAGCAAGGCATTCCACTGCCACTATTGCGCATGGGGCTACATAGGGGAAGGTAAAGAGAAGGAGTGGATAGACATAGGGAATGTCAGGAGAAAGGTGACAGATGAGTAAGGATAGCGAGGATGAGGGTCGGGCAGATGGGAAGAGTGCTTGATAGAATGGGAGCAGGTTAGTGTGTTAGGAGGTGTGTAGTGACCTTACATTTAAACTCCTGGAGATTGTAGCCGTCGGGGAAGCAATCGTTTGGAAGAGAATTCCACAGTCGGGAAGTGCGAGGAAAGAAACTGTTGGAGTAGAAGTTACGGTTGCATTTTATCGGTTTCACTGTAAAAGGGTGGGATCTAGTTGCTAATCTAGTATCTCGTGCAAATTCGTATTTAGGGGGCACCAGTGATCTAAGTTCATCGGAGCAGAAGCCGTGAAAGTATTTATAGAAGAGACACAGGGAAGCCACGTCTCGCCGGTGGGAGAGAGACTGCAGGCGGTCTGCCAAGTCGGTATCTATCACATTACAGACCCTCCTCTGAACCTTATCGAGAAGCCCGAGGAGAACAGCAGGGGCACCCGACCAGATATGGCAGCAGTATTCAATGCACGGGCAGGGAATGTTAGACTTAATGAAGAAGTTGATCTTTACTTCCCAAAATCCTAATCCGTTTTTTTTGGTAGCTTTTTAAACTGTCCACGTACACTGGTGGATAAATGTAATCTTCTTGTAATTTCCTTTTCTATGAACCCACAAAACATTGAAGTATATTCCTAATGCAAAAAAGGGTCCTAGGCATGACGGTATACTGCATCCGGCAGCAAGGCCTGTGATTTGGAGGTTGTGAGGAGTATGGATCCACCTCTTAATTGTTGTTGTTCCCAGGTCCACCCTAACCCAGAGTGGTAGCACCTGTTAGGGTCCAAGCTATCGGACAAATAGTTAACCTCAAAATTGGGATCAAAACACTACATTTTTGAAGGAAAAATATCCCCAACAATATATTTTTGAAGAAAGAATTATTACCATCACGCATTTTTGAAGGAAAACAATTTATTCTCAACAAAACATTTTTGAATACAAAAGTAGAAGACATCTTCAATTTTCTAAAACATAAAAAATTCATTAAAATCTGACTAAATTAGCTTTCTCACTATAACTGAACCTTAGAACCCCACCTTTTTGGCATTAAATAACCCACAGAGGTTGATCTGCCGTGAAACAAAACTAAAATTCAAATTGACATTCTTAAAGTAAACTTTGTACATATATAATTGGAGTAGATAGACTAAACTATCACCCAGTTCACACTCCACCCACGTCTATTGAATAGGTTAAGAGGCTCATCCCTTGTTCCCTGTTTAGGATGCTTTTTCCTGTTTTCTCTTTTCCAATCTTTTCACTCTTTTCTTTATTTTTTATTGTTTATTTTCAATTGGAGTAGATAGACTAAACTATCGCCTGGTTCACACTCCACCCACGTCTATTGAACAGGTGAAGAGGCTCATCTCTTGTTCCCTGTTTAGGATGTGGTTTCCGGTTTTCTCTTTTCCAGTCTTTTTACTCTTACGTAGTTCCCTGCGCATCAGTGGCGTTATCGCCTTGCTCGGGGTGATATGATTAAAAAAAAATTATGTAAATGAAGTTGTCGATACTGTTCTTTACACGGAAGGGAAAGTCGTTGCCCAGTCATGAGTTTTCAGTAAGTCAGTAGTTATTATACTGACGTTACTTTCTTGAACCAAAAGGGAAACTGGTCAGCACTTTGGCATGGAGAACCTGAAATCTTTCTACCCTTTTTATTGCTGCCAACTTTATCGGATTGCACTGGCCCAGCTGGTAGCCATGCCCATTCTCCACCTCCGACATTTCTTTACCCATTTCGTTTCTTCAACGTTCTAATTGAATTAACGCGTTTATATGGCTGTCTTTGTCTACGGTTATATCGTGTTGAATGCACCGGTTCCCGTCCGATCGCCGAAGTTAAGCAAAATCGTGCCTGGTCAGTACTTAAATCGGTGACCATTTGGGAATATCCAGGTGCCGTAAGGACCAAGAATGGTCCACCGGTCCTCCAGGTTTGGGAGGTTTGGGAAGTTGGGCGCAGGACTAACAACCCTGCCCCCATCAAAAACAGTTTGTCACAGAAACATCAACAAAAAGTTGCTGCTCTATGTACCATTCGGTGTGATGTATAAATGATGATGATGGTGATGGTGGCTGTCTTCGAAGTTATGAACTCGTATGACACGGACGCGTACTCTTGGTCGTAATATTCCTGAAAAATCGATGATAGGCAGATTCGAACTCTAATCCTATAGTTGGAAATCAGAAATCTAATGTACTAACCATCAGCTTTATTTAAAGTACACTTTAGTCTTCAAAACGATTACATATCACAACATATATGTATACCTACTTTATACAATGAAAATAAATGTGTAAACAGATAGTCACACATTCCAGTTTGTATACGCAAAACATTCAAATATTGAATAAAATGGACACACATCCACTCCTAACTCCACGACTTTGCGTACACATGAAATCTCAAATTGTACAATAACAAATTTGATGGATCGTTAACCATAACAATGTCTTTTGTGTTTAAGTTGATCAAAATATTTCGACATGATTTTTTTTCTCTGTTTCTTTAAATCGTGTTTCTTATTTTTCTGAATTTTCTCTGAACTGAAATCGAATGCCTCGAAAAAGAATTGATAAGAAACCTCCACCCAACATTTTGTTTTTCTTTTTTTCTCAAGTGCGATGATGACTTCCCTTCTAATCGAAACTGACATCTTTGACTAAAAACTTTCCTTTGCTGTAAAGTTTTTAATATAACTCTTTGATTGAAATAAATTCGTCATGCAGGCGCAGTCAAACAACTTGATAAACACATCGATAAGACAAACATCAATAACATACAGCATACGGCATCTATCGGTAAACCAAAGAATCTTTGAAAGAGTCGTTTTTTTGAACCACATGTGACAACTGTTGATATACCGTCTTTGGGAAACAAGCCATCTTCCAATTGCACTTGTTTGTAAATATTCTTAAGCAATTCTAAATTTCTAAATATCATCTTAAAATTCCAACAAAAGATACAGTAGTAGTATTTGAAAAGACTAGAAAAGGGACGTCTGAATGTCGAGAAATCGGAACACTTTTTAAAAAAATGATTTACAATGTGAACGCAATGTTAGTTAATTTAAGAACATACTAAAACTTGTTGATTAATTTATTGTCAACTATGAGCCTTAGAAATTAAGGTATGTACACTCAGTCAGTTAAGTGCCATACGTAATACACGCTTGGGTGATCATGTCTCGAAAGAGACATTACTTACTGGGCAGAAGATTATCCCGCAGCAGGTTGCCATGGCTTTCTGCGGTAGACTGGTTGCCCACCAAGGCTATAGAACCCAAACTGTCCTGTTATTTAACCCATAACTGTAAGGAATAGACGGATTAATACCTTTCCCACGGGTATTTGTGCGTAATGAAACAGTATGAAATAAATCATTTTTTTTTAAACACTGGGGTGGCCTTATAATTATGGCCTTATAATTATGGCCTTATAATTATGGCCGGTAGTGTTTTTTACAGGTGTTAAAAAGGTAAACAAGTATCTAATTTACACGAGAATCAAAATCGGGATATATGACCGGTTTACACTAAAGTAAATTGACCATAGTTTCAGTCAGTCAGATAAGGGCTATACATGATACACGCTTGGGCGATCATGTCTCGAAAGAGACATGACTGACTGGGCAGAAGTTAATCCCGAAATAGTTTGCCATTACTTTCTGCGGTAGACTGGTTACCAGCCAAGAGTATAAAACTCAGTCTGTCCTATTATTTAACCAATAAGTGGAGGGAAGAGATGGATTAATATCTTTCCCAAGGGTATTTGCGCGTAAGTGAATGCAAAGGATTCAACTGGAAATGAACTTCGCTCCCCATTTTCTAGTTCCGAGCTGATATCCACTGCACCTCAACGAACATCTATTTTACATTAGTGTAAAAAATGGTCAAATTTCCAAGAATCAAAAATTCTTATATAGATCACTAGTGAGCAAATTTGGATAAGAGTTTGGAAAATTCATGAATCAGTAATTTTTCCTTTATTTATGGGTTAAATAGCAGAACAGACTGAGTCCTATAGCTTTGGTTGGCCACTAGTCTAACTCAGAAAGTAATGGCAAATTAGTGCGTGAAAAGCTTCTTGCCCAGCCAGTCATGTCCCTTTAGAGACATGATCGCCCAAGCGTGTATCACGTATGACACTTAACTGACTGATAATATGTGGCTTACGAAATTCTGTCACTGGTAAATTCTGTCATGTGGCCTACCTTAAAAAGCGTATTATAACTGCCCGGTAAGATTTAGAGAAAATAATTAGTTTCAATTAATAGCCGAATGCTTATATATATATATATATATTCTATTATTGAGGTAGGATACATTCAATCTGGTTAGGCCACTATATACCAGTAACAAAGAGGTAGCCCACATACTATAACGGCACCAAAAATTATATAAATTGTGATTTATGCTCAAGTATATTGGCATACACCCTAAATGCGACCCTTTTTGGTTAGGTTTATGTTGTGGACCCCGCGAATGGGGCCCACACAAACAAATGAACAACGACTAGTAATTGAGATAGAAAATAAGTATATTAACGTAAGGACACAGACTTGAATGAAAATTAGTAGTATGAAAAGGGAGAACCACACAACAGTTTACATCTCGGGTGGGGGGGGGGGATATTATTAGTAGATTCTAAGCCCTCCTGACAAGACAATCATTAATGAAATAAACTTTTTTTCATGTCTTCCAACCATAAATTTAGGTGAGAGCAAAATATAGAATGAACTAGCCGTATAGTCCGGCGTTGCTCGGGTGTAATGAAAGATTTAAAACTAATCCATGGTCCTGGAGCTCAGACTTTTTGGACGATGAAAGACTAAAAGTCAATAGTTGTTTCCAGTTAAAGCGAAACCGTAGACTGAAAGAAAAATGAATGAATGTAAGTCAAATTTTGATTTCCGGTATCGATGTTAAATAAGTTTTCCGTCGCAAATTGAATTTTGAAGGCTAAATAAGTCCTCTGAGTAAATGGTATCATGGCTAATACTAAGAACTACAATTATACCTACTTAGAGTAAAACCCGAAACAAAAAACAAAATAAAAGGGCTGAAAACCTGATTTTGATCTAGAAGTTTTCTTCAATACTGTATGGGCCTCGGACAGGTTTGTCAAATTGGCCTTGTGTTAAACACAACCGAAGTCCTCACAATTTAAAATATAACAAAGTTGAAGGTTGGATGTTGAAATTTGGAAGAATAAATTATTTCGTTTTGTATGTTAAAGTAAAAATTTTATTAACTAAACAGAAATAACGAATTCGTAAAATAAGTGAAACTGTATTTACAGAACAGAACAACATAAATATGTAAGAAGAAAATGTTCATAGAGAAAATGCATGTAGTTAATTAATTTGTATGAGTTAAATTCTGATCGGGTGCCCCTGCTATTCTCCTCAGGGTTTTTGACAAAATACAACGGAGAATCTATAATGTGATCGATACCGACTTGGCTGACCGGCTGCAGTCACTCTCTCACCGGCGTGACGTGGCTTCCCTATAAATACTTTCACGGCTTCTGCACGGATGAATTCAGATCACTGGTGCCCACTAGGTACGAATTTGCACGAGATACTAAATTAGCAACTAGGTACCACCATTTTACAGTGAAACCGATAAAATGTAAACGTAACTTCTACTCCAACAGCTTCTTTTCTCTCACTTCCCTCCTGTAGAATTCTCTTCCACATACTTGCTTCCCCGACAGCTACAATCTCCCGGAGTTTAAATGTAAGGTCAATAGACACTTCCTAACACACTAACTTGCACCCATTCTCTCAAACACTCTTCCTATGTACCTCCTTACTCGTCTATCACCCTTCTTCTGACATTTCCTATATCTAATCACTCTTTCAGCACCTTCCCCTATGTAACCCTGCGCTATAGTGGCAGTGGAATGCCTTGCTTGCGGTGAAATAATTAAAAATAAATGTTCAAAGACAAAATGTAAGTAGTTAAATGTTCCACAGAAATTCAAAGCTTATTAATGATAGTAGCAGAATGTGTGTATGCTAAAAGATTAACCAGGATACTAATAAAATCTGTGTTCCTTTCCCTTTTATGGCCGGCTAAAGAGTGAAAAGAAAGGTCAAGCAATAAAGGAAATTGTACTTATCGGATGTTAATTTTAAGTGTCAGTTAAAGATGTATTGTTGTTGTTGTTGTTGTTGTTGTTGATTTCCTTTCATTCTTCTTTCTAGTGTCCGGTTGAGTCTGCGACGGACCTGTCTGTCGGTTCTCTGGCCTCTCTGATCTCTGGGCCCTTCTCACTGACTTTTGCAAAGCAAGGAACGTGGTTAAGTAGTGGAATTCAGTCATGTGATCGGCTCTAAACAGCATACCCTTTTTCTAAGGGTTAAGAAAAATTGACCGGTGTCAAAGATCAATTTGCTATTTTCTATCCAATGAAAATACAGAATATTAATTTTCACACTGACTTGTGATTTTGCCTTAGTTTGGGTTTTTTCAAAATATTTTCAGTCATTCTGATCCATTATAGCGAGTGTGCAATTTTACTTTTTTGCGTTTTAGTTAATTGTTTGATGATATATGATTTTTATCCTATAGTATCTCGAAGGCGTTTGACAGGGTTTCACATGATGGTCGTCTTCCTACGTTGAAGGCTTATGGTGTTTTCGGTCCAAATTTGTATTTGATTTAATCTTTCATATCAAGTAAAGTAATAATAAGATATCGGAGTTCAGCAAAGTTCAATCAGCTACTGTGCAAAGATATCCTGTATAACTATGAATTTCTTGTTTTGGTTCTGTAAGTTTCTATAAATTTTATCTGATTCTATAAATTTACAAAACGTATATCTGTTGCAATTCTATATTGTTACTTTCTGACTGATACTCGAGTTGCTTTTTTTCTGCTAAATTTACCTTTCCTTCCATAAAGAAAGGTGTTCTTACTCTACATCACAATAGGTCTTTAATTTATATATTTACTAGCAGTATAGCCCGGCGTTGCTCGGGTGTAATAAAAGCTTTAAAACTAATCCATGGTCCTGGAGCTCAGACTCTTTGGACGTTGGCACGAAAGACTAAAAAGCAATAGTTGTTTCCAGTTAAAGCGAAACCGTAGACTGAAAGAAAAATGAATAGATGTAAGTCAAATTTTTATTTCCTGGTATCAATTTCAAATAAGTTTTTTCGTCGTAAACTGAATTTTGAAGGCTTAATAAGTCCTCTGAGTAAATGGGATCATGACTGAGACTAAGAACTACAATTATACCTACTTAGAAGAAAATCCGAAGCAAAAACTAAAATAAAAGGGCTGAAAAAATACAGACATACAGGCAGATAAACAGACACACACACAAACATCTGGCTTTTTATATAGATATATTATCGATTTTCTGCACTATTGTAAGAACTGCAACCTTGAAACTTCTGAATATCGTTTCTTATGTCTTAGTCTATGAGTGTATCAAATTTGATTAAAATCGGACCACTCCTTCTATAACCCGATTTTTTCGATTAACGATTTTCGATATTTATCGATGGTACCTCGACACAAAACCTAGCTAAGAACACTCGCAGACGATTATAGTACAACTGTGTAAATTTTCAAGTAAATCGGTTCAGCCGTTTCGGAGTCTATAGTAACGGATACACACACACACACACACACACACACACACACACACACACACACACAGACTAAGTTCCATTTATAAATAATTTTTTTTAAATGTAGTTGTGGATTGCACTTTATAGGGAGAACTACCCTAAGGTTAAATGCCAGAATTAAACAGAACGTACCAACAAAAATCCGTGATTTCAACTATCCTTCGTCAGATAGGTTGACCAATACATACGGGTCTGCTATTGCGGAACACTTTATGAATAAACATAATTGTGCCGCTAACTTCAGTGTCCACGCCTTCTCCATCCTAAGTATGTAGCACTCAATTTACCATCTTAAAATGTTGGATGCCATCTATATTCAATTATCAAAGACTTCTCTGTGTAAACAGAAGGAACTTCTATTTGGCCTTCAACTCATTTTCATTTAGAATGTTTCTCTCCCTCCTACTATAATTATTTATTTACCACGCTTTATCTCTGTTGAGCGAGGTGCGAAACCCGTTAGCTAGCCCGTTGTTCATTTTTATTTTTTTATTATTATCATCATGGGTGGTAATAAAAATAATTTTTGTCTATTCATAGCGGTAACACACACACACACACACACACACACACACACACACACACATATATATATAATATATATATATATATATATATAATATATATATATATATATATATATATATATATATATATATATATATATATATATATATATATATATATATATATATATATATATATATATATATATATATATATATATATATATATATATATATATATATAATATATATATATATATAATGTAATGGATTCTCCCGTCGCGTTCAACGTATGAGGGTCCAACCTTTTTCCAGCAAGACAACCACACAGAGACTTGTTTATAGTGGTGAAGGCATTGTGTAGTACCATCCACACTTCTTGGAACTGCTGATAACAAACAATTGGTGCAGATGACTGCCACAAATCGCACGAACAGCAGACCTCAATTATTTAACCCATAATTGGAGGGAACGAACGGATTAATACCTTTCCCAAGGGTACCAGTGCGCAAGTGAATGCAGCGTGCTCGACTGAAATTGGAAATGGGATCATGACTGAGACTATATATATATATATATATATATATATATATATATATATATAAATATAGTATTTACGCTCTCACACCCTGATTGAGCACTCTGGAAGAGTGGTAGACTTTGTAAACGGTAGCTACTCCGGCATATACGCACTGCTCATTCAATAATGAATTGGAGCACTCTAGCTATTGGGTGTGTTTATACGCGCTAAAAAGCCTGCTTTCTTCTACTGGACGCTCGTGGCCTAGGGGTAGAATCGCCGACTGATACCGATGCGGTCGGGTTTCAATCCTGGGTTAGGAAGCGACCGGAGTCTGAGCCGTAGTGATGAGCTGTAATACAACAAAACAGATCTGTCTGCGGATGACTATAGAATATATATATATATATTTATTTTCGAACTGCGTTTATTTTTTTGGTAACTATTGCCGGTGCCTAGCGGAGTTTTATGTCAACACAAAATAAAATCGTCGGTGATGGTGGATGTTATTGTGTTACCATCTTGGTGACCTCTCTGAAGATGGCTCATATGAGCCGAAAGCTTAGAAACAAATTAATAAAAATTATCCAAATGTTGGAGAATTTTTGTCTTTATTTTCAACTGAAATTAAAGCCAAAATACGCCGTTTCGAACGGCTCATAATTAAACATAATAGACATTCATTGTCTTTTATATTTAACAGTGCATGTTTAGAATATATATATATATATATATATATATATATATATATATATATATATATATATATAGTGTACTGAGGCATCAGATAATTTTCTAAACATATACTGTTAAATATAACAGACAATGAATGTCTATTATGTTTAGTCATGAGATGTTCTAAACATCGTATTTTGGATTCAATTTCACATGAAAAGAAAGACGAAATAGTCTAAAATTTGAATATCTTTATCAAACTGGTTCTAAGCTTATATATATAATAGAGTGTATGTAAATATAAAAATGAGAGTTGGAAGTGAACACCCACAGGGAACAGTCTGTTTCAAGCTAAAGGCCATGACATCGTCAGGCATTGTGGATTTGAATTTTTTGTAAATAAATCGGTAATGCTTTGTGGCTTCTTTATTTAATTATTATAACGGTTTTTTATGGGCGTTTTTTATTAATTTGTTTATAATTTACTTTGTTTCTTTACTCATTTATTTGTTTGGATTCATTTATTTTACTTATTGTTTATCTATTTTTTTTTTAAATTTTTTAATTCTGCACTTAGAAACAGCGGTTATAAAGCAACTAATATGAAATTCAGAAACCCTACTGACAATGATAACAGCAAGAAGGAAAGATCTAGAAACCTCATCTGGTTTATCCCTCCCTACAATATGATGGTTAAAACTAAATTGGAACAAAAATTTTTAAACTTAATCAGCAAAAACTTTCCCAAAACTAATCCTCTTAGCAAAATATTCAATCATTAAGCTATAGTTGCACGGATAATCTAGAAAAAAAATTATTAAAAACACAACAACAAAGTCCTCAACAATATTATGATACAAAAAACATAGTAAATTACAATGCTCAAATAGATCGCACTAAGGACAAAGGAACTAATACCAGCGGATGTAAATTGTAGAAATTCTAAAGAATGCCCTTTGCATAATAACTGTCTAGTTAGCTCCATAGTTTATATTTGTACCGTCTCCACAATTGAAAATACTAATACTATAAAGGTTTATATCGGTTCTACTAAGAACCCTTCCAAAATCTTTTTAGACGAATATGATTATGAAATTATATCTCACTATAGTCTATTTCTCGGGCAAGTAATTTCATAATCATATTCGTCTAAAAAGATTGTTGAAATCGCTAATGTCTGTTTTTACTATTTCTTATTGCTTGTGTTTTAGTATTATTTTTGATTAGCTACCTAATGTTAATATGATTGTTATGCTTCTTATTAATGTGTTGTCTAATGACACTGAAGTACTTTTGGTGGCTTGTGAGCCAACGTGAAAGTGTGTTTGTGGTGTATCCTATGTGAGTCGTTTTATGTTTTTTCATTACAGAGAAACTATATCGAAATACAAACAAAAACAAAAAGTAAAAACATCCTTATGATCCTCAAATAATAGAGTGTATGTAAATATAAAAAACAACCATCTATTAATTGAACCATTTTATAACTTAAACGTTAGCATGCTCAAACAAATATATAAAAATAAATAAATAAAATTAACACTCACGCAAAAATACACGCGCGCGCGCACACACACACACACACACACACACACACACACACACACACACACACACACACACACACGTTACTCCTCAACTACGTCACAACATTCTTTGCCCAGGTCACTCTAGTAACACGTTCTATAAAACTTTCCATTTATCTTTACATACCTTGATGAAGACTTAATAATATGGAAGCTCAGACCATATTTCTGTCAAAATTAACTTTGCAAAATTTCTGATGGAACTTCCTCCTTATTTGAGAATGTTTGTTAGTAATTTGAAAAGTCAATCAATCAAAGTATAGGACACAAGATGTCTGTTATCTTTAATTACATTTGCTTCATATATTTGACTAATGGAAAATGTTTCATGAAATTCGATTCGAATGAAAGTAGATTTGATTACGCGTTTTTTCTCGAAATAAAGGCAAAATCTCTTTTCATTAATAAATATTAAAATCTTATTACGTCATTTCTGT
Source organism: Ascarosepion bandense (assembly GCA_037127315.1). Taxonomy (NCBI): domain Eukaryota; kingdom Metazoa; phylum Mollusca; class Cephalopoda; order Sepiida; family Sepiidae; genus Ascarosepion; species Ascarosepion bandense. The sequence continues at coordinate 4,466,886 of JBBBDQ010000763.1, forward strand.
TGATCTAGAAAAAAAGCGGATTCTAGCATGGTTCTAGAATTACAAATGGCGTAAAATCAATTGTTGTATACATGAAGATAGTACATTATAATTTCTACTGGCCTTAATCGCTTGAGAAATCGTTTGGAAAATATCTCTCTTCCAAACAATTTTTCAAACGATTAAAGGAAGTGTAAATTATAATGAACTGTTTTACTATATATATGTGTATATATATATATAAAATATATGAAGATGCACCATGAAATTAGTTTTAGATTAATTTTCAGCATTATGTTGCGAAACAGTCAAACTTAACATCACAGTGAGTCAAATTGAATGTGGCAGAAAGCCAGCTTGAAATTGGGCGCCCGACGCGTAGATGCAAGTAGTTATAAAATTAATTAACCGCCAAGAATCAGCCTGAGATCTCCCCTCTAGGAGCGGCCCCATTTAAATTGAACACATAAAAGGATTTTAACCTAATGTCTAAACTCTGAAAACTTCTAACATATATATATATATATATATATATAGTCGTGTTACCCCAAGCAAGGCATTTTACTGCCACTGTTGAGCAGGGGATTAAATAGAAGGTAAGTTATAAAAAAGAGTGAGAGGTTACAGGGGGTGTCAGGAAGAGGGTAGGAGAAGGATGAGAATACTGATGAGAGTGGAGTGCCATGCAGAAAGTCTCATGAGAGAGAGGATGCAAATTAGTGAAATAGGAGATGACTATTGACTTTACATTTGAATTCTTGAAGATTGTAGCTGTCGGGAAAGCAAGTAAACGGAATGAAATTCCACAGGCGGGAAGTGCGAGAGAAGAAGCTTATGGAGTAGAATTTGCTTTTACATTTTATTGGTTTCACAGTAAAATGGTGGACCCTAGTTGCTAATCTTGTGGCTCGACCAAATTCATGTATGAGGGTGGGTAACATTGAGCTAAGTATATCGGAGCAGAAGCCATAAAAGTATTTGAAGACGAGAAACAGAGAAGCCACATTGCGCCGGTGAGAAAGTGACTGTATCCGAGCTGCCAAGTTGGGATCGATCACAATACAGATTCTCCGTTGGATTTTGTCAAGGACCCCTAGGTGGATAGCAAGAGCACCCGACTAAATATGGCAGCAGTATTCAATGCACTGGCGGATGGTAGATTTGTATATGTGCAGGATTGTTTCAGACGGGAAAAACTTTTTGGCCCTGCACAGAGAACCGGCCTTCTTAGCAGCGGGTTTAACTATGGACTTTATATAGTCATTCCACTTGAGGTCTGTTGTGAGAGTTAACCCGAGGAGACGCAGTGTTTTACTTTCAGGGAGACTAGACTGATCAATGCTAATGGGGGTAGTAGCAATTGTCTGTGGTGATTAATAGATAGCAGCTTCGTTTTTGGAAGCATTGAAATTCACGAGCCATTACTTACCCCTAGTACGCCACGGATCAGAGGTCTTTTTTAAGCTCAGCAGCGAGGTTTGCTTTGTCGGCTTCGGCAGACTTTTGATCAAGATTTCGATAAATTTCTAGCTCGGAGACCAAAAATGATAAGAAAGTGAGAAGGACAGCCTTGATATTAAATGGGCATATCACATCAAAGACAATAAAACTAAGCGGAAATAAAAAAAAAGTGATAAGGTTAAAGGCAGTTTGACATCTTGACCGTTCAGGAGGAAAAAGAAGAAAGAAGAAAAGTAAAATAAGGGAAGGGAAAAGGGGAAAAAAAAGAGAAAAAGTTAGTATGTATTATTTGGGGCCAAATTCCAAAATGAATCTTCTCTGTTTATTTGAAAGAAACACACATGTAAATGTTATATCTTCCCACATGCATACACAGCAAACCAAAGATTTTTGTCATTTAAATGTAAATCATCTGCACAACCAACATAAAAGATTGCCTGAAGAAAAGAATCTATCTAGAAACAGAAATTTCCGTGTCGCAATGTACAATTAATTCATAATTATATAGTTATATTACGCTCTATAATATCTATTATATTGAACACTGTTCATAATATGATAAATGGCGGGGCACTCAAAATAGTATAACCTTGACTCTTCTTCACCTGGAATTATATATATATATATATATATATATATATATATTTAATCATTTCACCCCGAGCAAGGCGGAAACGCCACTGATGTGCAGGGGGTTACATAAATGTAACAAGATAAATTAGAAAAGAGTGAGGAGTACAAACTAGTTAGAAAGGAACAACAGAAAGCTGAGAAAGCAGGTGCGATGACAGATACATAGGTGGAGAAAGGGAAGGTTATACAGGGGAGGGGAGAGCTAGAGGCCAGTAGTTAATAGATGAGTATTGACTTTGCATTTAAATTTCTGGAGGTTGTAGCCGTCAGGAAAGCAAGAATACGGGAGTGAGTTCCACAGGCGGGAAGTGCGAGATTTAGTATATCGAGGCACCAAGTAATTTTCTAAACATATGCTGTTAAATATGAGAGACAATGAATGTCTAGTATGTTTAATCATGAGCCGTTCTAAACGTCGTATTTTGGCTTTAATTTCAGTTGAAAATAAAGACAAAATTTCTCCAACCATTTGGATAATTATTTTTTGGTTTTCTTCTAAGCTTTCGGCTCACATGAGCCATCTTCAGAGAGGTTGTTTAAACTGAAATATTATAAAATCCACCATCACCGACGATTTTATTTTGTGTTGACATAAAACTCCGCTTGGCAACGGCAATAGTTACCAAAAATAATAAACGCAGTTCTTAAGTTTGCGATGCGGTTTTATGACGTCACACCTCGTGATAGCGCGAAATGACAACAAAACCGTGTAGTCAAATGCAATGTAATATGTTATTTCCTGTTTTAAAGTTGATTTTATTGAGTATTGGTTGTTTTGATTTGATGTACATGGCCTCCAATATCTGCAGGTTCCTCTTACTGTGTGTATGAGTAAGGATCACCGTATTGTTGACCAAAATCTGTCTGATATTACCTACATGTTTATGTTTTTCAGAGAAATGTTGTTTAATAGTACTCTGATCAGAAAGATGACATGTAAGTCTACAGGAGAGCGTGGTTGTAGTAAAACCAATATATGTACTAGGTTTTTGATTAGTATCAGAGATGCAATCTCTGAATGGGCATGTAAATTGGTACACTACATTGGTTTTTTGTAGAGAATTTAGTTTAGTGCTTGTTGGGTTATTATAGACTATGAGGTCAATTGTTTTAAACTTTTTATAATATATAATGAGTTTAATTTGATTATTACTTTCCACTGGTTCAACATTTCTACGTATTATGTTTTTGAGAGTTTTTTCAACTTGTTTATAATATATATATATATATATATATATATATACGAACTAAATCTAATCTAAAAGTGAGTCAAAAGTCGACCGCGGTTTCACTCACCGGGATCGTCAGGACAAACCGCGGTCGACTTTTGGCTCACTTTTAGATTTAGTTCATGTCTTTGCTCTACTTTCGTACTTTCGTATCGAGCTCTTTTGTGTTAAGGTTTTCGTCTTGGGTTTTTTTCTTTCTTTCGAACACAGCTTTTGCTTTGTTTGCTTCTTTTTTTATCCCCGTTTGGTGTAACCTTTTGGGTTGACGACTTAATTCCAACGTTTTGTTAACGGTAGGACTTTATGATTTTAGTCATTAGTGATACTGTTTTCTTGGTACGTTTTACTATAATAATATTAATAATAATTATGTATATATATATCTTGACTTCCTTTAGAAACTCAAAGAAAGAATCAGCAATATTATTGTTCCTGGTCTGGCAGATCGGCTTCAGTCACTTTTCTAACTCCATAAAATTGCCTGTCTTTGTTTTTTATAAATAATTTCATGGTAATTGTTCGAATGGGCACTTTGCTCTGATACCTACATTTTTTGAGCTTAAGGGCAGTACTCGACTGGCGTTGAGAACTCATCAATTTAGAGTAGAGCTGGCAACATGGAAACATTAGTTCTATGTTAACAATTTTTTTCGCGCTTCTCGCTTTTGGCTCCATACTTTCCAGCTAACTTAAATCTGCAAAAATTTAAATACAATATTCATCACTAAGAAAAAGTGCGAGAAGCCGTGAACGTTGTGTTTAAAGTGTAGATATATTATTGTTATTGTTATTAATATTACTTGCTTTTTGTATGATATATTAAGTGTCCATCATGGTATTTGTATTGCTACACTAGTATTAAGTCTAAAGTTGACTCTCTTCACGAGAATAAACTTGTGACTTTACATATCGAGATCCGTTTGTTTTTCTGATGGCCAAAATATCGTGTATATATAGATAAGTGGTGAGCAGGTCAGAAAGATCACATGTATCATACAAAAGGCTATTAATATTAATCCTAATAACAATAATACGTCTACACTTTACACAAAACGTTCACGGCTTCTCGCACTTTTTTCTTCTGTACCAATTTCTCGCGTTGGAATATTTCTGTTTGTTCAACGCTCAGAGAGCCTGACGAACATTTATACCGCAACTTCTCTGAGAAAACCTTAGTTTCAGTTTTTGGGAGAGAGCCATAATCTGACCTGAACAACAGTTTTAAACTATGCCAGTACATCAGACACTCGGTCACAATGACTTGCGATTACGTGCAAATACAGCCATTGACGCATTCTTAATTTCACTCAGATGTTTTGCGTCAACGCTTGAAATGCCGTAAAAATCAAGTCAATTAATCAATCACTCAACACACACACATATTTATATATATAGTAATATCCTTATTATAAGTGCTTATGAAAAAACATAGTTTATTGCGAGAAAAGAGCTGTCGTTTTTGTTTCGGTACTACTTGTTTGTACCTCATCAGGAATTGATATTTATAGAAATTTAAAAATTTAAAAACAACACATTTGTTACTATGTCCAGCAAATTGAGGGAGTAGTGTAATTCAAAGGGTTGGAATAGGTTAACAAACAGAAAGTAAGTCAATGATGGGTAGGGGAATGAATTAAGAGGGTAGATGTAGGGGAGATAATTAAGATGGCGGAAAATATTGTATAAATATTGCTCTATTAAGTATCGAGCACTTATTAAGAAGTAAATACTACGAACAGTGGCCTGTTAATCCATTTGTTTGTACTACTCCTAAGATATATATAAATTCATATGTCCATTTAGAGAATGTATCTCTAACAACCTCAATAATATCTACATTGGCCACACCACAAATTCGCTCTCACGGCGTCTGACGTTGCACTTAAATGAAAATTCAAATATATTCCGTCATTTAGAACAACACGGTTATCAACGCACACTTCTGAAAAAAAAACGCTTGTTGATAACACGTACATACTTAAACAAGAAAATAATAAACAGAAACTAAAAATCCTCGAAGCACTCTACATTAAACAATTTAAACCTGGTTTGAATACAATCAATTTTGATATTTCCAACAACGTACTCAAATGTCTGTAATCAGACCAGGAACCACAACACCACAATGCCACTATTTTGTCACTGTCTTCGGCCATCCGCCACGGTAGGGATGGACTTATATTTTCAATTCAATTCTCTTCATTGTTAATAACTTAAACGTTCTATGTTTACTGTGTTAATATTTACTCTTTGATAATGGCTTATGTGAGCCGAAAGCTTAGACCCGATAAAAAAATCAACAATTACTGTGATTTTTTGTTGTCTTTCAACGACATCACCATCAAGTATATCAGACGGTATGAACGGATCCTACACAAAATTAATAGACGGAACTTGTCTATATTATTCAATGAAACCTGCATGAATGAAAAAATGCTGCCAAAATACACACAATTTATATATATATATATATATATATATATATATATATTGTCATCCGCAAACAGATCTGTTTCGCTGTATCACAGCTCATCAGTACGGTTAGACTCCGATTGCTTTTAACTCAGGATTGGAACCCGACCGAATTGGCGTCAGTCGGCGATTCTACCTCTGGGTTATGGGCGCTCGGGAGAATAAGGCAGATTTTTAGCGCGTATATTATCATTATACACGCCCAATAGCCAGATTGCTCTAATTCGTTACTGAATGAGCGATGCGTACATGCCAGAGTAGCTACTGTTTATCAAAATCTACCATACTTCCAGAGTGCTCAATCAGGTTGTGAGAGCGTAAATAGTCATCCGCAGAGACTTTATAAAAACAGTAGCTACTCACGCATTTACGCATCTATTTGAAATAGTGTTTGATTAGTCGCCTTAGCTGACGTGTGTCCGACAAACATGTATGTACATCGGTTATTATTATTTATAAATGTTGCAAGCAGTGACAATATCTGCAAGAATATAATTTAAAAAATGTGAAATCCAAACTATTTTATATTATTTCTTCAGTCAGTCAATTAATCGCCATACGTGATCCATGCTTCATGTCTCTTTCGACTCATGGCTGAGTAGGAAAATGATTTTCCCGTAGTAAATAAATAATTTATAATCGGTATCCCACCAATGCAAGGCAATAAAAACACTAAGACTGGCCGGGATACAGGGCATGGAAGAATTAGGAACAAAATATTTAATAATGAGCGGAAAGAAGAAAGAGCATGTTTTTTGTTTAATCGTTTCAACCCAAGCAAAGCGGTACCGCCATTAAGAGATGAATGAAATTTTTAGCAGGGCGTGAGCGAAGAGAAAGACGAACCAGTTACTGGGGTTGTCGGAAAAAGGGCAAAAGGATGGGAATACTAGAGTGAAGACAGTTGCGAGTGTAGAGTCAGCAAGGAAACGAATAAGATACACGAGGTGATGGGGAAAAAACGAGGGAAGGACTGGAGTCAAGTGGACAAGTGTTGGGAATTGATGTTGCCTTTTAAATTCTTGGAAATTGTAGCTGTCAGGGAAGCAAGTATGAGGAAGGGAGTTCCAAAGGCGGAGAGTGCGAGAAAGAAAGCTGATGGAGTAAAAGTGGCGGCTGCATTTAGTTGATTTAACTGTAAAATGGTGGGACCTTATTGGCTCGGGTAAATTCTTGTGGAGGGGCATCAGTGAGCTAAGCTCGTCGGAACAGAAGCCATGAAAATATTTGTAGAAAAAATAGAGGGAAGCCACATCCCGCCGGTGAGAAAGTGGCTGGAGTTGAGCTGTCAGGTCGGGGTCGATCACGTTACAGATTCTCCTTTCGAGCCTGTCGAGAAACCTGAGATGAATGGCAAGGAGGTGCCGACCAGATAAAAGGACGATTGACATTGTATTTAGATTTTTTGCAGATTAAGGTTGGCTGGAAATCATGGAACCGTAATCGAAAAACGTGAGAAAAGAAAATATCAACATAGAACTTACGGTCACTTCAACTGTAAATGGCTGACTTTTTGGTTGTTTTCGTTTTATGGCACATCAACATCGGTGGGTGATTTATTGCCAAGTAAATTTTATTTATTTATTGCTGGTAATACATTTTTCTTTCAACAATTTATTGTTGTTTTATATAGGTTTTTTGTCTAGTAACACATTTTTCTTTTCGAGTATCAAGATTCATTGAGATTTGTTTTTAAGGGCAGGGTCCCCAAGTCCTACCCTGTTATTTTAACCATAACTGGAGGGAAGGGACGGATTACTACCTTTCCCAAGTGTACCAGTGCTTAAATGAATGCAGGGTATTCAACTGGAATTCGAACTCGGCTCACCGATTTCACTTTCCGAGCCGATATCCACTGCACCACAACGCACATCCGTCACTAAACGCTTACAGCACCTGGTATTCCCAAGCGGTAACCCATCTAAGTACTGACCAGGCTCAACGTTGCTTAACTTCGGTGATCGAGCGAGAACCAGTGTATTCAACGTGATATGGCCGTAAGCCTCGTAAATGGATGAGATCTCGACGCTAATCTACTCAGTCAGTTAAGAGCCATACGGGATACACGCTTGGTCGATCATGTCTCGAAAGAAACGTGACTGAGAGGGTATATTATTTTTCCGAAGTAGGTCGCCATGTCTTTCTGCAGAAGACTCGTTTTCAACCAAGATTACAGAACCCAATCTGTTCTACTATTCCAACCCATAGCTGGAGGGAGAAAAGGTGGATAAATACCTTTCCCAGGGATATTATTCATTTGTAAGCGAGGAATTACGCATTCTATAAGCAGATGAATGTAGCGACTGTTGTAGGGATAGATTGTTTTGGGTTAGTGGTGAAGACCATTAGCATTGAAAAATAATTTTTTTTTTTTTTTTTTTTAATCATATCACCCCAAGCAAGGCGGTGACGCCACTGATGCGCATAGGGCTACTTAAGAGTAGAATGATAGAAAAAAAGAAAGCCGGGAACCACGTCCTAAACAGGAAACAAGAGATGAGCCTCTTCACCTATTCAAAAGACGTGGGTGGAGCGTGAACCGGGCGATAGTTAAAATCATTTCCGTCTCTTCCCTCGATTCGAACGCTGTCTCCAAACCCCAGAGAAAAATACGGAATTATCTCAGCCATCAAACAGGCTGCTGGTCATATGGAAAAGATTAATGCGTAATTAAAGTTTCTGACCAAATGAACGATAGAAGAATAAAAACTGTCGTCGCTTGTATGTAATCAAGCCGATTAATAATTTGCCTAAGCCCGGCAGACGGGAATAGAAGCGAGAATGAATGAGGAATCTTTAGAAACCCATTGTCGCCAAAAATCTGACGTCTGTCCACCCATTTTGATCAAGAGGACACAACTGAAGGTTAATAGTATGACAATTAATATTATCTCTCTTATCTGTCAGGTGAGAGAGTTGAAACTCTGTTAATATATAAATTATACAATTTATATATATATATATATATATATATATTTTAATTCAGATACTTCAATACAAGGGAAAAAAGCAGGAAGGTAAATTCCAAAAAACCCGATCCTAATTAATATTAAAAATTTTAAGAAATGATACAGGAAGAGAGCTCCATGTAATAAAATATTACAGAGCAAATATATATTTTATTTTATATTTTAATTTCTTTGCAATCTTTTTAAAAGGAAAAGTAGACTAATTTTTCTCCAGTTTCTGAAAGGATTTTTCTGTTTCTGAGGTGATGTATTGTCCCCCGTGGGGAATCTTCATATCGAAATGGCCATTCAACATCTTTGAATTAATCTTTTTTTAATATATATATATATATATATATATATATATATATATGTAAACATGTTACGAAAATTAACGAAATTTAACGAAACTTGGTTATAAGCAACCGACAATTTGTAATGAATTATTTTGAACATTAAATACGAGTATCGGTAAAAATAATGTTCAAAATAATTCATTACATATATATATATATATATATATATATATATATATATATATATATATATGTAATGAATTATTTTGAACATTATTTTTATATATATATATATATATATATATATATATATATAACAATAATGTCTCATGATTGAGACTCACATCCGCATTCATCCCGACACTACATTATATATTTAATCAACGGATATTAACCCTCTAGGGCCATTCGTATCATATTTGATACAGTATTTCCCTATAAGGAAACATTTGGTATTTCCCTATAAGGAAACATTTGGTATTCATTGACTGAGCAGTCAGTACTGCTTTCATTTGAAATTTATAAAATATTTCTCTTAAAAAAATTTTTCAGGAAAATATTTCTTTCAAGGCTTGTTTTCATACTGTATCAAATATGATACGAATGGCCCTAGAGGGTTAATGAATTTATTGTTCAACTGATATTTTTATATCGACTAAAAATTTTAGCATTTCTCAAATGCGCAGGACAATAAACGTTATACCCATAATTTAAAATAAACATGTGGTGTCTATTTAAAATACGAATGCCAAATAATATCTTTTGAAATAATGAAAATACCAAATTATATATGTGTTATATATCCTAGGGACCAACAGAATATAATTGAACTTAAAAAGAATTTATTATTGCCAAAGGCAAATAAATAAATAAATAAAAAACATGATGATTTGAACCGAAGCTGGCCCTGAGCAGGACGGTAAACTGCATCCGGCAGCAAAGCCTCTGATTGGGAAGTTGTGAGGAGCACGGAACCACCTCTTAATTACTGTTGTTTTCAGCTTCAACCTGGCCCGGAGTGGTTGCACCTGTTAGGGTCCTAGCTATTAGCAAATAGTTTACCCCTCTAAACTCGGGTCAAAACACTATGAAAGTATAAGAATACACTTTTATGGAAATATATACATACAAAAAAAAGGACTTTTATAGAAAAATATATATTTTTGAAGTAAAAATATTCCCAACGATACATTTTTGGAGAAAAATTATTACCATAACACATTTTTGAAGGAAAAAAATTATTCTTAGCAAAACATTTTTGAATACAGAACTAGAATACATTTTCAGTTTTCTAAAATAAAAAGGAATAAAAACAAAAAATTTGAATTAAAATCTGACTAAATCAACATTCTCAATATAACCAAACATTAAAAAATACCTTAAAACGCCACATTTTTGGCATTAAATAACCTACAAGAGTTGATAAGTCGTTAAACAAAACTCAAACTCAAATTCAAACTTGAATCGAAGCTGGAATGCAGAAAAGAAAAAAACGTGTAGTGTGTCAAAAACGCCGTTTTTCAAGGTCACGTAATATAAAACAATGGACTGTGGTCTGTGACTGCGCAAAATATAATTTCCTTAAATCGTTCGGTAAGAAGCCAAATGTGCGTGGTGGTGCAGTGGATATCGGCTCGGAACGAGAAATCGGGTAGCGGAGTTCAAATTCCAGTTGAATTCATTGCATTCACTTACGCGCAAATACCCTTGGGAAAGGTATTAATCCCTCCCTTCCTTCCAGTTATGGGTTAAATAACAGGACAGATTGGGTTCTATAGCCTTGGCTGGCAACCAGTCTACCACAGAAAGCAATGGCAAACTACTGCGCGATAATCTTCTGCCCAGTCAGTCATGTCTCTTTCGAGACATGATCGCCCAAGCGTGTTTCACGTATCGCACTTAACTGACTGAAGAAGCCAAACAATGCAAAAGCAATGTTCAAGGCCGAAAATATAAACAATGAGGAAATGAAGACTTATATTTTAGTAAGCCAATAGAAAAATAGTTTGTGGTGACAGAAACAATGACAAATAAACAGGAGTTGTATCAGCGTGTCAGAGTAGGAAAAAATTTGAACAATGAAATAAACAAAAATGTGTTTACGTCAAAATACAGCCGTCCAAAGGCAACACATGGCGATTATGCCTGTAAGGAGATGATGAAATTGGGTGAAGCTCGAACAGGACCAGGAGATATATCAGACTGGGTTTTCCCGGGTCGGAAGAACAGACAAGCAATAGGACTCAAAGTGAAGACAAGGAAGACAACTCCAGTTGTCACTCCCTTGTATGTGCGTATGTGAGTGCTTCCTCTGACTGCCAGTCTACACATAACCGTCTCTGAAGAGAATAAGCAGAGTAAGTTAGTATATTTTTATATTTGTGTCCGTCGTTATATTTCAAGCCGACCCTTTGGTTTGCAACATAATCCGCTCTGATATATAACATGTTTCGACAGTTTTTCTTCAGTGATACAGGATTCATTATTTTTACATACATATTTGATTTTCAGTAACTTCTGTTGTTTGTCAACATTAGAGTTTAGCGAGTATAGATAATCAAGGAGTCAAATATAGAAAAGGGAGAGCCACGTTCCATTTCCAGTTGAATTCGTTGCAGTCATTTACGTGCAAATACTCTTAGAAATCGTATGATTACGTTTCTTTCCTCCAGCTATGGGTTAAATAACAGGACATATTGAGTTCGAACTCCAGTTGAATTCTTTGCATTCACTTACGCACAAATACCCCTGCGAAAGGAATTAATCCGTCTCTTCCCTCCAGTTATGGGTTAAATAATATGAGAGATTGGGTTCCTGTTGGGACGCCCGCGCCTATTCGGCTATAATGGACTATTCCATTACTATGTAAAGTAATGGTGGCATCTACGTAGGAGAGCGTGCCGACCAGCCGATCGACAAGTCAGTCGTAGACTTCCGGTGACGACCCGGAAGTACCCATTGCTCATACTACGTCTTACGACGGTTGAGACGATTAAACTTTATTCTTGTATTGGATACTAATAACCTTTGTAAATGCTATTTTCACGGAATACAACAATTAACCTATTCCTGTTGTTGAGTTATTTATTCTTAGTCACGACATAACAGTTCTATAGCCTTGGCTGGCAACCAGTCTACCACAGAAAGCAATGGCAATCTACGGCGGGTTAATCTTCTGCCCAGTCAGTCATGCCTCTTTCGATACATGATCGCCCAAAGCGTGTATCACGTATGGCACTTTAGTGACTGATTGAATATAATATTTGGAATCATGATTAAGGCTTCTATTGGTCATAAAGTGGGGGATCATTTTTCTATTGTTATGATGTAATAAACTAATCCCCCAATAATTACTACGTAATAATATAATACATCTCTTCTCCCTCTAGCTATGAGACAAATAACATGACATATTGGATTTTATAGCCTTGGCTGCCAACCAGAAAGCAATGGCAATCTACTGCCCAGTCAGTCATGTCTCTGTCGAGACATAATCGCCCAAAGCTTGTATCACGTATGGAACTTAACTGACTATTATCTGCTGAATGTATTGGAAATTTCAGTTTGAGAGTGTTAGGGGGCCAGTGATTACTGGTATTTTTTTTAATGTTTGTAATCAAGTACTTTTTTTTTTAAATCATTTCACCCCGAGCAAGGCAGAAATGCCACTGATGTGCAGGGGGGCTACATAACTGTAAAAAGATTAATTAGAAAAGAGTGAGGAGTACAAACTAGTTAGAAAGGAGCAATAGAAAGCTGAGAAAGAATGTGCGATGACAGATGCATAGGTGGAGAGAAACAAAAAAAAAAAAATTGAAAATTTTTCGGATTATTAAAATGACTTTCGAAAATCGTCGATAAACTTTGGGAAAATCAGTCATTTTGTTTGAAATTTTGTCCCTTTGCGTCATTGAAAGAAACCATGTGATGTCAGATTTGTCGAAGGCAATATTCTGTTGGCTTCATCTGGTGTTTCATCATAGAGAGATGAAAGAATCCAGACTGACGTCACGTGTAATAGAGAGCGCATCCATTATTATTATTATTACGAGTGCACCCCTGTCGCCAAAAATGACCGCAAAATATTTGGGAAGATTATCGTTATTATCATAATATATATATATATATATATATATATTTTTTTTTTTTTCTAGACATATGCTATTAAATATAAGAGACAATGAATGTCTATTATGCTTAATCATGAGCCGTTCTAAACGTCGTATTTTGGCTTTAATTTCAGTTGAAAATAAAGACAAAAATTCTCCAACATTTGGATGATTATTTATTGGTTTTCTTCTAAGCTTTCGGCTCACATGAGCCATCTTCAGAGAGGTAGTTTAAGCTGAAATATTATAAAATCCACCATCACCGACGATTTTATTTTGTGTTGACATAAAACTCCGCTTGGCAACGGCAATAGTTACTAAAAATAATAAACGCAGTTCTTAAGTTTGCGATGCGGTTTTATGACGTCACACCGCGGGATAGCGCGAAATGACAACAAAACCATGTAGTCAAATGCAATGTAATATGTTATTTCCTGTTTTAAAGTTTAATGTCAACACAAAATAAAATCGTCGGTGATGGTGGATTTTATAATATTTCAGTTTAAACTACCTCTCTGAAGATGGCTCATGTGAGCCGAAAGCTTAGAAGAAAACCAATAAAAAATTATCCAAATGTTGGAGAATTTTTGTCTTTATTTTCAACTGAAATTAAAGCCAAAATACGACGTTTAGAACGGCTCATGATTAAACATAATAGACATTCATTGTCTCTTATATTTAATAGCATATGTCTAGAAAATTACTTGCTGCCTCGATATACTAAATATATATATATATATATATATATATATATATTCCTTGTCCAAAGAAACACTATTTTTAAAAAAGTGCTCAATACAAAAGTAGAGCAAATAATATTATTTATTTATTAAGAACCATCACATCACTGGAAAAGACACAAAAGACACTACTTTTGTAGTGATATTGTAACATATCCATGTTATAATAGAAAGTAGCCATTTTGTTTCAACACTTTTGTGTCTTTTCCAGTGATGTGATGGTTCTTAATAAATCAATAATATTATTAGCTCTACTTTTGTATTGAGCACTTTTTTAAAAATAGTGTTTCTTTGGACAAGGAATATTATTCCAACAATACTTATATATATATATATATATATATATATATATATATATATAACGGCCTGATCATTTACAAGAAACAATTTTTTAAAAATTTCTCGTAAATAATCAGACTAGTAGAAATATACATATAAATATACTGTTTAACTAAAAACAGAATATCTGCACAAATACAAGTATCGATTAAAAATAATGTTCAAACAAATAATTTCATTATATATATATATATATATATATATATATATATATATATATATATATATATATATATTCGTGTAAAATCATTTGTAAAATAAAGACGGAAGATGATGGTTCACCTGAAATAGGCATACACTTCCGATTTACCATGAAATAACGTATCGGCCTTAATTTTTCTTATATTTGCTCTTTATGTACAGGTCACTCCTTTGGATTCTTCTATACCCACACTGCATGCTGATATATATACAGTACTGTGCAAAGTATTAGGACAAAAACTATTTTATCTTTTATGAGGCATTAAATAAAAGTTTAAAATCACCCCTGTCCTAACACACTACCGGTTGTATGCAAAAGTATTAGGCCAGGGGTGATTTTCCTAAAAACCCTCTCTGAAATTCAAATACAGGAGGGGGAAAAGCCAAGTAAATTGCTAATAAATATTGATTATTTAAAACTAGGTGTAAAAGAAATGTATTAAAAAATGTTATATTTAATTTTTCATATTTTCTATTAAACAAGTTATTTTGAAACTACTCTATTGAACATTTATGGGATATTTTGGATAAAAAAATTGATAAATCTAATGTTAGTTCGCAAGACACACTTTGGGAACAAATACAAGCTGCTTGGCAGGAGATACCATTAGATTCATTGAAGAAGCTTGTGATGTCAATGCCTGACAGAATGAAAGCTGTGATCGAAGCAAAAGTGCTATTATACTAAATATTAAATTTCTTTTGTAACAGGTATTTTTTCTTGTTAAAGCATTTGTTGAATAAACCAAATAAAATTAATTTAATTAGATTGTTTATTTTCTGTCATTATGCCTCATAAAAGCAAAAATAGTTCTTGTCCTTATACTTTTGCACACTCAGTCAGTTAAGTGCCATACGTGATACATGCTTGGGCGATCATGTCTCTTTCGAGACATAACTGACTGGGCAGAAGATTATCTCACAGTAGGTTGCCATTGCTTTCTGCAGTAGACTGGTTGCCAGCCAAGGCTGTAGAACCCAATCTGTCCTGTTATTTAACCCATAACTGGAAGGAATAGACGGATTAATACCTTTCCCAAGTGTATTTGCGCGTAAGTGAATGCAATGAATTCAGCTAGAATTCGAACTCGGCTCCCCGATTTCTCGTTCCGAGCCGATATCCAATGCGCTACAACGCACACTACTGTATATATAAATATACAAATATATATATATAACTGTACATTTCAGTATGGTGAATATTTCTAAAAACACAAGTGTGCCTGAGCAAGCGTCTGCAATGGGGATTACCTAGCCGTCTTTGCAGACAGGCCTCCATATATGTCAAGTCATACATATATTGTATACTTGACGCATGAACCAAAATTACAACTTTGTTTTTTCATAGTAAAATTTCGTTAAAAAAAATATTTTTCCCGTAGATAAATTTATCTCGACACCTTTTGTCGTCGACATAATTTCACGGTTGTAAGTGTCATATATGTTATCACATGTGTTAACTATGTGTGCAAACACCCAATTAGCTGATACAAAAATAAATCCTATCATGCGAAGACGACAATGATAAATCTTATACTTCGAAACACTCCCATATTCCAGCGACTGGGCTGGTACACAATTCTAATTTTTGTCTTTCAGTCACGTTCAGAGTCTCTCCTACGGTTATCAGTTTTGTTAATTGTTATGTTTCTGAGACTGAAACTTGATAAAAGCAAACAAGTGACGGAAAATATATGTAGGGAATATTTTGTGCCGAGAGAAAATGTTCACGGAAGGTCAGGTCAAATATTTGATAAATAAACAAGAAAATAGATAAACTCTGAAAGCTAATTATCGCAGGTTTATATAAGAATACCATCTACGCAAAGATAAACATATTGTTTGGTTTTGTAAAAAAAGAAAAAAATTCTTAGTCATGGCAAATAGAATAGCCAAAAGCGCTCGGATATGTAGAACATTTGGACAGATTCTGCACAGTTTAAATTCAGAAAATGAAACACTTTGAATTGAATAAAAAGCTCAAAATGGAACTTGTATAACAGAAGGATTGCTGCCTAAATACGCTATTATATATATATATATATATGACGTCTATATACACTGCTTATTTCCAACACGTTAAAATTTCCCTTCACCGATTCCATTCGCCTATGTCTTAGAAAGTAGCGACAACGACTAACACCAAATCGGTCGAGTTTCCATCCCGACCAGAAGCAAGTGGATGTGTCTAGCTACACTGATGAGCTGTGATACAGCGAAACAGTCTTGTATGTGGATGACTAATATATATATATATATATTATCGCCGTGACCTGGCATCTCTTTTAGTTTTCGAGTAAATTCCTGCCGTTGTAATGAAGCTTCCCTGAGCCTCTTCTATAAATAATTTCATGCTAATGTTGTTGAACTTATTGTACCTAGACTTTATGAACTTATGCAAAATACGAGATTGGCTAGAGAACACAATCGGTCCTGCTGTTTAACCCATAGCTGGGGGGGGGAAGAAATGGATTCGTACCTTTCCCAAGAGTAACGAATTCGACTGGAATTAAAAAATCGGCTACTCCGATTTCTCATTCGGAGCTGATAGAGGCGAGTTCGAATTCCAGTTTAGTGCACTGCATTCACTTACGCGCAAATACCCTTGGGAAAGGCATGAATCCATGTCTTCTCCCTCCGGCTATGGGTTGAATAGTAAGACAGCCAGTCTGCCGCAAAAAGTAATGGCGACCTACTGCGGGAAAATCTTCTGCTTAATCTGTCATGTCTCGAAAGTGACAGGGTCCATCAAGCGTGTATCGAGTATGGCAGTTAACTAGCAGCCTAGATAGGCAGCAATGTCTCTTCATTTTACAGTCGAAAGGGGCTTACGGCCTATCACGTTGAATACACCGGTTCTCGCTCGATCAGTACTTAGATGGGTGACCTCTTGGGAATACCAGGTGCTGTAAGCGTATAGTGACGGACGTGCGCGCTTACGGCCTATCACGTTGAATACACCGGTTCTCGCTCGATCAGTACTTAGATGAGTGACCTCTTGGGAATACCAGGTGCTGTAAGCGTATAGTGACGGACGTGCGCGCTTACGGCCTATCACGTTGAATACACCGGTTCTCGCTCGATCAGTACTTAGATGGGTGACCTCTTGGGAATATCAGGTGCTGTAAGCGTATAGTGACGGACGCGCGCTTACGGTCATATCACGTTGAATACACCGGTTCTCGCTCGATCACCGAAGTTAAGCAACGTTGAGCCTGGTCAGTACTTAGATGGGTTACCGCTTGGGAATACCAGGTGCTGTAAGCGTTTAGTGACGGATGTGCATTGTGGTGCAGTGGATATCGGCTCGGAAAGAGAAATCGGTGAGCCAAGTTCGAATTCCAGTTGAATACTCTGCATTCATTTAAGCACTGGTACCCTCGAGAAAGTTATTAATCCGTCCCTTCCCTCCAGTTATGGGTTAAATAACAAGGGTATGACTTGGGGACCCTGCTCTTAAAAACAAATCCCAATGAATCTTGATACTTGAAAAGAAAAAATGCTGTAAATAAAATAACCTTACGCAAAACCATTAGTTATGACCTTAAATGATCCCATAAGGATTGATAGGTCGTTAAACCTCGAAAAAGACAAACAAAACAGTTGAAATGGTTAGATGTAAACTTAGCTTCTATGCTAACGGTTTTTTTCGCTGTTGTGGAATTCTCTTTTGGCTTTTTGCTTTCAAATCAAGTTTGATCTGTAAAATATTAAGGCAGTCAGTTAAACATTTAAGTGCGACACAGAGATCCGAAGGCCAACAGGCATGGCGAAGAAAGCATTCCTGAAGTAGAGTAAAGTATTAATAAACAGGACAATTTCGTTAGAAACAAAGAAGACATACTGGATTGCTATGTGATGTCAGTCCTTCAAAATGGCATTGAATGTTAGACTATATCATCAAAGATGAAGGAAAAACTTGAATCAATTGAAATGTGGTTCTACAGAAGGATGCTGCGAATATCATGGATCGAGCATGTGAGGAATGATGAGGTTTTGGAAATGATGGAAACGAAAAGGAAATTAATGCTGAGCATCAGGAAGAGACAGCGGAAGTTCCTGGGACATGCAATGAAGAAAGAGGGCTTGGAGAACATGATATCAACAGGCCAGATAGAAGGGAAAAGAGACAGGGGAAAGCAACGGATAACATATTTGAAAGACCTAATCAGTTGGATGAAGGAACGAGGGTTGCACTGTGTAACAGGAGAAAGTGTGCTAAGGAAGATGTGGAAAGCCATGATCGCCTACGTCCTGAAAGAACAGAGCAGATAGAAGAAGAAGAAGAAGAAGAAGAAGAAGAAGAAGAAGAAGAAGAAGAAGAAGAAGAAATAAGTATGGTTGTCTAATTTACTGAAAACGGTAAAATAGCTTCTTTCCAAAGTAAATTCTCTATATGCAAAATGGTAATTACATCAGTCAGCGGGTGAATGGAAGGGAATTCCATAGGCGGGAAGTGCAAGAAAAGAAGCTGATAAAGTAGAAATTGCAGTTCTATTTTATCGGTTTCACTGTAAAAGGGTGGGACCTAATTGCTAATCTGTCAGTCTTTTATGGCTTCGTAAAAAAGGAAAAAAACAAACTATAACAAAGAGTCACCATTAAAAAAAGTAAAACCCAGCTGCTCACCAATGCACCGGGTGAAGCTTACATAAAAACATCATTATTAATCAGTCAGTTAAGTGCCATCCGTGATACTCTTTGGGAGTTCATGTCTCTTTCGAGACATGACTGACCGGGCAGGAGATTATACCGTAAAATCGTAGTAATTGGTGGGGGGTCAGTTTATTACTTCATAACAATAGAAAACCGATCCCCCATTTTATGCTCAGAAGAAGCCTTTATCATGTCTCCAGCTATTATATTTAGTCAATCAGTTAAGTGCCATACGTTATACACGCTTTGGACGAACATATATGGAATGAAACATGACTAACTGGGCAAAAGATTATCCCACAGCAGGTTGCTATTACTTTCTGCCAACCAAGACTATAGAACCCAATCGGCCCTGCTATTTACGCAAGGTTGGAGAAGGAAGAGACGGATTGCATTATTATATTATTCAATATTAATTAATGGGGGATCAGTTTATTACTTTATAACAATAGAAAAACAATCCCCCACTTTATGACCAGTAGAAGCTTTACTTATTTCTCCAAGTATTATATTCAGTCAGTCAGTTGTGTCATACGTGATACACGCTTGACTTGGCAGAAGATTATCCTGCAGCAGGTTGCTATTATTTTCTACGGTAGACTGGTTGCCAGCCAAGGCTATAGAACCCAATCTGTTCTGTTATTTAATCCATAACTGGAGGGAAGAGACGGATTAATACATTTCCCAAGGGTATTTGCGCGTAAGTCAATGTAAAAAATTCAACTGGATGGTGTATCTGTCCGATCATTTCAATCTCATCTAGATTTTATGTGCTGGAAATTTATGCGATCCGTTGCCCTAAATTTACTGATTGCATTTCTGAAGTGCAGACCCTTTACAAATACTGATAACATATATGTTTAAATAATCATTGTCTATCGCTTTTAATTTTCTTTATTATAAGGTGTTATTTGTGTGTAATAAGTTGCTCTTCCTTAACTGTCATGGAGAAACTTTCCTACATTCATTCAATATGGACGATGTCAGAAAACAACACATTGCGCCTCCTTGGTCTCTCTCTCTCTCTCTCTCTCTCCCCTCCCCTCCCCTCTCTCTCTCTCCTTCCCCCTCTCTCTATCTCCCCTTCCCCTCTCGCTCTCTATCTATCTATCTATCTATCTATCTATCTATCTATCTCCCTTTCCCCTCTCGCTCTCTCTCTCTCTATCTCCCCTTCCCCTCTCGCTCTCTCTATCTATCTCCCCTTCCCCTCTCGCTTTCTCTCTATCTCCTCTTCCCTCTCGCTCTCTCTCCCTATCTCTTCTCGCTCTCTGTCTCTCTATCTCCTCTTCCCTCTCGCTCTCTCTCTATCTCCCCTTCCCCTCTCGCTCTCTATCTCCCCTTCCTCTCTCGCTCTCTATCTCTCTATCTCCCCTTCCCCTCTCGCTCTCTCTCTCAATCGACTTCAAGTGAAACGACTAAATAGAATCAACAGGTACATTTACTGCTAAGATGATTGGGTAACTATTTCGGACCAGGATATTTTTTTCGTCAGAATCCATTTTGCACATTTATAAATTATTATCTCGGGATTTTCGACAAAATACAATGAAGGATCTTCACTGTAATCGATCCTGATATAGCAGGTCGACCGCAATCATTTTCTCACCAATGGGACGTGGCCTCCCTCTGTCTTTTCTACGAATATTTTCACTATGATGAGCTTCTCTTCTCATGATGCTCTGACCACAGGAATTTACCAGCGCTACTATTGGCATTTAAGTCCCACTCTTTTACCATTGAAATAGTTAAATATCACCGTCACTTTTACTCTACCAGTTTTTTTTTTTCTAGCACTTCCCGCCTGTTTACTTTTTTCTTTTATAGCTACAATCTATAAAAATTTAAGTGCAATGTCAATTGCTATCTTCTATTTTCTTGATTCCCATTTTTCTCGTATAATTTCTTCGGCATCCCCTGTACCTTTTACCTCTTTCTTTTGCTTTTTTTTTCTCTCACTGTAACCCCTGCGCATTAGTGGCCCTCCTGCAATGTCCTGAGGATGAAACAATTCGCTCTCACAACCTGATTGAGCACTCTGGAAAAATGGTAAACTTTGAAAAACAGTAGCTACTCTGGCATGTACACATCGCTCATTCAGTAAAATGAATTAGAGCACCCTGGCTATTTAGCGCGTATAATGATAATATATACGCTAAAAAGCTTACCTTCTTCTACCGAATGCCCATAGCCCAGAGGCAGAATCGCCTACTGACGCCAATTCGGTCGGGTTTCATATCCTGGGTTAAAAAGCAATCGGAGTCTAACCGTACTGATGAGCTGTGATACAGATCTGTCTGCGGATATATATATATATATATATATATATATATATATATATATATAGTGATGATCATCCACGTATACTGTCTTAATATGTATAGGAAAGAATATTAATAAAAAGTTTAGAATTTAAAAATGTACTTTTTTAAACAGTATTTGTTTATTTTTATTATATTTTATATTTCAGACCGTCCTCGGTCCTTCATCAGAAACAAGTGATTTTTAAATTTGAATTAGAAACGTATTTCACGATAGCGTCCGAATATTTTTTTGTTTACATCACGTGGTGTCGATAAACCAATCAACATGCGGCACGTCCGTTTGTTCATTTTCGGTAAACCAATCAACATGCGGCACGTCCGTAGAGAAAGTCTGTTTGTTTTAGATAAAAAATTCTTTGGAATATCTGAAAAAAGAAAAATTTTTTTACCTCTTGAAATACTTGTAGAGATTCAACACACCTAAGTCCCTATTTAACCCTAGCTTGTGTGTATTTAATTTTAAAATCCAGTATTTTTCTTTCTTTCTGCGTGTGTATGTAGAACTAAAATTGGAGTCTATTAGTAAACATTTGCAATTTTCTAAAGTATGATCAGGTTGATTAAAATGGGCTGCAATTGGGGAGTATATATTTTTTTGTCGTATATCTAGTTTGTGATTATTGAAGCGAAGTCTAAAGCTATTACCGGATTCGCCGATATATCCACTGTTGGGGCAAATTGAGCAGAGGAGAAAATAGATGATGTTTTTGCTATCACAAGTAAGGTTTGGTGGGTGTAATTTTATTTTGGTGTTGGGTACAGAGAATGTTTTGTCTGTTATTAAATGTTTACAAATTAAACAGCGAGGCTTTCCACATTTTAAATTCCCTGATAGGTTTGTATTATTTAAATATTTGTTAGAAGTGAGGATAGTTGATAGGTTGGGTGTTTGTTTCTTTGCATTTATGGGTGGCCTATCGAAAATGTCTTTGATGTTTTTGTTTGATTGGAGGTTCCTGTAATCATTTTTTAAATTTTTGATAAGTGTGTGGGAATATTGATTATGGTTAAAAACCATGGGAATTCGGTTATTGTCTTTTCGTTTTTTGTATGTGAGAAGTGTACTGCGGTCTATGTGGATGGTTTTATGTAGTGCTTCCTTTATTATTTTTATTGGATATTTACATTTTAGAAACTGTTTTGTTAGGTTGTTAATGTTGTTTAGAAAATCTGGATGGTCTGAGCAAATGCGTTTTATTCTAATAAATGAGCTGTATACGACAGATTTTTTAATTTGAGGGGATGACAGCTGTTAAAGTGTAGGAATTTATGTTGGTTTGTGGGTTTGTTGTATAGACTGGTGGAAAGTGTATGTTTATTTAATTTTACCATGACGTCTAAGAAAGGGACGGATGTGTATGAGTACTCCATGGTAAATTTGATTGTATTGTGGAAGTTGTTGCAGAGAGTGAAGAAGTTTTTTAATTTTTCTAATCCATGAGTCCATATTAAGAAAATCGGACGCTATCGTGAAATACGTTTCTAATTCAAATTTAAAAATCACTTGTTTCTGATGAAGGACCGAGGACGGTCTGAAATATAAAATATAATAAAAATAAACAAATACTGTTTAAAAAAGTACATTTTTAAATTCTAAACTTTTTATTAATATTCTTTCCTATATATATATATATATATATATATAAAAACTTGCAATTATTTCGAAATTTTGTTCTAATCTCCAAAAATACACCACTTCGGGACGGTGGTGTAGTGGATATAGTAGTTGGCTATACATGTGTTAGCATCATCTAGTGGTCATGAGTTCAATCCTTGGATCTGGTTGTGAAGAACCAAATCCAACATGAAAGAACAATAACTGATTTCACAGGATATTTCGCAATAATCAACGAGATAATCCATATCAGCCAATCTATGGAAACCTGATGATGAAACGTTGTGTCTAATATAATACCTATATCAACCAAAATGAGAACAGAAGTTTGTATAATTCCAAGATTATCGAAAATTACTCATCTCAGAAATAAATACAAATTAAATAAACCTTACCATATTTTATGTTTTATTCATACACTAGCAGTATAGCCCGGCGTTGCTCGGGTATAATGAAAGCTTTTATATATGTTATCGATTTTATGCACTATTGTAAGAACTGCAACCTTGAAACTTCTGAATATCGTTTCTTATGTCTTTGTCTATGAGTGTATCAAATTTGATTAAAATCGGACCACTCCTTCTATAACCCGATTTTTTCAATTATCAATTTTCCATATTTATCGGGGGTACCTCGACACAAAACCTAGCTAAGAACACTCACAGACGCTTATAGTACAACTGTGTAAATTTTCAAAAAATCGGTTCAGCCATTTCGGAGTCTATAGGTAACGGACACAGACAGACAGACACACACACATATTTTAGAGATGCCTTGTTCTGGTAGATCATGCTCGGTAGATCGGAAAATCATCCTTATGTTGCTAATCCTGTCTATGACGATAACTAACATCCGGCAGAAAGAGCTGCAATTGGGAGTTTAGAGGTTTCGAGGAGCGTGGAACCAGATGTTGTTCCCAGTTCCACTCTAACCCGGGTCGTAGCATATGTTTGGGTCTCAACTATGAGTAATAGTGAACTCTCCTTCACGGTACGATGATAAACTACATCCAGCAGCAAGAGCTACGGTAGAGAGATTGGAGGATTTGGTGAACGTGAAGCCACCTCTTAATTAATGTTGTTCCCAGGTCCACCCTGATCCTGATTGTAGCACCTGTATGGATAAATAGCGGGATTTGCGTGGAACAACCTCTTAATTGCGGTTGTTTACAGAGTAGTAAGCAAGTATGAAGGTCTCAGCTATGGGCGAATAGCGAACCTACAAACAAAAACAAAACACTCTGATTTCGCCATCAAATAACCCATGGAGATGTTGATACACTGCTAAACAAAGCAAACAAAAAATCAACATAAAATATCTACAAATGATTTTACGGCTTCTGCTCTTACGAGTGTAGCTCCCTGCTGTACGAATTTACTTGAGCTACTAGACTGGCAATTAGGTCCCAAGATCTTATGGTGAAAACAATCAAATGTAACAGAAGCTTCTACTCTTTCAGCTACTTTTCTCACACATCCCTCCTGTGGTGTCCCCGCTGCACGAATTTACTTGACTGGCAATTAGGTCCCAAGATCTTATGGTGAAAACAATCAAATGTAACAGAAGCTTCTACTCTTTCAGCTTCTTTTCTCACACATCCCTCCTGTGGAACTCCGTTTCGCATACTTGCCTCCAAGATTTAAAATGCAACGTCAATTGTCATCTCTTATCTCCTTGACCCACATCGTTTCCTCTGCACCCCTGTATTTTATTCTTCTCCCTTCCTGCTCTACTCTCACGCAGCTCTCTTTACATCAGTGTTTCCATACTTCGCTTACCCATTTTCCGACAACACCTGTAACCTGTTCTGCTTTCTCTTCACTATCCTATTATGTAACCCCCTGCGCACTAGTGGCAGTACTGCATTGCTTGAGGTTGACTGATTATTTTGTTTAACGACATTCCAACCTTGGTGGTCATTTTATGCCGCAAATGATTTTGAATGACTTTTGAAAGAATCTTGAGCTGAATGTGCTTCCTGGTCTGGGTGGGCATCTTAAAGTAGTTTAAAATCTTGAAGCAAGCAGCTTCATGGAGGTGTGTAGCTTGATATATTTTTCTTTATTTCAATCTTTTCTAGATTTTCTAATAGATACCAATTTCTCTTACGCATTCAAGTATTTTTGGAGGTTTTACTTGGAAGATCATATATTTTTTTAAGGTTTGTTTCTTTGTAGTATATTTGGTGAGTTCGCTTTGATTCTAAACAATTTTTCAAAATGTGGCATATTGTTTAGGCCTCCTGGCACGGTATGCATATTGGAGGTGCCTCCTTCCTAAGGAGGTAAGAATGGGTGATGCTAGAGTCGCCCACATGGAGTCTTGATAATATTTACTTGTCCGTTTCTAGTCATTTCAATGGAGTCATTTATTTCTCCAATTTGTTCCTTAATTGCATTTAATTTGTTACTTGTGTAAGAATTCCACGATTCTTGCCATTTGTTCATTTGGTGTTTGTTAATTGTTGCCATTAGGTCTGTGAAGGGAATTTTTATCTTTTGAGAGTTCCAGTTCTAGTGCTTTGTTTGCTGCTTGGTCATCTCTTTGATTCCCCTTTATATCGATATGACTGGGTACCCAGCAGAAGACTGTTTCTTTATTTTTAGTAATTACATAGATCCTGTGTAGGATTTTCATTGTTAAAGTGATACTTTTGAATTAAAAACTAGAAGAGTTTGGTTCGAGAAATTTACGAAGTGAATTGAAATGCAAACAATTGATAGATTGATTGTTTCGTTTGACCGCATTCTAACGTTAGTGGTCATTTTATGCCGTAAATGATTTCGAGTGACTTTAAAAGAATCTTGGTGCTTCTTAGTTTGAGTAGACGTCTTGAAGTAGTTTAGCATCTTGAAGTAAGCAGCTTCATGGAGGTATGTAGCTTGGTTATTTTAATCTTTTCTACATTTCGTTATAGAGTCCAGCTTCTCTTATATATTCGAGTATTTTTGAAGATTTTACTTCTTTTTAGCTTGGTTTCTTTGTAGTACTTTTGGTGATTTCGCTTCAAGTCTAAACAATTTTTCAAAATATGGCATATTGTATAGGCCTCCTGGCTTGCTTGAGGTGATATATATATATATATATATATATATATATATATATATATATATATATATATATGTGTGTGTGTGTGTGTGTGTGTGTGTGTGTGTGTTAGTGTTAGGGCGCCGCTCCTATTTGACTACATAATGGACTGTTTCCCATTGCTATATATAGCAATGGTGGATTCTCTACAGGAGAGTCACTAGACTGACGACTCTATGACACTGTCAGCTCTCTGCCTTCTGGTAGAGGGCGCTCTCTGCTTCCGAGCAGAGAGCAATAACCCAGTCGTGGTTCCGCCGAAGGGTAGAACCACGACTGGGGAAAAATAGACAGACATTTTTTGGCCCGGCTATATGGCCGGGAATTCCCACTAATAAAATGACCATGTGTCACATCCAGCCTACGTGGGAAGGCTAGTAAATACAGTCACTAGACTGACGACTCTATGACACTGTCAGCTCTCTGCCTTCGCGTAGAGGGCGCTCTCTGCTTCCGAGCAGAGAGCAATAACCCAGTCGTGGTTCCGCCGAAGGGTAGAACCACCACTGGGCAAAAATAGACAGACATTTTTTGGCCGGGCCATATAGCCCAGAAATCCCAGATATAAACTGACCATGTGTCATATGTTGCCCTTACTGGGAGGGACGACTAAATAATGAGTCATAGAGAGTCATAGAGGGTCGTAGAGAGTCGTAGAGAGTCACTTGAGAGTCAGTGCGAGTTAGTGAAGAGTTAGTCACACTTCCGGTGGCGTACCGGAAGTAATCACGTATACACACGTCTTACGACGGATTAGACTCTTGTATCTTTCTATTGTAAATATTACTAATCACTTCTGTACATACTAACCGTCTTTCCGCGGAATACAACTTATATTCTGATTCTGTTGTTGAGTTATTTATTTATACTTGGCGACATAACAGTTAGTCCTCGATATACAAGTCTATTTCGCTGTATCACAGCTTATCAGTGTGCTTAGACACATCCACTTTCTTCTGACCGGGATCGAAACTAAACCAATTTGGTGTCAGTCGGAGTTGCAAACCCCTAAGCCATAGGCTATTGGAATAAAAGAAGGGAAGTTTTAATGTGTTGTATATAAGCAGCGTATAAACACGCCAGTCACCGAATGAACACGATTAATTTCTGAAGAGTAATGCATATATCGTTGAAGTGGAAATGTTTTTAAAAAAAATATTTTCTAGAGAGCTCAGTCGTAATGAGAGTATAATATATTAGTCATCCACATACAAGCCTGTTTCGCTGTATCACAGCTCATCAGTGTGCTTAGACACATCCACTTTCTTTTGACCGGTATCGAAACTAGACTAATTTGGTGTCAGTCGGAGTCACTACCCCCTAAGCTATAAGCGCATGGAATAAGAGGAGAGAAATTTTAATGTGTTGTATATGAGCACTGTATACAAATATATATATATATATATATATATATATATATATATATATATATATATTGTTTAATACGTAGTTTTTGGTCCTAATAAGGGTTAGAGCAGTACAGTATTAAAAAGTGTTCGATACAATTATATCGTAGAAATTTTGAATATTTTCCATTTTTAAACAAGTTATTTCGCTACCCAGGTTTCTACCATGGAGTGGCGTCTTCAGGCGATTTTTAATAACTGATTTTATCTTTTACCGTTTTTTTAGAACGCTCTTGTAACAAATGAATGATAAAATAAGGAAAGAGCTTTTTAAATTATTCAAATAACTAGATTTTGATATTACAGTGGACACAAATAATAAAGTGGTACAATATTTAGATGTAGAACTTAATTTACAAACTGGAAATGTCTCGCCATACATAAAAACAAACACTAAGCTATCATACATAAATACAAAATCCAATCATTCCAAATAATATAATTAAACACATTTATAAAGGCATAGAAGACAGACTATCTAATAATTCGTCAAACAACTCATTATTTAATGAAAAGAACAATATAGATGAGGATGAACTAAAACTTCTGGCCATAAAAACATTTTACAATATAATTCTCAACCAAACAGATAGATCAAAGGCAACAATATGACAGGAAACATTATCTGGTTCAACCCACCATTTAATTTAGATTTAAAGACCAAAATAGGATAAATATTTTTTAAACTAATAGATAAGCACTTTCCAAACAAATCAGAACTAAACAAAATTTTTCAACTGAAACACAATCAAACTAAATTATAGTTGCACTAATAATTTAGATAGTTTCATAAAAAACTAAACGCCAGAAACTCAAATAGCATCGTGGAAAACAAAATCACCAACAAAGAATGCAACTGCAGAGACAAAAATAAATGTCCACTTCAAGGTTTCTGCAACACAAAAGAAGTAATTTATAAGGCAGAGGTCAGTTAGTTAGTTAAGTGCCATACGTGATACACGCTTGGGCGATCATGTCTTGAAAGAGATATGACTGACTGGGCAGAAGATTATCCCGCGGTAGGTTGCCATTGCTTTCTGCGGTAGACTGGTTGCCGACCAAGGCTATAGAACCCAGTCTGTCCTGCTATTTAACCCATAACTGGAGGGAAGCGACGGGTTAATACCTTTCCCAAGGGTATTTGAGCGAAAGTGAAAGGCAGAGGTACATGACCCAAATGACCAAAACAAAATATATTTGGGCTCAACCAAAGACACCTTTAAGACCGGGTGGTTCAACCACAGATCTACATTTAAAATAGAAAAATTAAAAAACAATACAAAATTGGTTAACCCCGCCTGGAAATTGAAATCAAAATATGAAAAAGCCCCAGACATAACGTGGAGCATTGTAAAAACAGCCAAGCCTTTCAACGGTGGACAAATATGTAGACTGTGCCAAGAAGAGAAATTAGAAATTATGATATAACCAAATAAAGACGAACTGTTAAATGAAAGAAGAGAAATTATGACAAAATGCATCCACACTAAGAAATACCTCTTAGGTTCATACAACCATGGATGAAATCGTCATAATCCATTTTAATTTAAACAATGCGCGTTCAAAAATTCCCTGCCACGTGAACGTTCAAATAAGACACCGTTACAAGAGCTTTCTTAAAAAGAAAAACGGTAAAAGGTAAAATCAATTATTAAAAATCGCCTGAAGACACCACTCGTGGTAGAAACCCTGGGTAGCGGAATCAGTCAGTTAAGTGCCATACGTGAAACACGCTTGGGTGATCATGTCTTTTTCAAGACATGACTGACTGGGCAGAAGATTATCCCGCAGTAGATTGCCATTGCTTTCTGCGGTGGACTGGCTACCGACCAAGGCTATAGAACCCAATCTGTCCTGCTATTTAACCCATAACTGGAGGGAAGAGACGGATTAATACCTTTCCCAAGGGTATTTGTGCGTAAGTGAATGCAAAGAATTCAACTGGAATTCGAACTTGGCTCCCCGGTTTCTCCTTCCGAGCCGATATCCACTGTACCACAACGCACATCCTGGGTAGCCGAATAACTCGTTTAAAAATGGAAAATATATAGCACACATCCACCCCCCCACACACACACATATCTATATATATATATATATATATATATATTGTGTATTTTGGCAGCATTTTTCATTAATGCAGGTTTCATTGCATAATATAGACAAGTTTTGTCTATTAATTTTGTGTAGGATCCGTTCATACCGTCTGATATACATGATGGTGATATCGTTGAAAGACAACAAAAAATCACAGTAATTGTTGATTTTTTTTCTCGGGTCTAAGCTTTCGGCTCACATAAGCCATTATCAAAGAGTAAATATTAACACACAGTAAACAGAACATTTAAGTTATTAACAATAAAGAGAATTAAATTGAAAATATAAGTCCATCCCTACCTTGGCGGATGGCCGAAGACAGTGACAAAATAGTGGCGTTGTGGTCCCTGATCTGATTACAGGCATTTGAGTACGTTATTGGAAATATCAAAATTGATTGGATTCAAACCAGGTTTAAATTGTTTAATGTAGATTGCTTCGAGGATTTTTAGTTTAAGTATTTTCTTGTTTAAGTATGTACGTGTTATCAACGAGCGTTCAACGCACACTTCTGAGAAAAACGCTCGTTGATAACACGTACATACTTAAACAAGAAAATAATAAACAGAAACTAAAAATCCTCGAAGCAATCTACATTAAACAATTTAAACCTTGTTTTTCATACAATCAATATATATATATATATATATATATATATATATGAAGTATTTTGTGATATTTATCTTTCTGCGGTGGACTGGCTGCCGACCAAGGCTATAGAACCCAATCTGTCCTGCTATTTAGCCCATAACTGGAGGGAAGAGACGGATTAATACCTTTCACAAGTGTATTTGTGCATAAGTGAATGCAAAGGATTCAACTGGAATTCGAACTCGGCTCCCCGGTTTCTCGTTCCGAGCCGATATCCACTGTACCACAACGCACATCCTGGGTAGCGGAATAACTCGTTTAAAAATGGAAAATATATAGCACACGCACGCACACGCACACACACACACACACACACACACACATATATATATATATATTTATATATATGAAGTATTTTGTGATATTTATCCATATAATACACAACAATTTAAAGAAATAATGCAGTATTCCAAAATACTACATAAAACACATATACAACATATGATCGCCTCTATTAATTATGTTCGCACAATATCTATATGCCAAAAGATGAGTATCACTTACCATTCAATTTATTGTGAAAGTAGAATAACGTATGACGTATCACATCTCCGAAGAAATTTGAATTATCCATAAGAAATTGATAGGCCGTTAAAAAAAAAAAAAAATGAACAAACTATAGCACCGTAAAATTTCCTTTTTTCTTTCAACTTCTTTGTTGCTCACAACTTCGAACCATAATATTCTCATCATCTTTCTGTATAACAGCACCTCCGTTAACTCTAGTCTCATCTTCATCTGTGAGAGAAAGCACACATATACATTATAATAAAGCGCCTAAGAATGACACATTGCCGTAAATATACAAGTCGTTACATATTCACAACAAGCCTGAATCAAAGAAAGAGAACAAACCGTAAAACAAATCAACAAAAAAGAAATAAAAAAATGATAGCCTCCTAACCTTTTATGCCCGGAAGAAAAACGGCTAAACTTACAAACTCAGAAACGCAGTCCTGGACTGCCTATGATAGAAATCATGACCAGAGAAAGAAGTCATATTTATCGCTTCCTTTTACTTTAATGAGAGACTTTGGCCAATAAGTAAAAAAAATAAAGGGGGTCGGCATTTTTTGACTATGCTGAAAATGGCCGAGCGCTGAAAACAGAACTTCCCGGCTCGCTGAGAGAATACATCACCGTCAGCACTATGGACTAATGACCGGTTTGCTTGGCGCCTAAATACTAGCAATCGATGCTTGACGCGAGGAAATTTACGAGAAAAGAAGGAATTTTTCTTCAAATCGTCAAATAATTATTAGGAAGGAGGTTGGCCCGCCTTGAATTGACGATTTGTTTTCCGTCTTGTTTTGTCTGGCAGCCAGCATCTTCAAGGAAGCCAGTTCTTTCACTTTCTCCACTACATCCATGCTTTTATAAATCCTCAATATACACACGCCCCGTACACAGCTTAGCATACATGCTTATTCCCATTCCGCATATATATGAGCGTACGAGTACTTCAGTGCTCGAACACACACACACACACACACACACACACACACACACATATATATATATATATATATATATAAATGTCCACTGCAAGGACTTTGCAACACAAAAGAAAAAATTTTCAAGGCAAAGGTCAGTTAAGTGCCATACCTGATTTCTCATTCCAAGCCGATATCCACGACACCACAACGCACATTCTACCATATCATCATATATATATGTCAGTTAAGTGCCATACGTGATACACGCTTTGGGCGATCATGTCTCGAAAGAGACATAACTCACTGAGCAGAAGATTATCCAGCCGTAGGTTGCCATTGTTTTCTGCGGTAGACTGGTTGGCAGTTATTATTTAACCCATAACTGGAAGGAAAAGACGGATTAATACCTTTCCCAAGGGTATTTGCGCGTAAGTGAATGCAATACAAGACCTAAATTGCCAAAATAAAATATATTTGGGTTCAACCAAAGACACCTTTAAGACCAGGTGGTTCAGTCAGAGGTCTACATTCAAAATAGAAAACTTAAAAAACTGTACAAAATTGGATAACCACGTGTGGAAATTGAAATCAAAATATGGAAAAGACCCAGACATAACGTGGAGTATAGTAAAAGCAGCCAAGCCTTACAACGGTGGAAAAATATGTAGACTGTGCCAAGAAGAAAGGTTAGAGATTATGCTATTCCCAAACAAAAGCGAACTGTTAAATGAAAGAACGGAAATTATGGCTAAGTGTAACCATATTAAAAATACCTCTTAGGTTCATACAACCTTGGATGAAAATGCCATAATTCCTTGTAATTTTAAAAATTGTGCGTTCAAAAATTCCCTGCCATATGAGCGTTCAAAAAAAAAAAAAACACCGTTACGTGAGCTTTCTTAAAAAAACGGTAAACGGTAAAATCAGTTATTGCAAATCAACTGAAGACACTATTCATGGTAGAAACCTAGGTCGCGTAATATCTCGTTTACAAATAGAATATATATATATATATATATATATATATATATATATATTAATCCGCAGACAGATCTGTTTCGCTGTATAACAACTCATCAGTACGGTTAGACATCCGATTGCATTTAGTCATGAGTGAAACCCGACCGAATTGACATCAGTCAGCGATTGTACCTCTGAGCTATTGGCGGTAGAACGAGGCAGACTTTTAGCGTGATAGACCATATAAACATACGCCAGTAGCTAAGGGTGTTCATTCATCACTGAATAAACAATGCGTAGATGCTAGAGTAGCTACGGTTTTTTTAAGTCTACCATTCTTCCAGAGTGTTCAAGCAGGGTGTGAGAGCGGTGTCATCCGCCAGTAGCTAAAAGTGTTATACTTCATTACTGAATATATGTATTCTCTCTTGAAAATATCACATCAGTGTTTCTATCCTTCTCTTACCCATTCTCCGACAACCCTGTGATCTGTTCAGCTTTCTCTTCACTCTCCTTTTTATGTAACCCACTGTGAACCAGTGGCAGTACTGCCTTTTTAGACTTCGTAGACAAAGTCAAATAAGGTGGGCACTCGAAATGCGAGCTTTTAGGTTTTAAGCAGATTTCGCCGATATAGCTCTTCTGGCATTGTTAGTATTTAATATTAATTAATTAATTAATATTTAATATTAATATTATATAGCCCTTAATTAGTATTGCTTCAGTTTTTTCTTTTTGCTAATTAGATTTCTGATATTTGTGTGTGTGAGACAGACAGACAGACAGACAGACAGACAGAGTCGGGAGAAAAAGCGAGAGAGAGAGAGAGAATGTGCCAGCGCACGAGTGTACATTGCAACAGGTTCAGAGAGAACACCCATGTATACGCCCGGAACAGTCAATCAGTCAGTAAACTGCCATTCGCGATACACGCTTTGGGCGATCATGTCTAGAAAGAGACATGATTGACTGGGTAGGTGATTATCCCGCCGTAGGTTACCATTGCTTTCTGCGGTAGACTGGTTGCTAGCCAAGGCTACAGACTTCAACCTGTCCTATTATTTAACCCATAACTGGAAAGAAGAGACGGATTAGTACCTTTCCCAAAGGTATTTGCGCGTAAGATTTAGAAGAGAGTTAAGTGGTTTTATCTTAATAGAGATCTTCCTCGTGTTCATAAATGCTAGCTTTTAGGTTTCCAAGCACGTTTTGCCGATATAGTTCTTCTGGCATTGTTAGTATTTAATATGATTAAATACTTAATTATTTAGTATTAATTAGTTAATTAATTAACTAATTAGTTAATTAGTATTGCATCAGTTTTTTTCTCTGCTAATTAGATTTCGGATATTTGTGTGTGAGATAGATAGATAGATAGATAGATAGATAGATAGATAGATAGATAGATAGATAGATAGATAGATATGAAAAGACTGAGATAGATAGATAGATAGATAGATAGATAGATAAAGGAAAGAATAGATAGATAGATAGATAGATAGATAGATAGATAGATAGATAGATAGATATGAAAAGACTGAGATAGATAGATAGATAGATAGATAGAAAGGAATAGACTAAGATAGATAGATAGATAGATAGATAGATAGATAGATAGATAGATAGATAGATAGATAGATAGGAATAGACGAAGAGAGATAGATAGATAGATAGATAGATAGATAGATAGATAGATAGATAGATAGAAAAGAAAAGAATAGACTAAGATAGATAGATAGATAGATAGATAGATAGATAGATAGATAGATAGATATGAAAAGACTGAGTTAGATAGATAGATAGATAGATAGATAGATAGATAGATAGATAGGAATAGACTAAGATAGATAGATAGATAGATAGATAGATAGATAGATAGATAGATAGGAATAGACTAAGATAAGATAGATAGATAGATAGATAGATAGATAGATAGATAGATAGATAGATAGATAGATAGATAGATAGAAAAGAAAAGAATAGACTAAGATAGATAGATAGATAGATAGATAGATAGATAGATAGATAGATAGATAGATATGAACAGACTAAGATAGATAGATAGATAGATAGATAGATAGATAGATAGATAGATAGATATGAAAAGACTGAGATAGATAGATAGAGAGAGAGAGAGAGAGAGAGGGTGAAAGAGAGAGAGAGACAGAATGTGCCCCTCGCACGAATGTGCATAACAACAGTTTTAGAGAGAACACCCATGTATACGGCCAATCTAAAACTAATGATAAACTTAAAACGATTCGTCTTTATATATCGTGTCTCTTCAGGACTTCGGAGATTGCTTCAGGTCTTCCCTTCATCATTGATGAGGTTGTTCAGCATTCGCTAATCCAATCGTTCCTCTCAAATCTTAAAATGGAGGTTGGCTTGAATGGCCATGCTTCCAGATCTTTTCATATGAACGCCGGTGTTCTTCAAAGCTCTATCCTAGGTCTGACGCCTCTCCTGATCTTCATCAATGATCTTCCCGATGTAATAAGTTCTCAAGTGGGTAACTATGCAGATGTCACTTCCATCTACTCCTGTCTCTATATGAAATCTGGCAGGTCTCTTTTCTGCACTTAGAAAATGTTATATATTCTCTTATTGCGGTGTATAATTTTGCTCAGAAATGTATTTGACATTGAACGACGCAAAGCCGGAACATTTTCAAGAAAATAAATATTGTTTTGAAAATCAGGGCGTGCGAAAACCCAGGTGACAGGCTAGGTTTTGTTTTGATGAACAGCATAGTCAAAGTAAAAAAAAAGGTGGGCACTTGAAATATAAACAATACGGATGGCGGAAGTAGCACTTGTCAAACAAATCTTGCTTATATAAGGGACAGATCAGAAACAGAACGGAAAGTAGATGAGATCAGACAAACAGATAAAAGAGATCAGAAGACAGACGGATCGAGGAGAGAAGGGAACAGAAGACGAACCGAGCAGATCAACTGTCCGTCGTATGTGTGCGGGCCTACCTCCGACCAAAACTACGTCACTGAAGAAAAAGAACAAAAATATAAGTATATATTTTTATATATATCCGTATCTGTGTTCATAAGTGAAGAATATCGCCAAATTTGGTCCCAGCTTATTTTCCTATTAGCGTATAGAGCGAAAAACCTCCGATGGATTAGGGTAGCTGTGATAGATTTGGCTAAGAAAAAGGTCTTAAATTGTAATGCTTCCAAATCGAAGTTGCTCTCCTTTAACTAACATAGAGAAACTTTCCTACCTTCCATCCGTTTGGATTACGCTAGTCTCCCAGAAAGCAATACACAGCGCCTCCTCGGCCTCACTGTCTCAGTTGATCTCAAGTGGAGTGACTACATTGAATCGATAATCTACTGCTTAGAAAGTTAGGTCACTAAATCTACCATTTGTCCGTGCATTGAATACTGTTGCCACATCTGGCTGGGTGCTTTTGCTATTCAACTCGGAATTCTCGACAAAATACAAAGAACGATCTGCAATGTAATCCATCTCGATTTGGCAAGTTAACTTCTGTCCCTTTCTCATCGACGGGAACGTGGCTTCCCTCTGTTTTTTTCTACAAATATTTTCACTGTTTCCACTCTGACGATCTTCATTCCTTGGTGCCCAACCCTTAGGAATTTACTCGTGCTACTAAATTGGCAATTAGGTCCCACTCTTTTACCATCAAATTAGGTAAATGTATACGCCAATACTATTCCATCAATTTCTTTTCTTGCACTTCTCGCCTGTGGAACTCCCATTCGTATACTTGCTTTTCTGAAAACTACAATATCCAAAAGTATAAGTGCAACATCAGCTGCCATCTTCTATATCCTTGATTCCCATTTTTCTCTTATCCTTTCTTATCCTGTACCTTCTTTTTTTGTTCTCGTCCTTCTCCTCTTATTGTAACCCCCTTAGTGCGTTAGTGGCAAAACTGCTTTGCTTGGGGGGAAGCCTTAATGGCTGTGTCGTCTTGCTTGGAGTGAAATGAACAAAATAATAAACAAATAAGGGTTCTTTGGCTGTTACTTAATGATCTAACCCCATAAACAATTAGAATAAAATCATAGAAGAATATATATTTAAAACTCACATGTGAAAATCTCTTCATAATATGGCGTCATTTTTTACGGATCGTTTAAATGAATGTATTATGTATTCAAAACAGGAAATACCATATACCTGAATCGAATTCTTTGTCAGTCACGAAATTTGATCGAAGAGCAGTTTATCTGTAATTGCCCGGATTCACTCGAAGAAATACGGAAGTACTCGGTGTCCCATCAGAACATCGAACAACAGTTGAACGAGAATGGGACCCTAATGACACCAAAAGAGGAATCGTAAAGAAGAATTGAACACAGATATAGATATAGGTATACATACATACAAAACAAACGGACTGTAGATAATTATATAAATGACCGATCTACTCGTGGGTGGGGGAAGAGCATCCCCAAAATTTAAAAAAAAAAAAGGAGGATGCGGTACTCGAAAATGAAAAACATTGACAACAAACTGCAGAAGCACAGGTCGTTGATTATAGCTAGTAACCGCCGAAAATAAGCTTGACATTGGTCCAATCTACATCTAAATATGTGACGTGATCAATTCCTTAGTTTTCCTATTTCAGACTTTCACTGTTAACATTCACCATGCCTCATACACAGGGCAAACTCATGCTCATTCCCTTTGGGTTCCATTGTTAAAGAAGGAGCGCATTTCCCAGATCCGCTACTTTGCTGAAAGACTCTTATGATTATCACAAGGATCTTAACCTGTTTGTCTCGGTTCAATCGATTTCTATCAGACATATCTTCGGATTTGCACCATTTGCACAATACAAAGACTTCAGTAAGTAGCTGTTGGGCCAAAAATTAGATGAACGATAGTATAAAAAAATCGCAATTTCGAGTAATCACTCAAAACCAATCACAACCGTTAATCAAATTTAATATGATAGAGACTATAAGGGAATAAACAGATATTTTTCATACGAAAATTTAGTCTCTTATTCTTATCAGGCGTTGCTAGCATAACATTAGGTCAATGTCAAGATTATGGGTGATTGAGACTATGCTGATGTTATAGGTTTTCATAAATGGGATGGGACTGATTATTAATAAGAAATGAACATTCTTTACCAAATGTCTCAAAAAGTAGTCTTACGATAGACTAGCGGGAGACAAAGACTTTTTTACAGAGTACATTATCAATCAAAACTTATTTATAAATGGAACTTTGTGTTTGTGTGTGTGTGTGTGTCCGTTACCTATAGACTCCGAAACGGCTGAACCGATTTTCTTAAAAATTTACACAGTTGTACTATAAGCGTCTGCGAGTGTTCTTAGCTAGGTTTTGTGTCGAGGTACCCCCGATAAATATCGAAAATCGAAAAAATCGGGTTATAGAAGGAGTGGTCCGATTTTAATCAAATTTGATACACTCATAGACAAAGACATAAGAAAAGATATTCAGAAGTTTCAAACTTGCAGTTCTTACAATAGTGCAGAAAATCGATAATATATATATAAAGAAGGCAAGATGTTTGTGTTTGTGTCTGTTTATCTACCTGTATAACTGTATTTTTTTTCAGCCCTTTTATTTTAGTTTTTGCTTTGGGTTTGGCTCTAAGTAGGTATAATTGTAGTTTTTAGTCTCAGCCATGATACCATTTACTCAGAGGACTTATTTAGCCTTCAAAATTCAGTTTACGACGAAAAAAACTTAATTGACATCGATACCAG
This sequence comes from Ascarosepion bandense, assembly GCA_037127315.1. NCBI lineage: Eukaryota > Metazoa > Mollusca > Cephalopoda > Sepiida > Sepiidae > Ascarosepion > Ascarosepion bandense. The sequence continues at coordinate 4,505,256 of JBBBDQ010000763.1, forward strand.
AAAATAGCCTTGGGAAATGGAATAATCCATCGATTCTCCTCCTGGCTATGGGTTAAATACCAGGACAGATTGTGTTCTCTAGCTTTGGTTGACAATTAGTCTACCGCAGAAAGTAACGGCTATCTACTGACTGCCAAACCTACATGATTGCCCAAGCACGTATGCCATTTAACTGATATATATATATATTCGTTCCTTTTATTTTCTGCTGTTCTGCGAATAATCTTGAATAATCCTTCGGGACATTTATTTTTGCTTTTTATTAACTATGGTCATCCTCTATAACACTTGTCTAACGTTACTGAAATTGTATTTCAAATTAGACACCTATTTGAGATGGAATGCTATTTAGACAAGACTGTTCGACATTTTTTCTTGGCTTTTACTCAAAGCCACAAAGCTGCCAATCGTTGTGCTGTGTACGAAATGATGGTTTTCTCGTTTCAGGGAGGGGAAGTTCAAGTTCACAAATTCCTCGCCTTCAAGCAGACTTGTTTAGTTTGATGAGAACCAATTACACGGGCTGATTAAAAACGAATCGTGCCAGAACTGTAAGGAATTTGCTCAAAAAATGGCAGCCTCTCAGATTACTGCCGCTTATCATCTTCATTCAATAGCTCAATTGAAAACTCACACTGCTAATATTAATCTGTATGCAGAAATGTTGTTCTACAGAAGGATGATGAGGATCCCATGAACCGAACATGTGAGCAACGACGAGGAAGACCTCCTACAGAAGGTAAGCTGAAGAAAGTGAAAAGAAAGGACTACAAATAAACTGCAAAAAAAAAAACCGAATGCATGGTCATCAGCAAAAAGGGCAGCCCAAAATGCTAGATAAAGGTAGGGGATACTAAAATCAACCAAGTACAAAAATTTAAATACCTGGGAAGTGAGACAGGGATCCGTAGGCAAAAAACGCGTTCCAGAAATTGAGTAGAGTATTAAGAGACAGGAAAATTTTGCTAGAAACAAAGAAGGGAGTACTGGGGTTGTTATGTGATGTCAGTTCTTCAGTAAGAAAGTGAATGCTGAACAATCTCATCATAAATGAAGGAAAAACTTGAAGCAACTGAAATGTGGTTCTACAGAAGGATGCTGCGGATATCATGGATCGAGCATGTTAGCAATGAGGATGTTTTGGAAAGGATGGAAACGAAAAGGAAATTAATACTGAGCATCAGGAAGAGACAGCTAAAGTTCCTGTGACATACAATGAGGAAGGAAGGCTTTGAGAACCTGATACCAACAGGCAAGATAGAGGGGAAAAGAGACTGCGAAAAACATCGTATAACATATTTGAAGGGCTTGAGCAGGTGGATGACAGAACGAGTGTTGCGTGGTGTAACAATAGAAAGCGTGCTAAGAGCCACCTGGGATAGGAAGATGTGGAAAGCCATGATCACATACGTCCTGACAGGACAAGGCCCATAGAAGAAGAAGAAGAAGAAGAAGAAGAAGAAGAAGAAGAAGAAGTTGTTTGGTTTATTTTTAGTGTATGCGTGAATGGGTGCTTGTTTAAATGGGTTAGGCTTTTTTGTTGTATTGATCTTTTTCTTAATGCCTTTTTTTTTATCTACATGACGGCTTATTTTTCTAAGTTGTGTTTATTTTATTTCTGTTTGTGAGCTTTACGTGTGTTTTTTATGTGATATATATATATATATATATATATATATATATATATATATATGTGTGTGTGTGTGTGTGTGTGTGTGTGTGTGTGTGTGTACCAGGGATAAGGATACGTGGAAAGCCTTGATCGCCTACGTCCAGAAAGGACATGGCACACAGAAGAAGAAGAAGAAGAAGAAGAAGAAGAAGAAGAAGAAGAAGAAAGGAGGGTGTAGAGAAACTAATACTCTCGTGACGGATAGAGGGAAAGTGAGTCAGAAGAAAAAAGTACGAAATATATTTGATAGGCTTGAGTAGGTGGATTGCGGAGCGGGGTTTGGGAGAGATATTAAGAGGAAAAATATTAAGAGCGACAAGGGATAAAGGCAAGTGAAAGTCACTTACGATCTGAAGGGACACGGCACGTGAAGAAGAAAATGCTTATTAAATGAAAAGCCGCAAAGTAATTCAGTTGGAAAAGACTTGAGCGGCAACACAGCGTGATTATTCAACATGATAATGCTCGCCTCACGTCGCTAACATGACCCAAACTTTCAATTGAATAGCTCGGTTCGGAAGTTCTGCTCATATTCTCCTGATTTATCCCCTTCAGACATCCACCTTTTTCGATCGCTTTCTGTAGAAATCCGTCAATCTTCAGGTTGGCCGAGCAGTTTATGTCAGCCACCTGAAATAAAATTTTTTTTATAAGAAAAAAGTGTTTGTGAGAAAAAACCTTTAATATAGAAGTATCAAATTTATTACCAAAATTGAAATTAACTGATAAACTTTATCAGTAATACAGTTTATAAGTAATACGCTAATATGTGTATTAATAATCATTTTTTATATAGCTATCTAAATAAATTCCAGATAAATGTGGCGATATAAGTCATGAGCAAGGGGAACGATTTCATCTGGACATCAAAACAATGGAAGTGAGCTATCAAGTACGGTGGAACAAACGAAGGATGGCTGACTACTGCTGGATTATCAAAATAGACTTAAATCTCGACAGCTTCCAAACGAGAATCTGTAATGTGATTGGCCCGACCTGGCAGCTCGACTCCAGCCACTTTTTCATCGGCGGAATGCGGCTTCTCTCTGTCTTTTCTATAAATATTTTCATTGGTTCTGCTTTGACGAACTTAGATCACTGGTGCGCCCTCCACACGAATTTACTCGGGCCGCCAGACTGACAACAAAGTCCGACCCTTTTACAGTTAGATCAACCAAATATAGGCGAAAATTCTACTCCATGAGCTTCTTTTCTTGCGCTTTCCGCCTATGGAACTCCCTTCTATATACTTACTTTACCCCGTATTTACTAGCCTTCCCACGCAAGGCCAGATGTGACACATGGTCATTTTATAGTGGATATTCCCGGCCATATAGCCGGGCCAAAAAAATCTCTGTCTATTTTTCCCCAGTCGTGATTCTACCCTTCGGCAGAACCACGACTGGGTTTGTGCTCTCTGCTCGGAAGCAGAGAGTGCCCTCTACCCGAAGGCAGAGAGCTGACAGTGTCATAGAACAGTCAGGCGAATGCCTAAGAGCTTTCCCTATATACTTGCTTTACTGACGGCTACAACCTTCAGGAATTTAAATGCAAAGTCAATTTCCATCTCTTATCTACTCAACTCTAACCCTTTCTTCATCACCCCATGTATCTTGTTTTTTTTTTTCTCTCTACCTTTGCAAATGCCTTCATATCTACCTCTTGCTCTTTCTCTTTCACCCCTGTAGCTGGTTAGTCTTTGTCTTCACTCTCCTCCTGCCTAAAACTTTAACTCTCGTATGTAGCCATCAGTGGCGGTTCGGCCTTGCTTGGGGTGAAATGATTAAAAAAATCATTGAACAGGATAGACAATCAATAAACTGAAATTTGTTATTATAGCTCTGAGGTTTTATTTCTACTGTTAGTTTAATAAATGATTGATGAAAATGATTGTTGGTATTGATATATTCAGTTATGTTATTTTTAAAGACTTGTGGTCGGATTGTTATGGAAAAAATAATATTTCTCAATAAGCAAACTAATATTTGTTGGTTTAAATACGAATTGAGAGGTTTTTACGATTTTACTATGAGAAATATTGTCATCAGTCAAAACCGTCTATACAAAAACAAATGAAAAAATTATTTTCTGTACAAAAATAAGGTATTTTTGTACATTTAAAAACGGTAGCTAACCAAGAGAAAGTAAGGTCATTTTCAGATTCAGAGCCCTCAAATTACGTAAAGATGATGTTTAGTATCTCAACACCATTTCAATTTTTTTTTTTTGGACCAGTGTAATAAAAGAAATATATTCTTTCTTGATGCGCTAGGTGGGACTGGAAAGGCATCCTAACTCAGTCTATTGCCCGAAATAGAAATAAACATCACAGCATAAGAGGAATTGTATTAATTTTATCAAATATTGCTTCTAATTAATCCACAGACGCAAGAACTGTTTAATGATTAAGAATTTCTTTGATACCTTTTATTCATGAAAAATACAAATTTCATCTACAAGTCGACCCTCCACCCGTGCATGGAATCCTGATACTATATAGAGTCAAACGCCCCTGCTGTTCATCTCAGTATTCTCGACAGGCTCCAACGGAGAATCTGTAATATGGCTCAACTCCAGCCAGTTTCTCACCGGCAGGAGGTGGCTTCCCTCTGTTTATTCTATTCACGGCTTCTGCTCCGACGAACTTAAGTCACTGTTGCCCCCCCCCCCCCCCCGCCACAAGAATTTACTCGTGCAACCAGACTGGCAACAAGGTCCCACCCATTTACAGTTAGATCATCCAAATGCAGCCGACAATTCTACTTCAACCGCTTCTTTCTCGCACTTCTCACCTGCGGAACTCCCTTCGATACACTTGGTTTCCAGACAATTACAACCTCCAGAAATTTAAATGTAATGTCTTATCCACTTGGCTTCCAGTTCTTTCTACATCACCTCATATATCTTGTTGTTTTTCTTTCTCTCTACCTTCGTAACTGTCTTCACACCTGTGTTCTCATCCTTCTCTTGCCTTTTCTCTGCCAATTTTTGGAGTGTTAAACCCGGTTCATTCTCTAATTTTGTCAGCACTCGGCGTCTAATTTCAACGTCCCCAGCTGAGACTAAACTTTGGGCAAAAATTAGACATTTGAAGTCTTCAGCAGATAAATATGCAAGTTTAAAGTCATTACAGTGTTTATTTACTGTAGTCGAAAAGAATGGAAGATAGTCCTGATGATCCTCCTTGAATAGATTTAGGCACTTCCATCTCTTGTGGGAGAGTGACGTGTGAGGCCCAAATAGTTCTGACAGTAACTTAACTGTTTCTGAGAAATCTAAGTCCGTTGTCCCTTTTGGGAAGGATAAAGTCAACCAACTTAGTGTTTTCTTAGTAATAGCCGAACTTTTTTTGAATTTGACTATTCTTTGCAATCAACGTTGTATAAATCTTCGTACCGCCTGTAGAGAGTATCGAAGGTTTTCTTTTCATCTTTGGGTACATATTCGAAAGTTTCCGTGGCACTCCAGATAGTGCCCTGGGAAAATGCAGTATTGTTCTCAGATTTTTTTTTTGATTTTTTTAATCATCTCACCCCAAGCAAGGCATTCCACTGCCACTATTGCGCATGGGGTTACATAGGAGAAGGTAAAGAGAAGGAGTGGTTAGACATAGGGAATGTTAGGAGGAAGGTGACAGATGAGTAAGGATAGCGAGGATGAGGGTTGGGCAGATGGGAAGAGTGTTTGATAGAATGGAAGCAGGTTAGTGTGTTAGGAGGTGTCTATTGACCTTACATTTAAACTCCTGGAGATCGTAGCCGTTGGGGAAGCAATCGTGTGGAAGAGAATTCCACAGTCGGGAAGTGCGAGGAAAGAAACTGTTGGAGTAGAAGATGTTTGTTTGCCGTTTAATGATTTGTATAGTAACTCTTCTATTTGACTTTGACGTTCCTCGCTTTTTTTAAGAGCTTGTTCTTGGACATCATTCTGCTGTTTATGAAGTTCCATAAACAGTTGTTGTTGTTGTTGTTGTTGTAGAAGTAACCGCTCTTCGGTTTTCTGCTGTCGTTCGTTACTTTTTTTGCTGATAATCTAACTGAGATTTTATCAATTGGATTATTACTTTCTGAAAATCCACCATTTTTTATTTCAGACTAAAACGACCAATTTTACGTGAAAACACAGAGAAGGAAAAAAAAATAAATGTAGTTACAGTTTTTTGTATGACGTACACAAAAGAAGAGCGGCCACAAAAAATCTACTTACAGATTTTCTGTAATACCGTTGTTCCGAGCTTGTAGAAGACACAATTATTGAACTTTCCCACACTTATGTTTTACGTTGCCAAAGTTTTAGAAGGGACTTGAAGATTATTTCCTGATGTGTCGTTTCGCCTTGAATTCATTCGCAGTTGTTTTATTTTTTATTTTTCTCTTTTTATAAATAGTTGCAGGTTGGTTTAGATGGGGTTGTTTTGGTACTTCTAAGTGTGTCGACAGATTTAACGTGAGTTGGGTTATCACTTGATCAGTCGCTGTTAGCACGCTAGGTCAAATCTTCGTTCGTTGCTGTGGATTTGACATTGAGTTTAAATTTTTCGGAGTTCCTGTTCTCATACGTAAAGCCACAAATTTATTCACCTGAAGAGAGTCAATTTTAGATTCGAAACACGTGTAGCGTCACAAATACCATTATGGACACTTAATGTATCATAACATGTATAATAACAAAAACAATAAATATACAATTTAAAGAAAACGTTCACGGCTTCACACACTTTTTATTCTATAACAATTTCCCTCGTTGGAACAACCCTATTTCTTTATCCTATACACACACACACACACACACACACACACACACACACACACATATATATATATATATAAATGTCCACTGTAAGGACTTTGCAACACAAAAGAAAAAATTTTCAAGGCAAAGGTCAGTTAAGTGCCATACCTGATTTCTCATTCCAAGCCGATATCCACTGCACCACAAGGCACATTCTACCATATAATCATATATATATATGTCAGTTAAGTGTTATACGTGATACACGCTTTTGGCGATCATGTCTCGAAAGAGACATAACTCACACACACACACACACACACACACACACACACACACACACACATATATATATATATATATATATATATATATATTGGAGGCCGTGTACATTAAATCCAAACAACCCACACTTAATAAAATCACTTTTAAATCTGGCCATAACAAATTACATTGCATTTGAATACATGGTTCTGTTGTCATTTCGAGCTCTCACGCGGTGTGACGTCATGAACCCCATTACAAATTTGCGAACTGCGTTTATTTTTGGTAACTATTGCCGTTACCTAGCGGAGCTTTATGTCAACACAAAATAAAATCGTCGGTGATGGGGGATTTTATTGTATTACCGTCTTAATAACCTCTCTAAAGATGGCTCCTGCGAGCCGAAAGCTTAGAACCAAATTAATAAAAGATTATCCAAATGTTGGAGAAGTTTTGTCTTTATTTTCAACTGAAATTATAGCCAAAATACGACGTTTAGAACGGCTCATGATTAAACATAATAGAAATTTATTGTCTCTTATATTTAACAGTATATGTTTATATATATATATATATATATATATATATATATATATATATATATATATATATATGTAATGAATTATTTTGAACATTATTTTTACCGATACTCGTATTTAAGTAGATATTTTGTTTTTAATTAAACAGTATTTTACATTTATATCTGCCGGCCTGATTATTTTACGATAAATTTTATTACGAAAATGTGTGCTATCCAGCAGGCTTTGAACCTGCGACCCCTATTTACATAGGGGAAGCTACCATTTGATCTGGTACTGTCTTAACCACTCGACCATGAATAGCCTCTTGATCAGACGAGGTTTTTATCATGCTTATATAACACAATATATATATATATATATATATATATATATATATATATATATAGATAGATAGATAGATATGTTTGTGCATGTTTGTGTATGTTTCTGTGTCGTATGAGCCTATAATTAAATAATATTATATGATAACTTTCCTGTCTTAAATCTACATTCCTTCTGGTGCTATCGTTTTATTTTTAACTTGTTATGTTTAACGAGTTTGTTTTTGTATTAATGTCGCCAAAGATTTAAATGTAACTTCTTAATAATAAATCTAAAATTAAAATTCCTTAAAATAATTGTTTCATTTCTTCTTATTAGCAGTACAATTAAATTGTATCATATAATAACTTTTCTTTCTTAATTTTATTTTCCTTCTAGTTCTATTGTCTTAATTTTTAGCTTATGTTTTACCAGTTTGTTTTGGTATTAATATTATTCGTGGCTCTTTTGTCGTAGCCTTGAAAAAACCCTAATTTCCTCTGACCTATTTCTTTCTTAGTTTTATAATTAATTTATTTTCTTGTATCGCTTTCTTTACTGCTACCCACGTGGCAGATCTAACAGGTTCCGGTAACTATAATCTGACCCTTTTTCTTTTTTCTTTTTTTTCCCTACCCTTGCTTCCGTTTTCTACACACACACACACACACACACACACACACACACACACACACACACACACACACACAAAGAAATAAGTTTATTTTCCCATAATGTTCTGATCTGGTCTACGGCTATATCATGTATACACTGGTTTTCGTCCGATCCTCGAAGTTAAGCAAGATCGAGCTTGATCAGTACTTAAATGGGTGACCATTTGGGAATACCAGGTGCTGTAAACGTAAGGACCAAGAATGGTACACCGGTCCTCCGATTTGGTGGTTAGGCGCATGGCTAACTACCCTGCTCCAGAAAAAAACAGTTTGTTACGGAAACAGTAACAAAAAGTTACTACTCTACGCACCATTGGGTGTAAAAAGGTGAGATGATGATGTTTTGATCTGGCTGATGAGATTGGTGTTAAATTTTCCCGTCGAAATGGCCATATATCTTAAGAAAATTTGGTACAATCGTATTTAAATAAATTTCAATTCTACTTACTATGAGTTCCATCAGTCTTTTTTGGCTTTCTGTATCAAACGTTTTGCATCATCTATAAAACAGGTATACATGTTATTGCTGGCAATTTTTGTGCCGGGTGGGGACCCCAAATCATCTTTCAGTTGCGTCTCTGTCCTAGTAGACAGAGTGCAGCTCAGTTGTATCTGTGTCCGAGGCCAGGTATGCAATTGAGAAAAATTATACTGTGAGCTGCCCGTTCCCGGGGAATATTGTCCCGACGCCGCGCCACCCCATAGCACCACAGGGGTGGACCAGGTGCTCGTCACAGAGGCCAGCGCGACCGGCGGTTGTGAGGACTGGGCTTTTTTTTTTTTTTGGCCTTGCCCGCTCGTACGCGTCCGGGCTCCCCACATTAAACTTTGACCTTGTGTCGCATCCACTTTGTCGGGAAGAATAGGTCAATATCTATACATACTGTTGCTAATGTATTACTATTTCTCAGAAAAACGTAGAAACAACATTTTGCAACATTATATTTTTTAAAGTAAAAGTGGTGTTTCTTTGCGCAGGACTGGCTCAAGGCTGCTTTAAATTCAGAGTTTTACTTCTCAGAGATCGAACTATATGTATGTATTATCAGTCACTTTGATACGTTATTCAATGTCCAAACACCAGTTGAATCCATTACATTCAAATACATTACTTTGGGAAAGATATAAATCCATATCTACTCCCCCAGCTATGGATAAATAGCAACAGACTGGGTTCTATAGAGTTGATTGGCAACCGGTCTAGGAGAATGAAACTCTGAATTTAACCCAGCTTTTAGAAGGTTGGACTCCGTCAGGCTATCGTGTTCAAAGAAATGCTAATTCTACTATGGCTGCAATATATGCTGTGTCCCTACAACTCTAATGAGTCAGACAGTTAAGTGCCATACGTGATACACGCTTTGGGCGATCATGTCTCGAAAGAGACATGACGGACTTGGTAGAAGATTTTCCCACAGTAGGTTGCCAGTACTTTCTGCGGTAGACTGGTTGCTGACCAAGGTTAGAAGCCTATGTGTTGTTATTTAACCCATAACCTGAGGGAAAAGACGGGTTAATAGCTTTCCCAAGGGCATTTGCGCGTAAGTGAATACGAGGAATTAAACAGAAATTTTAAACTCGACTACCCGATTTCTCATTCCAAGCCGATATCCACTGCACCACCCATGCACATCATATATATATATATATATATATATATATATATATATCAGTCAATTAAGTGCCATACGTGATACACGCTTTGGGCGGTCATGTCTCAAAAGAGACATGACTCACTGGGCAGAAAATTATCCCGCAGTAGGTTGCCATTGCTTTCTACGGTAGACTGGTTGCCAGCCAAGGCTGCAGAAGCCGATTTGTCCTATTATTTAACACATAACTGGAGGGAAGAGACGAATTAATACCTTTCCCAAGGGTATTTGTGCGTAAGTGAATACTAGGGAATTCAACTGCAATTCGAACTCGGCTCCCCGATTTGTTTTTCCGAGTCGATATCCACTGCACCACAACGCACACAAGATCTAAAAACACTGCCATCATTTTACAATAGATATAAATGGCAAATGAGAAGTAGAACAATTTGTCATTGATCAGAAATTCAAGCAGGTTACCATGCCTAATAACAAGGCTGTCGTATGCCTAGTGCACACTATGTAAAACTTTACAAAACGTTTCTCTAAATGTTGATTCTCTTTGATTTTCACGCATTAGACGAAAAAGTTGTTTTTACACTTTGAACGTAGGAATTACTTTAGAAAACAAAATTGAAACATATCGTTCCGCATCAGATCTGTGTACGAAATTTTGTGTTAAAAATGTCCACCGTTAATCACGCAAGAAAGATAATTAAGATATACTGAATGTAAATGCAATAAATATATTTATAAAAAGAAAAAAATTCCCCTGATTCAGAAAACGGATGTTAGTTAAATCGGAAACAGAAGTCAAAAAAAAAAAAAAAAATGAATGAAAGAATTTTCTGATGGAATAAACAGAATGTTTCAAGCAGTAATTTTTTTTTCTTCAATCACCAAGAAAATTATCGGGTTAACACCGGCCTGGATGAGCTTTCCCATTTCTCTACGACAAAATCGGAGCCAAGTGGTTAGAAATAATGGCGCCATTTGCATAGTGTCTGCAGTTTTTAAAGAGAGGCGTGTAGGCGTGTCGATGCGCATGCCTGGAAGAGTTTGTTTACGATCAGCAGAGGCAAAAGCGGGAAAATAACTGATAGTTATTTTAGCTATTATCTGAGGATATATACCTTACGACCCAAGCAGTAATTCCCACTCAATCATCAAAATGTCTGGGCAGTTTATTATGGGTGACTATTTGAAGTTTCTAATAGAAAACGAACAGAAAAGTATTAAAAGGAAATTAACGAAGTATTATAAGAAAAGATAAAATTGATGTAATAATTATATATCTGTGCGAATTCATCTTGAATTTAATAAAAATTCAATGAGTAATAATACATTTGTTTGACGTTGGACAATAAATATGTCTGTATGTCTGTTCGTATCCGTCATATTATATTCATATCTATCTATCTATCTATCTATCTATCTATCTATCTATCTATCTATCTATCACTGTTTGATTATATCTATGTCTGTTAATGTCTAGCTATGTCTGATCATATCTATGTATGTTTTATCATATCTACCGATCTAGCTATCTCTGCCTGTTTATATATATGTCTGTTCATATCTATCTATCTATCTATCTATCTATCTATCTATCTATCTATCTATCTGTTTGTAGAATATTAATTTAAGCAAGTATATTCCTTCCAACCACACACACACACACACACACACACATTTTTTGGTCATAATTAAATTAGACCAGTACACAATTGTATTAAAATGTGTTTAATACATTTATATTGTAGAACTTTTGAATATTTTTCATTTGGAAATGAGTTATTTTTGCAAACTAGGTTTCAACCTTTCGGTATCTTCAGGCAAATTATGACAACTGATTTTCCGTTTTTCAAACTACAAACAGATTTTATACAAACGCGCGACAGGAATTTTGAAATAACCGAAAGTTTTCAAAATTAAGGAGGAGTTGCTTAAGGATCTTAAAACACTTACATCCATGCTTGTATGAAGTCAGTCAGTTAAGTGTCATACGTGATACACGCTTTGAGCGAAAGAGACATGACTCACTGGGCAGAAGATTATCCCGCAGTATGTTGCCATTGCTTTCTGTGGTAGACTGGCTGCCAGCCAAGGCTATAGAACTCAATCTTTTCTGTTATTTAACACATAACTGAAGGGAAGAGACGGATTAATACCTTTCCCAAGGGTATTTGTGCGTAAGTGAATGCAAGAAATTCAACTGGAATTCAAACTCGGCACCTCCACTTCACGTTCCGAGTCGATATCCACTGTACGACTACGCACATCCGCTTGTATGAAACTAATATGTAATATGTATTATTAGATGTGATGGATATTACTAATATGTAATATGTATTATTAGATGTGATGAAGATTACTAATATGTAATGTGCATTATTAGCTGTGATGGACGTTACTAATATGTAATATGCATTATTAGATGCGATGAACATTACTAATATGTAATATGTATTATTAGATGTGATGGACACGTAAAATGTATTATTAGATGTTATGGACATTACTAATATGTAATATGTATTATTAGATGTGATGGACACGTAAAATGTATTATTAGATGTTATGGACATTACTAATATGTAATATGTATTATTAGATGTGATGGACACGTAAAATGTATTATTAGATGTTATGGACATTACTAATATGTAATATGTATTATTAGATGTGATGGACACGTAAAATGTATTATTAGATGTTATGGACATTACTAATATGTAATATGTATTATTAGATGTGATGGACACGTAAAATGTATTATTAGATGTTATGGACATTACTAATATGTAATATGTATTATTAGATGTGATGGACATTACTTCTGATCATTCATTCAGAAATTTATTCTTCTAGAATCAACATAATGAATAATTTAATCTCCTGGGACAATCTGCGGACGTCCACACAGTTGTAAGGTTTGGCAATTTTTTTTTTACTATACCCCATGTATATCAGAGTCATTTTCATTTTTTAGTTTTAATTTCCACACGTGGCTAGACAGTTTTTCACTTTAACCGAACAGGTTCATGCCGACTTCGAAATTTCGCCAGAACCCTGTTAAAATGTCTTCACTCTTTGGATTTGCTCGGTTAAACTGACAAATTAATTGAACTAAAATTGTAAAAGCTTTGTATCTATCTCGGTAAAGCACTTTGAGATAAAAACCTGCTTGCCAAAACGTTTTTACTAAAAAAGCAACAGTCTTGGTGCCTAAATCTTTCCCAATACTATATATATACGTTAAAGTTAAAGTGACAAACCTATCACAACTCAACACTATATAACGTAGAATATTCGGTATTTTTGTCAGGTAAATTCCAATAGAGACAAACTCAAAAGAACTCAATGTTAAATTGTTATTAAAATTTAACAGAGTAATATAATCTTGAAAAAAAATTTGGATATTCTACAAATCCATGTGTAATGGATATTTCACGGCTAAGTAGCCGCTCCTCAGACCCAAAAACCATACATTAGTTAATGTTTTAAAACCATCCCAAACTTTAAACATAAAAGGTTGTATGGCTTTTTTTTAGGTCTGAGGAAGCGGCTACTCGGCTGCGAAATATCTATTACCCATGGATTTGTAGAATATCCCAAAAAATATTTTTCAAGATTATATATATATAATCTTGAAAAATACATTTGCATCGAGCACTCTTTATAAAAGTAAATGCATGAACAAAAGATTTAAAAAACCTACGAGTTCAACAACTTAGTTACAATATATATATATATATATATATATATATATATATATATGATGGATGTGCGTTGTGGTGCAGTGTGCAGTGGATATCGGCTCAGAACGAGAAATCCGGGAGCCGAGTTGAATGCCCTGCATTCACTTACGTTCTAATACACTTGGAAGAAGCATTAATCTCTCTCTTCCCTTCAGTTAAGGATTAAATAACAGGACAGATTGTGTTCTATAATCTTGGCTGTTGCGGGATGATTTTTTTAAAAAATCCTGAGATCTATTGACTGCTTCATCTGTGGCATTTATATGCACCGACTGAGTGTATCAATAGTTCCGAAAAGTGTGAATGTTTCTGTACCAACCTTCACCGCTCTAATCAAATCACTTGTGTGTGTCTTCTGGCGGTTTTCCTATGTTTTCATAACTGATTAGGCTGTCAGATCCTCATACGTCGAATCCGACGGGAGAGTCCATTATATATTAACTTGAGATGTCCCTACTAGTGTCTAATTGCATTTTTCATCCACATTATTCATTTTCACGTACACAAATTTTCTTTGGTTTTCTCTAAAAATTATTTCCATTTCTTCTCAACGCTGTGTACGAACATTTTTCTGTGAGAACTTTTCCTTAATTTAATTTTAGTGTGACATTTTATACTCTACTCGTAGTATTTTAAATTCTTAAAGAGTTAGTCGTCTCCGAGATGTAATTGTCTACATGTGAAGCATGGATTAATTTTTCTTTATTAACGTTTTCCTTTGGCTTGTATGTATGTGCATTATTTTTCTTCAATTTTCTCCGCATCGCGTGTCAGATTTAGGATTCTCTGACATTCTTCCAATAATTCTTGCAGTGTTAGCTTTTGATTCTGTTCCATCTTTGTTAGAAACTCAGAACATATTTCTGCGTCTATTTTGCCATTAACCGTTGAACGAAAATTAATCATTTAAACTATCCATATTTGGCTCGTTTAATTTGAACCTTTCACGCTACTTATTAACGATTTCAGCATAATCTTCTTTTTTCATCAGATTCATACATTTCCTACAAGTATTGAATAACGAACTTTTCTTGCTAAAATTTCAACCAGAATATTTACTGATTTTTCAAAGAAAATTTCTCCTAGTTTATATCGTAGTACTAAATTACAATGTTCTTCCTGGTCGTTGTATTTATTCTCCTTTGAAAATTTGCTTGTATCTTCTAGAATAAGTATAAAACGCAACTCTAACATCTAAATTGTACGTGAATTCAGCTAAGGCATTTGCACCGTGTCTAAATGAAAGAGATTGTAGAATTTTCTGATTTCTTTTGTATTATTTCAGTTTAAGTTTGTTGTTGTATCTGTAGTCCCAATAACTGCTGTTATTGCTGTTGTTGTATTTTTATCATTTGTGCTAATATTTATTTCCTTGTTTAACAATATTTGTTTTTTTTCTTTCCGTACAGCAAAGAAAAAAATAAACCAAGATAGATCGAATTGATCTTCCTGTTATGTGCGCCACAGCAAAGATGTATTTTTTCCTACTGCGTAAAGGTTTCGATTCCTCGTCGCCACTGTTATAACTTGTTATAATAGTTTGTCTCGCCTGACTCCAATGGTATTCGAACGAACCCTTTCAGAACTATTGGTATTTACCGGCCTTCTCTTCACTGAGTTTGGATAGATACAAGGCCATTTTATAGTGAGAACTCCGAGCTCTTAAGCCCAGGCACAAAGTTCCCTTAAATCCTGCAGAGACCAGATACGGACAACTGTCTATTTTTACCTAGAAGAGGCTCTGTACTTCGGCTGAGAGTCGTCTGGGTTCCTCTTCGAGCGGAGATAAAGCGTCCGACAAGGTTGAGATAGCTCAGAACTTTTTCGTCGAACTCTCTTTGTGCTCTTTATTTAAGGCGTTTTGCCTAGTTCATTCATGTTACCGGGAGTGTCTTATTTGTTCCACACACACACACACACACACACACACACACACACATTCAAACACACACAAGCACACACACAAACACACACACAAACACACACACAAACACATTCAAACAGACACACACATACAAGCACACACAAATACACAGACAAACACATTCAAACACACACACACAGAGAAGCACACACACAAACACACAGACAAGCACATTCAAACACACACACACACACACACACACACACACACACACACACACACATATATATATATATATATATATATATATATAATTGGTCACTCGTATCAGAGGACGCACGTTTATTAGGGCGTCTAGACAATTCCTTTAACAGACGCCTGCTCAGGCACAGAGCTTACCTACAGTATTACTACTGAGCGGTTCTTAGTGACACTTTCCGGAAGATTGCGCGTTATCTAGCATGATTAACAAGGCGAGCACGCTCAGACACTTGGCCACAATGGCTTGTGAGTAGGTGCTAGCACATGCACTAACGGTTTTAAAGGATTACGACAACCTGTGCTATGGTTTTCATGCATTTTCCAAAGGTGGCACACATTGCCAACTCCTACCCACACCGAAAACGTCCAAAAAGTCACCTACCTGATAAATTGTGAGAATTCGAACCCGGATCTCATGGTCAGAAACATGTAGAGTTCTAACCAGTGAAAAATTCCCAGTTATATCCAGTTCTGACTAATGGAACTAATTCTTGATCAGGCTAGGAATATTTCACAACGTCCCTCATCCATATACAAGGTAACCGAAAAAGTCCCTGTCGTTTTTTATTTATTAAGATAACATGTATACAGCAAAATTGAAATCCTGTTCGTCCTCAAAGCCATCTTCATTGGTACCTAGAAACTTTTGTTAATCTGCCTCCAACTGCACGTTACCCTGGCGGTAAATATCACGTGTCATGGGCGTAAAGAAATCTGCGTGTGGCTGCCGCAATTGTGCCTATGGATTTCTCACGAAGGTGGGAGTCCACATAG
Organism: Ascarosepion bandense; assembly: GCA_037127315.1. Taxonomy (NCBI): domain Eukaryota; kingdom Metazoa; phylum Mollusca; class Cephalopoda; order Sepiida; family Sepiidae; genus Ascarosepion; species Ascarosepion bandense. The sequence goes on from JBBBDQ010000763.1 coordinate 4,521,691, forward strand.
TAGAAGAAAGGATAATCTGTTTGCGCAAGTTTGAATGTGTGTGTGTGTGTTGATGTCTAGCATCACACACACACACACACATTCAAACACACACAAGCACACACACAAACACACACACAAACACACACACAAACACATTCAAACAGACACACACATACAAGCACATTCAAACACACACACACACACACACACACACATATATATATATATATATATATATATATATATATATATAACAGATTGGAGTAACAGTGTCAGTCAGTTAAGTGCCATACGTGATACACGCTTGGGCGATCATGTCTCTTTTTGAGACATGACTGACTGGGCAGAAGATTATCCCGCAGTAGGTTGCCATTGCTTTCTGCGGTAGACTGGTTGCCGACCAAGGCTATAGAACCCAATCTGTCCTGCTATTTAACCCATAACTGGAAGGAAGAGACGGACTAATACTTTTCCCAAGGGTATTTGCGCGTAAATGAATACAATGGGTTCAACTAGAATTCGAACTCGGCTCCCCGGCTTCTCGTTCCGAGTCGATATCTACTGTACCACAACGCACATTCCCAACAGCGTACCCTTGCACTGAAACAATGCTGGATCCTTCTGTTTTAGAGATTGTCCAAACTGTTGCAAATAGAAATCCACACCTCTTGACGACTAGTTCACCAGATACAGTGTATGTTCTTCCGTGGATATAGAGATGGGCTAGTGGTCTGAAGCATACGGTCCTGTGGTGATAACCAATCTCTGGTACGCTTGGGAGTGTCATACAGGACCCATTTTTTGTCACGGTGAGCACGCGAGTACATATGGGCATGTTGCGGTGCTGAGAATGCACCGAGAAACAGGCTGTCACACACTGTTGCTCATTGGCTTTCGTCAGTGTGTGAGGTACCCACTAGCTGAACTTTCCTATGCCGTGAAGTTGAATTCTGTTTCATCAAAAACCTGGTAGCGTTTGGCACGCGTGCCATATATTTGGCTGTTGTCATCGCCTATGGACGCCTTCAGGTTCTAATAGGCCAATGCAGGGTTCAAGATAAAAGGACAGGTTTCCCGATCTAAACTCGTGGAACCAATGCCTGGAGGTAGATTCACGCACAGCATTATCCCAAAAAGATGGACCTGTGCAGATGCGGACAAGCCCACCTTAAAGTCATCAAGCAAACAAATCTGAACGAGTTTTTTCAATAGCGCCATGTTTCCATTTTTTTCCTTTTTATCTATGTAACTTTGCTTCTATCTATCTATCTATCTATCTATCTATCTATCTATCTATCTATCTATCTATCTATCTCAGACTTTTCATATCTATCTATCTATCTATCTATCTATCTATCTATCTATCTATCTCAGACTTTTCATCTATCTATCTATCTATCTATCTATCTATCTATCTATCTATCTATCTATCTATCTATCTATCTCAGTCAGTTCATTATCTATCTAATTCTTTTCTTATCTCGCTATCTCATTCTGCTCACTTCTATATATCTGTTTATGTTATCTCTCTCTCTCTCTCTCTCTCTCTCTCTCTCTTAATTTGCAATATCTATCTTGTTCTGCTAATCTCCTTTTTTGCCGATTTGGTTCTGCTCATATCTATCTATCTATCTATCTATCTATCTATCTATCTATCTTGACACCTTGATGGCGTATTGCTCAACAATCTTGTCTCTCTAGAACTATTACAGTTGAGTAGTGAGTTCGATCCTCACTGGGTGTCCCTTACTTTCGGCCTTGTGCCGCATCTAAGCTACGCTTAGAAAATCAACATCTAAGTATTTTGGACAACACGAGGTGGTGTAAAGGTTAGCGAAATTGTCTCTCTAGAATCATTACGGTTGAGTAGTGAGTTCGATCCTCACTGGGTGTCCCATGCTTTCGGTCTTGTGCCACATCTAAGCTGTGCTTAGAAAATTACCATATCTATCGATGGTTTTCAATTTCACCTAGAATGTTACTGTAGATGAAAACAGGCATCCTTTTGAAAATAGCACTTCTGGCAGAGACAACAGTTCGAACCCACCTAACAACTCAATATTCAAAAGCTCATTTTCCAGGCATGTTGTGTAGCGCAACTAATTTGCAAAGCTCTCGCTCAACATTTGATCTTCAACCGTACTCTGGTAAGCTTCATAAATATAAAAAATGTCACTATCGAAATGGAGAAAGAAGACAGGTAATCGCCCCAAAATGGCAGCAGAAGAGAACGAACAAGAGGTCGAATGTATGAAGGAAAGAACTGCGAATCAAGATTTAAGAGACGCGGGTGGGTGAGTTGTGTGAGTGAATTGTGAAAAGGGAGAAGACTTTGACGAAGAAAGAAGAGGTGCCCTCTTGGCTGACAGTTCGGTGTCTGTAATTAAGGAGAAGGGTTGATGGCGATAAAATAGGACTTGGTCTATTTAATGTGCCCCCAGAAAGTAAAACTGGAGGCGCCGGTGAGATTCAAGAGTTCAAGATGGACTTTTTGGACAAGCGAGGACGAGCGGCTAGAGGGAGGGGAGGCTAAAAGAGAAGGCGAGAGAAGGGGCGGTGGTGTTTGGTCGAGGGCGGGTTTATGGCAGCGTTCGAAGATATAGCGAACAAATAGTAAATAAACGCGCGTAAAGAGTTGAATCTAGATGCCGTGAGGGAGAGAGAAAGTAAGACTAAACGAGAAGGAGAGAGAATGGGTGGGTGAGTAAATGGGAGAGGAAAGGGAAAGAATGGGAGAGGGTGGCAGAGAGAAGAGGAAGGAAAGGAGAGAGAGAGAAGAGAGGTAGATGGAGAGAGAGAAAGACTAGACGAGACGAAGAGAGAATGGGTGGGTGAGATAATGGGAGTTGGAAAGGAAAAGAATAGGAGAGGGTGGCAGAGAGAAGACGAAGGAAAGGAGAGAGAGAAGAGAGGTAGATGGAGAGAGAGAGAAAGACTAGACGAAAAGGAGAGAAAATGGGTGGGTGAGAAAATAGGAGAAGAAAGGGAAAGAATGGGAGAGGGTGGCAGAGAGAAGAGGAAGGAAAGGAGAGAGAGAGAGAGAAGAGAGGTAGATGGAGAGAGAGAGAGAGTTTCAGTCTACTATCGAGTGGTCTGGAGGTTGAAGTGGAACGAAATCTGTAGAATGAAAGATAAAGTGTCAGACAAAAATGGCCGACATTTGTAAAATTAGATATCGTTCTTTACTGACAGCAAGCTAGTCTCGATGGCTATTACTACTAGTCAGTCAGTTAAGTGCCACACGTAATACACGCTTAGGCAATCATGTCTCGAAAGAGACATGACTGACTCGGCAGGATATTATCTCAAAGTAGTTTGCCAATACTTTTTGCGATAGAGTGGTTGCCAGCCAAGGCTATAGAACCCAATCTCTCCTGTTCTTTAATCCATAACTGGAAGGAAGAGACGGATTAATACCTTTCCCAATGTATTTGCGCGTAAGTGAATGCAAAGAATTCAACTGGAATTCGAACTCGGCTCCCCGATTCCTCGCATCGAGCCAATATCCACTGCACTACAACGCATATCTATTACTAGTAGAGTGATTCCAATTCTTAAGTCTTTTTGACATACGCAGCCTTGTATCAGACAAGCCTTACGATAGTATTGATTTGTGGTGTAATGGATATCAGCTTGGAATGAGAAATCGTAGAGCCGAGTTCAAATTCCAGTTGAATTCGTTGCATTCACTTACGCAGAAATACCCTAGGTAGCAATCCATCTCATCTCTCTCTAGCTACGAGTTAAATAGCACGTCAGATTGGGTTCTATAGAACTGGTTGGCAACCACTCTACAGAGAAAGAAATGGCAACCCATTGAAGGAACATCTTTTGCATAGTCAGTCATAGATCGAAAAAACATGATCATACAAACATGTATCATGTATGGCACTTAACTAACTGATCTGGATAAATGAATTGAATAGCAGATTGGACTGGGTTCTATAACCTTCGTAGACTACCGCAGAAAGAAATGGCAACCTAGCGAGAGACAATCTTTTGCCTAGTCAATTATGGGTCAAAAGAGACATAATCGCCTAAACGTGTGTCGTGTATGGCATTTAACCGACTGACCGGATTCGCGGTTTGAGTTTGAGTTTTGTTTAACGGCATATCAACCTCTGTGGGTTATTTAATGCCAAAAAGGTGGGGCTGTAATGTTTTTTTTTTTTTGTTTTTTTTTTTTAGTCGTATCACCCCGAGCAAGGCGGTAACGCCACTGATGTGCAGGGGGCTACGTAATAGTGAAAAGACTGGAAAAGATAAAGCCGGAAACCACATCCTAAACAGGGAACAAGGGATAAGCCTCTTAACCTGTTCAATAGACATGGGTGGAGTGTGAACCGGGCGATAGATAGATCTATCTACTCCAATTGAAAAAAAAAAAACAAAGTGAGAAGATTGGAAAAGATAAAGCCGGAAACCACATTCTAAACAGGGAACAAGGGATGAGCCTCTTAACCTGTTCAATAGACATGGGTGGAGTGTGAACCGGGCGATAGATAGATCTATCTACTCCAATTAAAAAAAAACAAAGTGAGAAGATTATAGTGAGAATGTTGATTTAGTCAGATTTTAATGAAAATTTTTTGTTTTTATTCTTTTTTATTTTAGAAAACTGTAAATGTCTTCTAGTTTTGTATACATAAATGTTTTGTTGACAACTTGACTGACAACAGGAGGTCTATTTAATATTTATCTGCGGCGGACATATCTGTAAAAACTCCTTGAGAAATATAATGTAAAGGACATTTTTATATAATTCTTTTTTATATAATCTTGAAAATTTAGAATATTATTCTCCGTAATCTAACTGAATTTTAGGTAATTTTGATTTAAATTCACGATAGTTACCGCAATTATTTTCTGATAATATCGTGTATGGTCAACCGTATTTACAAAAATCGGCTCGTATATACATACAAAAAAAATTAAAATTCTTTTTAAATCTTTAGGGGTCGCTGAAATGTAGTAAGCTGTTCCGTTTATGGTTAGTGATTTTGTTTTCTTTTAATCATCTCACCCCAAGCAAGGCATTCTACTGCCACTGTTGCGCAGGGGGTTACATAATGGAATGCGATAAGAAAGAGGGGTTAGTTATAGGAAATGTCAGGAGGAGGGTAATAGACGGAAGAGAATACCGAGGATGAGGGTGGAAGAGAAGAAAAAAGAGCTTGAGAGAATGGATGCGAGTTAGTGTGATAGGAGATGTCTATTGACCTTAAATTTAAATTTCTGGAGATTGTAGCTGTCGGGGAAGAAAGTATATGAAAGGGAATTTCACAGGTGGGAAGTGCGAGTAAAAAAGCTGTTAGAGTAGAAGTTGCGGTTACATTTTATCGGTTTCACTGTAAAAGGGTGGGACCTAGTTGATAATCTAGTAGTTCGTGTAAATTCATACATAGGGGACACCATTGGAGCAGAAGCCGTAAAAGTATTTATAGAAGAGGCACAGGGAAGCCACACCACGCCGGTGAGAGAGCGTCTGCAGCCGAGCTGCCAAGTCGGTATCGAACACATCACAGATTCTACGTTGGATTTAGTCAAGAACCCCGAGGTGAATTGCAGGGGCACCCGACTAGATGTGGCAGCAGTATTCAATACACGGGCGGATGGTAGATTTATATATGTGCAGGATGGACTCAAACGGGAAAAAATTCCTGGCCCTGCACAGTGAACCGACCTTCTTAGCAGCGGATTTAGCAATGGATTCGATATAGTCATTCACTTGAGGTCCGCTGAGAGTGTGAGGCCAAGGAGGCGAAGTGTTTTACTCTCAAGGAGGCTAGGTTGTTCCATGCTAATGGAGGGTAGGAGCGATTGTCTATGATGGTTAATAGATAGCAGCTTCGTTTTGGAAGTATTAAATTTTACGAGTCATTTCTTACCCCATTCAACCACGGATTGGCGGGCCTTCTCAGGCTCGGCAGCAAGGTTCGCTTTGTTAACCTCAGCAGATTTTAGATCGACGCGTACATGCCTACTTGGGATCTTATAACATCAGGGAGATTGTTAATGTAGATCAGAAAAAGCATAGGACCTAGAATAGATAAACAATATAGTTTTTATTTCAAAACAATATCAACTAACCGGTAAAAATTAATAGAGAAATTTAAAAGATTTAAAACTTTATAAATTATTCTAATTAAAATTTAAAAAAAAAAATGATGGAAATTCTTGTAAAAATTCATTATTCATCGAAAAAAAAATTGTTTTTTTTTCTAATTAAGAAAACAATACTAACCACAATATATCCTATTGTTAAAATAATTAAAAGATTTCCGAATTAAATTATGTCTTAGTCTTATTACATTTTTTTAATTTTACGATTTCTCGTTCCGAGCCAATATGCAATGCACCACAAGGCACCACAATGCACCACAGCGCACCACAAGGCACCACAATGCACCACAGCGCACCACAATGCACCACAGCGCACATCCTTACTCATTACTCGCTCGAAACCTTGTGATAACAAGAAAAAAGATGAGGGCAATTGTCAGCGTGTATATACCGTATACACTCGGATATAGTGGGTTGTGGTGCAGTAGTTATCGGCTTGGAACGAGAAATCGGTGGGCTGAGTTCGAATTCCAGTTGAATTTGCTGCATTCACTTACGCGCAAATACCCTTGGAAAATGTATTAATCCGTCTCTTCCTTCCAGTTATAGATTAAATAACAGGACAGATTGGGCCCTATAGCCTTGACTGGCAACCAGTCTACCGCAGAAAGCAATGGAAATCTACTGCGACATATTCTTCTGACCTAGTCAGTCATGTCTCTTTCGGGACATGAACGCGCAAGCTTATATCACGTATGGCAGTTAACTGACTGATGGTGCGAGATTTTATGATCAATTTTAAGAAACAAATCTCGGGGATCGCGCTATAGACAGGTACATTTAATAGGTTAAAAATCACGCATGTTATTTACAGGTAAATATTTTCTGGGTAGGGTTAAAATTCATGCATTTTCGGTGACCGTAACCTATGCCTACTTTGTCACGATACGTTTGGCTAACCTTAACGGTGCAGGTAAACTCCTTTAGCCTGCTTCCCTTAGCCTAGTTTTCTTTTTTCTACTGTTACAGGGACCGTAAACTACCTGATAGACCTAACTTCCCAAGGCACCTTATGTAACTTTAACGGTAGAGATAAGATCCTTTAGTCTACCTACCGTAGAGTAGATTCTTTCTTTCATTTTTACAGTGACTATAACCTGTTTGGTAGGCCATTCTGCTCACGGTACCTTTTGCTAACCATAACGTTACAGTTAAGCTCTTCAGCTTGCTTTCCTTGGACTAGACTTTTTCTTTCTGTTTATACAGTGACCATAACCTTCCTGGTATACCTACCTTCTCACGGTACATTTGGTTAACCTTAACGGTACAGATAAGCTATTTTAGATCGTCTCCTGTAGCCTAGATGTTTCTTTCTCTTGTTATAGTGACCATAATCTACTAGGTAGGCTTACCTTCTCACGGTACCTTTAGCTAACCTTAAAGTTACAGGTTAGCTCATTCAACCTGTCTCCTGTCTTCTTTATGTTTTTACAGTGGTCATACCCTAACTGGTAGGCCTACCTTCTTATTGTACATTTGGCTAACCTAACCGTACAGGGAAAGCTTCTTTAGCCCCTTCCTCCCGTATCCTAGATTGTTTCTTTCTTTCTCTTTTTTTTTTATTTTTTTATTTTTTTACTGGGGCTATAACCTACTGTTATGACCGAAGGACCATAGAAAGATAACACGGACTCGGAAATAAGGTTGAATAGCATATTCTCGGAAAACGTAGTACAAAGGTAAACGGGAACTGGAGAGTAGTTTTTTCGCAGGCGTCCTGACTCACTCATTCACTCACTCTGTGGCTACTACTCGGTGACAATATTTAATCACCTCCCCACTTAAGGCAAAATGTGACACAGTCTTTTTAATGTGGGTTTTCCGGGCCATATAACCCGGCCAAAAATATTTGTCTATCTTTCCCCAGTCGTGACTCTACCCTTCGGCGGAGCCATGACTGGGTTAGTGCTTTCTGCCTTCGGGCAGAAAGCGCTCTCCGCCCGAAGGCAGAGAGCTGACAGTGTCAATAGTAGCAGGGGCAAGTCTACTACTCAGTTGACTATATTCACTAGCCTTCCCACGCAAGGCTGGATGTGACACATGGTCATTTTATTGTGGGTATTCCCGGCCATATAGCCGGGCCAAAAATATGTCTGTCTATTTTTACCGAGTCGTGGTTCTACCCTCCGGCGGAACCACGACTGGGTTTGTGCTCTCTGCTCGGAAGCAGAGAGCGCCCTCTACCGAAGGCAGAGTGCTGACAGTGTCAACAGTAGCAGAGGCAAGTCAGTTGACTATTCACTTAGTATTGGTAGCCATATTATAAAGGTGTGAACGAGTCCATTTGTAGGTAGGTTCCCCACAATACCTACTTGGTAGACCTTCTTTCTTACGGTACCTTTGGTTAACCTTAAAGGCGCAGGTAAACTCCTTTAGTGTGTATCCCGTGGCCTATATTCTTTCATTTTGTTTTTAAACTGACCAAACCTACCCGGTAGGCCTACCTTCTCACGATACCTTGTGTGCTTTAACACTACAGGTAATATTTTTTAGTCTACCTCTCGTAACCTAGATACATTCTTTTTGTTTTTACATTGGCCATAACTTACCTGGTAGGTCTACTTTCTCACTGTATCTTTTGCTGGCCTAACGGCTTTTTTGCTTGCCTCCTGCAGCCTAGATTCTTTCTTTTTATTTTTACAGTGACTATAACCTACCTGGTAGTCCTACCTTTTCATGGTACATTTAGCTAACCTTAACGTTACAGGTTTGCCCATTTAACCTGTCTCCCGTGGATAGATACTTTCGTTATGTTGTTACAGGGATCATACCCTAACTGGTAGGCCTACCTTCTCACGGTACATTTAATTAACCTAACCGTACAGGTAAGCCTCTTTAGCCTGCCTCCCATATCGTAGATTCTTTCTTTCTGTTTTTACAGTGATCATAACCTACCTGGTAGGCCTACCTTCTCACGATAGCTTTGGCTAACCTTAACGGTACAGGTAAGCTGCTTTAGACTGCATTCCTAGTCTAGATTTATTGTTTTAATCATTTCACTCTAAGCAAGGCGGTACCGCCACTGATGCACAGGGGCTACATATGAGAATAAAAGTTTAGGCAGGAGGAGAGTGAAGAGAAGCACGAACAAGTTACAGGGGGTGAAAGAGAAAGGGCAAGAAAAGGATGTGAAAACAGGAGTGAATACAGTTGCCAAAGTAGAGAGAAAGGAAAAGAACAAGATGTACGGGGTGATGTAGAAAGGACTGGAGTCAAGTGGATAAAAGATGGGAACTGACTTTGCATTTTAATTCTTAGAGGTTATAGCCGTCAGGAAAGCAAGGATATGGAAGGGAGTTCCACAGGCGGGAAGCGCGAGAAACGCTCATGAAGTAGAATTGTCGCTTGCATTTGGTTGATATAATTGTGAAAGGGTGGGACCTTGTTGCCAGACTGGTTGCCAGACTGGTTGCCCAGACTGGGGCACCAGTTACTTAAGTTCGTCAGAGCAGAAGCCATGAAAATATTTATAAAACAGACAGATGGAAGCCACTGTTGCTACATCCAACAGCAGAACGTCATTCAATTTGTCTACAGCTTGAAATGTGCTTATTATAAATGAAGAATTAACATTGTTTCCTCTCTCATTAATTTGCTTTCATTTCCGTTCGATCGTGTTTATATCGCTGAGGTATTGCTTTCCCAACGTCACACATTTTATCTCATTTGTATTTACAACAGTTTCAGTCTCGTTCTTTATTCTGTTTTCCTTTGTTTATTAATATTTATTGTTCAGATTGCACAAAAATGAAATAAGATCAGTTATTTGCAATAAATTATGTCCAGGATGACGTTTAGTATTGACTAATAGTATTGCTCTGAATATCTGTCACCTTATACACGAGCGATATTAAAAGAATCAGGTCTTTTACAAAAATATACAAGAATCGCACTATATCAATCTAAACTTATTTATAAATGGAACTTTGTCTGTGTGTGTGTGTGTGTTTATTTATTGTTGGATGTGCGTTGTGGTGGATTGGATATTGTCTCGGAACGAGAATTCGGGGAGCTAGTTCGAATTCCAGCTGAATTCATTGCATTCACTTACGCGCAAATACCCTTGGGAAAGGTATTAATCCGTCTCTTCGCTCCAGTTATGGGTTAAACAACAGGACAGATTGGCCTTGGATGGTAACCAGTCTACCGCAGAAAGCAATGGCAACATACTGCGGGATAATCTTCTGCCCAGTCAGTCATGTCTCTTTCGAGACATGATCGCCCAAAGCGTGTATCACGTATGGCACTTAACTGACTGACTGAATATAACAGTTGGAAACATGATTGAGGTTTCTACTGGTTCATAAAGTGGGGGATAGGTTTTATATTCACATGAAGTAATAAACTGTTCCCCCCATTAATTACTAATTAATAATATAATACATCTATTCCCCCACTAGCTAAAAGAAAAATAACAGGACAGTTTGGGTTCTATAGATTGGCTGGCAACCAGTCTACCGCAGAAAGCAATGGCAACCTACAGCGGGATAATCTTCTGCCCAGTTAGCCATGTCTCGAAAGAGACATGATCGCCCAAAGCGTGTATCACGTATGGCAGTTAACTGACTGACTGAATTGACGTCTACCGGTCTACCCAGTCGAAAGTTTTAGTAAATGTACGGTATCTTTCAGTAGTGTTCTAAATTTTGTACCCCACCTTTATATTAGGGAAACAATTTCGCTAGGTGTGCTTTAGACCGCTCAGCTACGAAACACCTTCACCGAAAAGTAACTATCTTCTTTAAGAAATGAACATTCCCTGCTCTGACTTCTCGAAGTCAACATCTGCTGAGATTTTCTTCATATCCGAAGCGCAAACAAATTAATGGATCTTATATGCTCCCTGTGCAGGGCCCGGAAATTTTTTCCCACCTGAATCTATTCTGCACATCTACAAATCTACCATCCGCCCGTGTATTGAATATTAAACGGGCATGCCTCCCAAAACTACCAGACGAACGCGGGCGTCCCTCAAGGTTCTATCCTAGGTCCCACGCTCTTTCTGATCTACATTAATGATCTCCCCGACACCATTAGATCCCAAGTTGGCATGTATGCCGACGACACAACAATCTACTCCCGCATCGATCAGAAACCAGGTCTGGACGACAAAGTGAACCTCGCTGCCGTATTGAAATGGACCTCCAATCCGTAGTGACCTGGGGTAGGGAATGGTTGGTAAATTTCAATGCCTCCAAAACAAAGCTGTTATCAACTAACCACCATAGACAATCGCATCTACCTCCCATTAGCATGGGACAGGCTAGCCTCCCAGAGAGTAAAATACTACGCCTCCTTGGCCTTACACTCTCGGCGGACCTCAAATGGAATGACTATATTGAATCCATTGCCAAATCTGCTGCTATGAAAGTGGGCTCCCTGTGCAGGGCCCGGAAATTTTTCCCACCTGAATCTATTCTGCACATATACAAATCTACCATCCGCCCGTGTATTGAATATTGCTGCCATATCTGGTCGGGTGCCCCTGCTGCTCTCCTTGGGCTTCTTAACAAAATACAAAGGAGGATCTGTAACGTGGTTGATACTGACTTGGCAGACCGGCTGCAGCCGCTCTCACACCGGCGTGATGTGGCTTCCCTGTGCCTCTTCTACAAGTACTTTCATGGCTTCTGCTCCGATGAGCTTAGATCACTGGTGCCGCCTAAGCACGAATTTACACGAGATACTAGATTAGCAACTAGGTCCCACCCTTTTACAGTTAAACAAATAAGATGTAACCGTAAATTCTACTCCAACAGATTCTTTTCTCGCGCTTACCGCCTGTGGAACTCCCTTCCACAAGTCTGCTTTCCCGACAGTTACAATCTCCAGGTGTTTAAATGTAGGGTCAATAGATACCTCCTATCACACTAACCCCCAACTATTCTCACAACACTCTCATCTACCCAAATCCTTACCCGCCTATCACCCACCCTCTGTCATTTCCTATATTTAACCAGCCTTTCTCCACTCTACGTAGCCCCCTGCACAGTAGTGGCAGTGACATGCCTTGCTCGGGGTGAAACGCTTATAAAAAAAAAATTAAAAAAAATATATAAATCCGATAATATTTCATATTATGGTATCTAACAACTATTTAATGCTGGTTTAATAATAAGTTCGATCGGATCAATGAGGTCATATTAGCGACGGCTCTAAAAATGGCTTATAGTCAGCTGTTAATTGAGGCAAGGAACGACTTGCTAATTTTAACACCTCCAAAACGAAACCCTCCTCTTTTAATCATCTGTGGCTTACGGCCATATCACGTTGAATACACCGGGTCTCGCTCGATCACCGAAGTTAAGCAACGTTGAGCATGGTCACTACTTAGATTGGTGACCGCTTGGGAATATCAGGTGCCGTAAGCGTATAATGACAGATGTGCGTGCTTACGGCCTATCACGTTGAATACACTGGTTCTCGCTCGATCACCGAAGTTAAGCAACGTTGAGCCTGGTCAGTACTTGGATGGGTGGCCGCTTGGGTATACCAGGTGCTCCTGGTCAGTACTTAGATGGGTGGCCGCTTGGGTATACCAGGTACTGTAAGTGTATAGTTGCGGATGTGCGTTGTGGTGCAGTGGATATCGGCTCGGAAAGAGAAATCGGTGAGCCGAGTTCGAATTCCAGTTGAATACCCTGCATTCGCTTAAGCATTAGGTACACTTGGGAAAGGTATTAATCCGTCCCTTCCCTCCAGTTATGGATTAAATAACAGGGTAGGAATTGGGGATCCTGCCCTTAAAAACAAATCCCAATGAATCTTGATACTCGAAAAGAAAAAAGTATTACTAGGCAGAAAAATTATATAAAAACAACAATAAATTGTTGAAAGAAAAAAGTATTACAAGTAATAAATAAATAAAAAATTGGGGTGGCAATAAATGACCCGCCGGTGTTGATATGCCATAAAAACAAAGCAACCAACCAACAAATTTTAATCATCTCAGAGAACACTATTTGAGTTAGCGTCACCTTATGCTAACCTCCAGAAGAGTGGTTCATCGAGCTTTCTCGGGTTAAAGGTTTTTGCTGACATGAAGTGAAAACATTATATTGAATCAACAGAAAGCTCTACTGCTAAGAATATCAGTTCACAATTTCGAGTCAGAATCTATTTTATATAGCTAAAAGTCTAACATTGCTTTCATAATTGCTGCTGTATAGGGCCTCGTACTGAAGATATACAGGGTGTCCATAAAGTCCGGTGTGCACTTTTAAAAATGTATAACTTTATTTGTATTTGTGATAGAAATAATCTGTAAAAATATGTTATAAAGTTTAATGTTTCAACAATATGGAGCTCCTTGTCACATTGCTCTGCGTGTTAGACTGTTTCTAAATCAGGAATTTCCTAAAAGATGGTTCGGAACGAGTGGATCATTTTATTGGCCTCCACGTTCGCCAGATTTAACTCCATTAGATTTTTTTTATATGAAAACAATTGTGTATGCAACGAAACCTAGTTCATTGGAAGATTTGAAAGCTAAAATAACTAATGTGATTTCAGGCATTACTGTAAATCAGTTGGTAAATGTTTTCCGTGAACTGCAAAATCATATTACCCTTTGTATTGTTAATAATGGCGGACATGTGGAAACTTAAATAAAATCTCCATAAAACCTTAAAAAGTTTAGATTTACTTATTTCTAATTCTTTTTACAAATTATTTCTATCGCAAATATAAATAAAATTATATATTTTTTAAAGTTTACACGAATTTTATGGACACCCAGTATATTTAGAGATTCTTGATACAATGCAAAAAAGGAACTGCAATGTTATTGGTCCTGACCCGACATTTTAGATTTAGTTCATTTTCTAACAACGTAATGTACCTTTCTTGTGTCTTTTCTATAAATTCTTTCATGGAAATTGTTGTAAGGGAAGTTAGCGTTACGGTATCGAGATTTTAAGAATTTAGCGCAAAACTAAAATGGGTGAAACAACTCATCATGTTACAGTTAAAATGACGAAATGCAACCGGAAGCTGTATGATAAGAGCTTATTTCTGGCTCTTTTAGGATGTGAAAATCTCTTCCGGTTTCTTGATTTCCACTCAAATTTGATTCTCAGAACACTCTCATCTACCCAACCCTCATTCTCGGTATCCTTACCCGCCTTATCACCCACCCTCTGACATTTCCTATATTTAATCATCCTTTCTTCCACTCTACGTAGCCCCCTGCGCAGTAGTGGCAGTGACATGCCTTGCTCGGGGTGAAACGCTTATAAAAATAAAAAAAAATGGCTACAACCTCCAGGAATTTAAATGCAATCTATTAACCACTTGACTCTAGTTCTTTCCCCACCCTGTATATCCTTTCCTTTCTCTCCACCTTTGAAACTCATCATACCTGCATTCTCATCTTTCTATTGCTCCTTTCTAACTGGCTCATCTTCCTCTTCACTCTTTTCTAATTAATCTTTCTACACTTATGTAGCCTCCTGCACATCAGTGGCATTACCGCCTTGCTTGGGGTGAAATGATTAAAACAAAAAAAAATTAAATGCAATGTCAATCGTTATTTTCTGTCTTCTTAATTCTTGTTCCTTAATTGTTCTCTCTTCTTAATTATGTTTTCTTCTTCTCATATTATTATAAGTCCTATGCTAACAGTTTCCTCTCTCGCTTGTGAGACTCTCTTCCGGTTTCTTGCTTTCCACTCAACTTTGATCTTCAAAAATTTAAATGCAATGTCAATCGTTATTTTCTATCTTCTTAATTCTTGTTCTTTAATTGTTCTCGCCCCTTGTTCCCTGTTTAGGATATGGTTTCCGGCTTTCTCTCTTCCAAACTTTTCATTTGGAGTAGATAGATTAAACTATCGCCCGGTTCACACTCCATCCTCGTCTTTTGAATAGGTGAAGAGGGTCATCCCTTGTTCCATGTTTAGGATGTGGTTTCCAGCTTTCTCTCTTTCATCCTTTTCACTCTTTTCTTTTTTCTTTTTTTTCAATTGGAGTAGATAGACTAAACTATCGCCCGGTTCACACTCCACCCTCGTCTATTGAACAGTTGAAGAGGCTCATCCCTTGTTTCCTGTTTAGGATGTGTTGTCCGGCTTTCTCTTTCCCAATCTTTTCACTCTTATGTAGCCCTCTGCACATCAGTGGCGTTACCGCCTTGCTCGGGGTGATATGATTTAAAAAAAACATTATGTTTTCTTCTTCTCATATTATTATAAGTCCTATGCTAACTTCTCTCGTTTGTGAAACTCTCTTCGGCTTCTTGCTTTCCACTCAACTTTGATCTTTAAAAATTTATATGCAATGTCAATTGTTATCCTCTGTCTTTTTAATTCCCGCTCTTTTACTGTTCTCTCTCCTTAATTATATTTTCTTCTTTCCCTATCAATCGTTATATTCTGTCTTATTCATTTTTGTTCTTTGTTCTCTGTATCTAAACATTTTGTCTTTTTCTCCGGCTTTAGCTGATGAATAGAGTGGGCAAGTCAAATCAGTATTTCCACTAAGTCATTCTATATCCATTCGAAAGCAAATTTATGTTTCAGATATTTTGGTACAACGTATGCTCAGAAAATGTTAACGGTACTCGGCCTCGCACCTAACTTGTCAGTGACAAACCAACAATCAGATGAGCGCGGTGAGCCAGACAACATCCACAATCGGTAAAGCAAATTTGGTGCACTTCCGCACAGTTTATATTTATTCCGAATTTCCCAGTATTCAAAATTTCCCTATTAAATGCTAAAAAAAGTTTTTAATTTGTTTTTTCTTTTACATTTTCTAAGTTGTTGAGTTTTCATTTTTATCGTTCTTAAAATTTTGGCCAGAAGTGTATGTAATTCTCAAAATCAGTATAATCGAGAATGCTGAGCTATCTGCTCACGTGAATCATAGGAGTTGCATAGGTACCTATGATATATTTTGTTGTACGTCTAAACTTATTTATAAATGGAACTTTGTCTGTGTGTGTGTGTGTCTCTGTGTGTCTCTGTGTGTGTGTGTGTGCGTCCATTACCTATAGACTCCGAAACGGCTGAACCGATTTTCTTGAAAATTTACACAGTTGTACTATAAGCGTCTGCGAGTGGTCTTAGCTAGGTTTTGTGTCGAGGTACCCCCGATAAATATCGAAAATCGATAATCGAAAAAATCGGGTTATAGAAGGAGTGGTCCGATTTTAATCAAATTTAATGCACTCATCAGAAACGATGTTCAGAAGTTTCAAGGTTGCAGTTCTTACAATAGTGCAGAAGATCGGTAATATATGTATATATATATATATATATATATATATATATATATATATATATAAAAGACAAGATGTTTGTGTGTGTGTCTGTTTATCTGCCTGTATATCTTGTTTCGGGTTTGGCTCTAAGTAGGTCTAGTTGTAGTTCTTAGTCTCAGCCATGATACCATTTACTGAGAGGACATCAAAATTCAGTTTACGACGAAAAAAGCTTACTTGATATCGATACCAGGAAATCAAAATTTGACTTACATCCATTATTTTTCTTTCAGTCTACGGTTTCGCTTTAACTGGAAAAGAACTATTGCTTTTTAGTCTTTTGTGCCAACGTCCAAAGAATCTGAGCTCCAGGACCACGGATTAGTTTTAAAGCTTTCATTACACCCGAGCAACGCCGGGCTATACTGCTAGTATATATATATATATATATATATATATATATATATATATATATATTAGGTGCGATTTGTAAATTATCGCAATTATTTTATTATTCCAAATAGTCTTTAGGCTGAGTCTGAGCTCCATGGATTAGTTTTAAAACTTTTATTACAGTCGGTCAACGCCGGGCTATACTGCTAGTATATATAGTAGGTGTCATTACTTTGGCAGCGACTGTCTTAACCACCGTTTCGATTGTTCAAAGGAATCACTTTGCTATTCGATCGTCTCATAAATCTCGGCCCATTTTGGGGCTATGAGAAGAAGTTCACACATCGTGACATCGTCTTCAAGTGGAAAATTACAGACATTAATAATGAAAAAGATTAGAATATCATGAAGAAAATGTGCTGTCAAGCGAACATAATGTTGTGTGAAACAAAAAGATTATAACACATGCTAAAGGTGGGGAATGTGGGTACAGGTAGAATTAAAAGTGAAAATTTAATTGATGGTTGCTTCCTATGTTATTTATTATTATTTCTTTTGTAATGAAATGGAAAGAAAGAAAGAAAGAAAGAAAGAAAGAAAGAAAGAAAGAAAGAATAAACGAATGAAAAATAGATAAAGAAACTTACGGAAAAGAAAGAAAGAAAGAAAGAAAGAAAGAAAGAAAGAAAGAAAGAAAGAAAAAAGAATAAACGAATGAAAAATAGATAAAGAAACTTACCGGAAAAGAAAGAAAGAAAGAAAGAAAGAATAAACGAATGAAAAATAGATAAAGAAACTTACCGGAAAAGAAAGAAAGAAAGAAAGAAAGAAAGAAAGAAAGAATAAACGAATGAAAAATAGATAAAGAAACTTACCGGAAAAGCAAAAAAGACAGAAAGAAATATAGAAAAAAAGAAAATGAAAGAAAGAATAAAACAATTAAAAGTTTCAGAAAGAAAGAAAAGAAAGAAAAATGTGCTGAAAGTCATAAATAAATAAAGAATGAATGAAAGAAAGAAAGAAAGAAAGAAAAATAATAGATAACTAACGAAGAAGAAAGGAACAATGAAAGAAAGAAAACCAATGAAACCAAAGAAAATTAAGTAAAAAATGACTAAATGAGAAAGAAAGATTTTTATCACTCGTTTTCTAGCGTTTATAATATAAAGTCTTGTAAGAAATGCACAGAAGAATGAATCCAACGATATATATTTTTGCACAAAAAATGTGGCACAAGGCCAACAAAAGCAATCGGAGAAAAACGGGCTTCATCTGTCTTTTATTATGTAATTTATCTAGCCACAATCATTGACCCACAAAAGCTTGCACCAAAACATGAGATTCATACATACCATTCTTGCTACAAACACCATAATACCTCAAAGACTATTAAGTCCTAACTAGTCCCATATGCACAATTTCCCATTGGTGAGGGGGAAATAAATAAAGAAGTTTAAAAAAATGAAAAACCCCGATGAAAATTTACTCAAAGCGACAATCCTTTATTGTATCAGAAGTATCAGTTGACTGAACGAAATTTATGCAGGACTTTGAAAGATTAAAAACAGTCTTTCAACCAAACATATACATTATTATTCACACATACAGAAACGACAACAAATACGAAAAACACACTTAAAAAACGAAAAGGGCCCCGTATCTACCAGGGAACTAACATTTTTGGTCACCTAACGGTGATGGGGAATGAAAAAAAAGAAAGTGGGGCCAAAGAACACACCTACCCTAGCTAAGGTCAGTCAGTCAGTCAAATGCCATGAGTGATACACGCTTAGACGATCATGTCTCGAAAGAGACATAACAATGGGCAAGTAGACAGTAGGTTGCCATAGCTTTCTACGATAGACTAGTTGCCAACCAAAGCTATAGAACCCAATCTGTTCAATCATTTAACCCATAACTGGAGGGAAGAGTCGGATTAATACCTTTCCCAAGGGTATTTGTGCGTAAGTGAACGTAAGGAATTCAACTGGAATTCGAACTCGGCTCCTCGATTTGTCGTTCTGAGTCGATATCCACTGCACCACAACGCACATCGTTGGCATAAAAAACTAAAAGCAATAGAAACGTAAACTAGCTTAGAGTGGCCAATGTTTTAATACCGTTTCTAGGACGCTGTTGCCTAACCGGTACCAAAATACCGGTATAGGCCGGATCCAACCACTCGACAGATACGCACAAGTTTCAACCACATTTTGCCAAATTCTGATGGAGGGAGTCAATGCTTTTCAGTCCTGATTTTGTCGTTAAGCTAATTAGCATATTTTCTCGAATCATCTAGATTTTTCTCGAATATACTGGAATGATCTAGAATCTTCCAAATGTTCTATTTCTAATTTCTCTATTTTACAACTATTTTATGAATGAAAACTGTTTTGTATTAACAAGCAGGACTCAGTAGAATCCCTTACTATAAATTTTAACATTTTTGTAGATTTTACTAATATTTTTATGTAGAAATCCATCCTCGTAACAGATGCGTACAGAAATAGAATCCAGGTGCGAAAGTACAGTCTGAAACCGGAGGCCTAAACGATGGTCAACCCTATCAAATAACTTGGATTGATCTAAACTGACTTGTTCGACGATCAAGCGTGCGAAATAAAGTTTGTCCAGAATAGTCCATTCACAGCAAAAATGAGCCCAGAGCCAACTTTGCAAACGGCTGGCTAATATCTTAACTAAAATCTTCAATTCTGTACAGTCAAAAGCCGAAAGTTACTTATCCCATCCCCACCGTTCTTGTTTTTGCATACCAACTTGATCACACCCCTTGTGAAGCGTTGTGGTGTAGACCCCTGCTTCATCCAGTTGTTGTAAATCAGTTCCAGCAAGGCAACAAGAATCAGTGACTGCCTCAAGTATTGTTCGTAAGGAAGACCATCCTAACCAATCCGCTTCAGCGCTTCCAAGATCTCAAACTCTGTACATGACCTTTGAACCTAGCCGCTTCAGCAGAATCGAAGCAAGGAAAGTCGACTAAATTTGCATCGAACTGAACAGGGCTCAGACAGGGCTCCTCAGTGAACAGATCCTGAAAGAAGTCATGAAAAGCCTCACATATGCCCGTGTTTTTAGTCACGACCGCTTATACGACAATGTGACGGGCGCGTATGCCTAACTGGATGAATTTCTCACTTCCTATTCACACCGTTCAGCAGCCATATTCATTACCTCGGGACACATTCTTTTAATCCTAGCCCTAACTAGAAAAGCTACTCTACCACTCTAGCTATGGCTACTTCCCCACTATCACTAGATTTAATCGCCCGATCAAATTTTGCTTCACAGTCCGTTTGCCCTATTAACCTATTTAGTTTGAGTTTTGTTTAATGGCATATCAACTTCACTGGGTTATTTAATGCCAAAAAGGTCGGGTTTTAAGATATTTTTTAATGTTTGGTTATTGTGAGAAGGTTGATTTAGTCAGATTTTGAAAAAAGTTTTATTATTATTATTATTATTATTTTAGTTTAGAAAACTAAAAATGTCTTTTAGTTTGGTATTCAAAAATTTATTATGACAATAACTTCTTTCCTGCAAAAATGTATTTTTGATAATATTTTTCATTGAAAAGTATATATTTTTCTATAAAGGTCAGTTTTATATTTTCATAGTGTTTTGACCCCCAACTTATTTGTCCATAGTTGAGAACCTAACAGGTGCTACCACTCCGGTTCAGGGTAGACCTGGGAACAACAACAATTAAGAAGTGATTCCACGCTCTTCATAACTTCCCAATCAGAGGCCTTGCTGCTGGATGCAGTTTATTGTCATACCCAGGATTATATAATGTGGAGAAGACGGTGCCTAGGAAAAAGGGTGCGCTACTATTCATTTCTCTCATCTTGTAGGCGTATCTGGTTGGATCATCAACTTTGCACCTAGTAGAGGAAGTGGGACTGTATGTGTCCTTAGCCGTAGGATCTTCCGGGACTAAAGTCCCATTGTCCGTAGCTTCACTCTAGCCTTGCAAACAACCAGTCTATATACCCCTTCCTTCTCCGTAAGTACACAAACGACTAGCAGACCTTTCGGGGAATGAAGACCGAACATTGGACACAAGCGAGGGTTTTACCATACGTTGGCATGCTAATCACAGCTGAGACAGAAACAACAGATTCGACCAGAGGGAATTTGAATTGGCCGAAGCCAGAACTACAGAGGCTTTCTTCTCTGGGCAGGAAGAGGAGAGGTGACCAATGTCTACACACATCCTAGAGGTCGGTTTCACATTCTAGAGGTTGGCTTACGACCGATCACAATAACTGACATTTTCTGGCCCTCTGCATCCATGAAGTTGGGGATGAAGATGAAGGCTTCTCGATTCAACATAATTTAAAAACTCCATCCTTCGTTAAGGTTGTCTGAGGAAACACAGAGTATATACCCGAATTTCACTATCTACTCGGCCAAGTGCTCTCCTAAGATAGGAACCTCGTATACTGATATATCGTTCTGCGCCAGCCTTGATATTCCCTGTGAATAATGAGGTCTTTGGTTATAAGATCTCAACTTGAGACGTCCTTGCAGTCGGCAGGCGTGGGTAATAGTGCATCTCACATAAAGTACTATTCCCCCATGATTACTTTAAAGATTTAATCATGGTGTGTTTATTGAAGTGACAAATTTTGTGCGAACGCTTGTCCACCAAAAAGATGGAGGCAATTTTTTCTCAAGCCTTTGTAATTCCTTGGGGGTCGACCAAAACCAAAATCTTATTTGATAAAATGTTCATAACTTTTGACTCTCTCCAGGAACTCCGATTGAGTAAGGAAACATTTTTTTTTTTTTTAATCATATCACCCCAAGCAAGGCGGTAAAGCCACTGATGCGCAGGGGGCTAGGTAAGGGTAAAAAGAATGGAAAAGAGAAAGCCGAAAACCGCATCCTAAACAGGAAACAAGGGATGAGCCTCTTCACCTGTTCAATAGATGTGGGTGGAGTGTGAACCGGGCGATAGTTTAGTCTATCTACTCCAATTGAAAAAATTAAAAATTAAAAAATAAATAAAATAAATAAAATAAAATAAAAAAGAAAAAGAGTGAAAAGCCTTTGCTGCTTTTGTTGGTCTTGTCCTTTTCAGTATTGTCTTATTTTCGGTTGTTGTATTTTTTCTGGTTTCGGAATTCTGGCCATTTTCAGCCACCATACATTTTTAATTTTTCTTGCAGAGCGAAATGAAAACTAAAAAGAAACAATACAAACACAGAAAAAGATTCAATGTACAAATAGATGTAAACAAAAGACTTAACTTAAACGTTTGCAGCCTTTGAAGAAGAAATTAAATGAACGTGGGAACAGATGTGTAGACTAAAACGGTCAGACAAAATCAATGCAAAAACAGTCTTGTCATAGTCTCAAAGAAGACTAACCCCAACAATCATTTTTAGACGACTAAGCTTTCTTTATTTAAGAGTCTAGACTAATCCATTCGTGTCACCGGGGTGTATTATCTACTCCATAAATACGACTGAAAAAAAAAATGAAAGAAACAAAACAATGAGAAAGAAAGAAAGAAAGAAAGAAAGAAATTAATAAGACAGAAAGAAAGAATTAAAAAAGGAAAGGATTAATTAGTTAATAAGAAAGAAAGAAAGAAAGAAAGAAAGACGTCAAGAAACATGAGTTAAAAGATTAATGAAAGAAATTAATAAATAAGAAAGAGAGCGTGAAAAAAAGAAAGAAAGAAAGAAAGAAAGGAAAAGAAAGAAACCAATGAGTTAAAAGATGAAAGGAATTAATTAATGAAAAAGAAAGAAAGAAAAAAGAAAGAAAGAAACCAATGAGTTAAACAATGAAAGAAAAGAATGAATTAATGAAAAAGAAAGAAAGAAAAAAATAATTAAAAAAGAAAGAAATTCATTAATAAGAAAGAAAGAAAGAAAGAAATCAAAACGTCAAGAAACCTGTGAGTTAAAAGATTCATGAAAGAAATGAATTAATAAGAAAGAGAATGCAAGAAAAAAAAAAGGAAAAAGGAAAGAAAGAAACTAATGAGTTAAAAAAAATGTCAGAAAGGAATGAATTACTGAAAAATAAAGAAAAAAGAAAGGAAGAAAGAAAAAAGTAAACTATAAGGAAAGAAATAAATTAGTAAGAAACGAAGATGGAAAAAAGAAAGAAACAAAGAAAAAAGAAAGAAAAAAGAAAGAAAGAAATTAAAAAGCAGAAAGAAAGAAAGAATAAAAAAATAAAGAAAGAAATGAATAAGAAAGAAAGAAACAAAGAAAGAAACAAAGAAACAAAGAAAGAAATAAACCTATGAATTAAAAGATTAATAAAAGAAATTAATTAATAAGAAAGAAAGAAAGAAAGAAAGAAGGGAAAAAAGAAAGAAACTAATGAGTTAAAAATGAAAGAAAGGAATGAATTAATGAAAAAGAAAGAAAGAAAGAAAGAAAGAAAGACATGCTATAAGAAAAGAAATAAATTAATAGGAAAGAAAGAAAGAAAGAGAGAAAGAAAGGAAAAAAGAAAGAATCTAATGAGTTAAAAATGAAAGAAAGGAAAGAATTAATGAAAAAGAAAGAAAGAAAGACGTGCTATAAGAAAAGAAATAAATTAATAGGAAAGAAAGAAAGAGAGAAAGAAAGGAAAAAAAATCTAATGAGTTAAAAATGAAAGAAAGGAATGAATTAATGAAAAAGAAAGAAGGAAAGAAAGAAAGACGTGCTATAAGAAAAGAAATAAATTAATAGGAAAGAAAGAAAGAAAGAAAGAGAGAAAGAAAGGAAAAAAGAAAGAATCTAATGAGTTAAAAATGAAAGAAAGGAAAGAATTAATGAAAAAGAAAGAAAGACGTGCTATAAGAAAAGAAATAAATTAATAGGAAAGAAAGAAAGAAAGAGAGAAAGAAAGAAAGGAAAAAAGAAAGAATCTAATGAGTTAAAAATGAAAGAAAGGAATGAATTAATGAAAAAGAAAGAAAGAAAGACGTGCTATAAGAAAAGAAATAAATTAATAGGAAAGAAAGAAAGAAAGAAAGAAAGAAAGAAAGAAAGAAAGAAAGGAAAAAAGAAAGAATCTAATGAGTTAAAAATGAAAGAAAGGAATGAATTAATGAAAAAGAAAGAAAGAAAGAAAGACGTGCTATAAGAAAAGAAATAAATTAATAGGAAAGAAAGAAAGAAAGAAAGAGAGAAAGAAAGAATCTAATGAGTTAAAAATGAAAGAAAGGAATGAATTAATGAAAAAGAAAGAAAGAAAGAAAGACGTGCTATAAGAAAAGAAATAAATTAATAGGAAAGAAAGAAAGAAAGAAAGAAAGAGAGAAAGAAAGAAAAAAGAAAGAAATTAATAGGAAAGAAAGAAAGAAAGAAAGAGAGAGAAAGAAAGAAAGAAAGAAATTAATAAAGAAAGAAAGAAAGAAAGAAAGAAAGAGAGAAAGAAAGAAAGAAAGAAATTAATAGGAAAGAAAGTTGCATTAAACTACTGTGTTTCCCTTGTGAATATTTTCCCTTTTTAATTCGTCATTTCTCTTCTGAAGATCAGATCGTTTTATAAAAGTTCGGTCGCTAATCTTCTTCATCCGTTAATAATTATCCCAAAGAAGATCATTTGATTAATGAATGTGACATTTGCCCCCTCGCGATTGTTTTTCTCTTTTTTTTTTCTTTTTTCTTCCCTAATGAGAAATGGTCTTTTCTTTATTTCGTTTTATCATTTCAACTTTATTTTTTTTCATATTCATTTGTCATTTCATTCACCTCCAGTTAATTTTATTCTAAACAGTTTATGAAGTGTTGCAAGACATTTTTATTTTGGCGGGTTTTAATTTTTCGCAGGTGCCAAGCATTTAACCTTCTTGAGAAGGATGGGCAATGAAGCAACGCATGCTCCCCTTGATAGATGGTGTTTAATTCTTTTGCTCTTGTTTTTTAATTTCGTTGTGTCTTACAACAACATAATTCTTGCCCTGACGCTAGACATTCAGCTGTATAATATAGAGCATGATAAAAAAAATGAAGCTCGGGGTGAGTTAGAATTTCAAATTATCCGCTGTTGGCGGAGAGTTTTTGCATTTTAAATAATTCAAAATGACTTAATTTGCATAATACTAGGGAATTTCTGTTGGGGTTAGATTACAGTCTGACCCCTGTAAACTGGCGTTACAAAGTCCGGCAACTCACATATTACGGTACAGCGGCCTTATACTATTATATGAGATGTTTTAGTGATACGGTGTTGCTTATTTATTATAGAGAAATGCATATTTACCTTTTCAGGATAATAAGTATATTTTATACAGTGCCGATTGTGGAACACTAAGAGTGGGACACTTAAGGACCGAGATTGTTCTGAGGAGATGTAGGGCAAACACAAGCAGCGTTTTCATTTCCATACTACACCACTATCGTATGCAGACCTTAGGAATGAGTTTGAGTAAAAGCATTTTACTTCACTAAATTAAACAAGTTTTCATTCATAGTAATGGTGTTCTAATCTATTCTTGTTCTTTTTTCTGCTCTCAAGCAGTTGGAACACAAGAGCGGTCAATTTAAAAATATATCAAGGGGAAAGATAGCGCCAATACTAGCAGAACACTGTGATTTGTCTGCTCTAATCAGATCTTATTAAAATCAGTGACTGATCAGTTTCATAAAATTTTTGGAGCTTATAAAAATTCAGGAGTAGCCAACCGAGGGTCCAGTCAAATTTTGATCGTGTGGGCTCCCACCATGCCGTAGAATAATCCTAAAACAAAAATATAACATTTTTAGTTTTAGGGTTAGGGTTAGGGTTAGGGTCTGTATTTTATCCGTTTCATTCGTCCTACATTTCTTCCTTTTACATTTATTTTCTTTATTCTCTTATAATATGTCTGCATTTATAGCACCATAATCAATAATATGTCTATGTTAATAATATGTCTGCTTTTATAGCACCATAGTAAATAATATATCTATGTTAATAATATGTCTCATTTAGAGCACCATAATCAATAATATGTCTATGTTAATATGTTTGCTTTTATAGCATCATAATCAATAATATGTCTATGTTAATAATATGCCTGCTTTTATAGCACCAGAATCAATAATATGTCTATATTAATATGTCTGCCTTTATAGCACCATAATCAATAATATGTCTGCTTTTGTGGCACCATAATCAATAATATGTCTATATTAATAATATGTCTGCTTGTATAGCACCATGATCAAGAATATATGTATGTTAATATGTCTGCCTTTATAGCACCATAATCAATAATATGTCTGCTTTTATAGCACAATAATCAATAATATGTACATGTTAATAATATGTCTGCTTGTATAGCACCATGATCAATAATATGTGTATGTTAATAATATGTCTGCTTTTATAGCACCATAATCAATAATATGTCTATGCTAATAATATGTCTGCTTTTATAGCACCATAATCAATAATATGTCTATGTTAATAATATGTCTTGCTTTATAGCACCATAATCAATAATATGTCTATGTTAATAATATGTCTGCTTTTATAGCACCATAATCAATAATATGTGTATGTTAATAATATGACTGTTTTTATAGCATCATAATCCATAATATCTCTATGTCAATAATATGTCTGATTTTATAGCACCATCATCAATAATATCGCGATGTTAAAAATATGACTTCTTTTATAGCACCATAATCAATAATATGTCTATGTTAATAATATGTCTGCTTTTAGAACACCATAATCAATAATATGTACATGTTAATAATATGTCAGCTTTTATAGCACCATAGTCAATAACATGTCGATGTTAATAATATGGTTGCTTTTATGGCACCATAATCAATAATATGTATATGTTAATAATTTGTATGCTTTTATAACACCTTAATGAATAATATGTCGATGTTAATAATATGCATGCTTTTAGAGCACCATAATCAATAATATGTCTATGTTAATAATATGTCTGCTTTTATAGCACCGTAATCAATAATATGTATATGCAAATAATATGTCTGCATTTATAGCACCATAATCAATCATATGACTTTGTTGATAATATGTCTGCTTTTATAGCACCATAATCAATAATATGTCTATGTTAATACTATGGCTGCTTTTATAGCACTATAATCAATAATATGTTTATGTTAATATGTATGGTTTTATGGCACCGTAATCAATAATATGTATATGTTAATAATATGTCTACTTTTATAGCACCGTAATCAATATGTCTACGTTAATAATATGTATGCTTTTATAACACCATAATCCATAATATGTCTATGTTAATAATATGTCTGCTTTTATAACACCATAATCCATAATATGTCTATGTTAATAATATGTCTACTTTTATAACACCATAATCCATAATATGTCTATGTTAATAATATGCATACTTTTATAGCACCATAATCAATAATATGTCTATGTTAATAACATAGCTGCTTGTATAGCACCATAATCAATAATATGTCTATGTTAATAATATGGCTGCTTTTATAACACCATAATCAATAATATGTCTACGTTAATAATATGTCTGCTTTTCTGGCACTTAATCAACAATATGTATATATTAATAACATGTCCGCTTTTATAGTACCGTAATCAATATGTCTATGTTAATAATATGTCTGCATTCATAACACCATAATCAATAATATGTCTATGTTAATAATATGTCTGCTTTTAAAGCAGCATAAACAATAATATGTATCAGCTAATAATATGTCTGCTTTTATAGCACAATAATCAATAATAGGTCTATGTTAATAATATGGCTGCTTTTATAGCACCATAATCAATAATATGTCTATGTTAATAATATGTCTACTTTTCTGGCATCTTAATCAATAATATGTATATGTTAATAATATGTCTGCTTTTATAGCACCGTAATCAATATGTCTATGTTAATAATATATCTGCTATTATGGCACCATCATCAATAATATGTCTACGCTCATAATATGTCTGCTTTTATAGCAAAATAATCAATAATATGTCTATTTTAATAATATGACTGCTTTTATAGCAGCATATTCAATAATATGCTTGCTTTTATAGCACCATAAGCAATAATATGACTGCATTTATTGCACGATAATCAATAATATGTCTGCTTTTATAGCACAATAATCAACAATATGTATATGTTAATAAAATGTCTGCTTTTGCAGCGCCATAATCAATAATATGTCTGCTTTTATAGTACCATAATCAAAAATATGTCTATGCAAATAATGTGTCTGCTTTTATAGCACCATAATCAACAATATGTCTATGCTAATAATATGTTTTCTTTTATAGCACCATAATCCAGAATATGTCTGCTTTTATAGCACCATAATCAATTATATGTCTATGTTAATAATATTTCTGCTTCTATAGCACCATCATCAATAGTATGTCTATGTTAATAATATGGCTGCTTTTATAACACAAATAATCAATAATATGTCTACGTTAATAATATGTCTGTTTTGCTGGCACCGTAATCAATAATATGTACATATTAATAATATGTCCGCTTTTATAGCACCGTAATCAATATGTCTATGTTAATAATATGTCTGCTTTTATAACACAATAATCAATAGCATGTCTATGTTAATAATATGTCTGCTTTTATAGCACCATAATCAATAATATGTCTATGCTAATAATATGTCTGCTTTTATAGCACCATAATCAATAACATGTCTGCTTTTATACCACCATAATCAATAATATATCTGCTTTTATAGCACCATAATCAATAATATGTCTATGCTATATAAGCAGACATATGTCTGCTTATATAGCACCATAATCAATAATATGACTGCATTTATAGCAGACATATGTCTGCTTATATAGCACCATAATCAATAATATGACTGCATTTATAGCACCATAATCCAGAATATGTCTGCTTTTATAGCACCATAATCAATAATATGTCTATGCTATTAATATGCCTGCTTTTATAGCACCATAAGCAATAATATGAATGCATTTATAACACCATAATCAATAGTATGTCTGCTTTTATAGCACCATAATCAAGCTATATTTCGTTGACCCACAATACAAAAAATTAAATAAGTGTCCACAGCATCGATACATCTTTGCCACATATCGCCACATTTTCAACGACATAATTGATAACGTCTACAGGCATTTTATTTGCACACATACACATATAAACTTGTATCAACTAACGTTACCGACCAACAAAAACACACATTCATACACTTTTCCATCCAGGTCCTAGCCGTGAAGTTTAGACCTGGCCAGATCCGCCAGCTCTAAACTTCACGGACCTGCAATGTCATATCTCTAGCAAACTACTCCTTATACCCTCTGTATTTTATCGATGAGATATATGTTCCACCCGAACAGCTTCCCTGCGTGAACCACTTCCCTGTGGAACCGACTCCGGAGAGGATATTTCCCAGATCCCTACAGTCTTAACCTGTTCGTATCTAGAGTTAGCTGTTATCTTCCCCTCCTAGCCATAGACTTTATCCTAACCCTCCATCTCTAGAGACTCCCGGGTCTTATAGAAGGTGGATCTTACTGTAAATAATTGAAAGAAGAAAAATGGTCACCTAATGAATTTTTTTTTATAATCATATCTCCCCAAGCAAGGCAGTTTATTGCCACTGGTGCGCAGGGGGTTACATAGGAGGAAAGTTATGAGAAAGAGGGACAGGTTATAGGGGGTGTCAGGGTGTGGGTAAGAGAATGCAGATGAGAGCGGTGTGAACGGAGAAAGAGAGGATGCTAGTTACTGAGATAGGAGATGACTATTAACTTTACATTTAAATTCTTGGAGATTGTAGCTGTCGGGGAAGCAAGTAAACGGAAGGGATTTACACCGGCGGAAGTGCAATGAGACATTTACAAGGAAACAGGAAATCAACAGGCAAGTAGACAAACATTACCTGAAGCTTCAATGAATAGGAAGTTGTGGAGAGCCATGAACACTCACATTCTTAAATAAGATTACAGTTAGAAAAATGAGAAATAGAACGAGACCCGCTGATATAAAAATAAATGAATTTTACTGTGCAAAGTTACCTGTAATTAGCAAGTAAAGAGTCAAAGAGTACTTAGAGCGATAATTGGGAAGGAGTTGTGGAGAGTCATAAACACACACGTTCTTAAAAGAGATTACACGTGAATGAATGAGAAATAAAACGTGACGCATGAATATGAGAAAAGAACCTTACTTTAGAAAGTAACATCTAATTAGAAGTATATTGAGCGACAATTGGGGAGAAGTTGTGGAGAGTCATAATCACACACGTTCTTAAAAGAGATTACACGTGAATGAATGAGAAATAAAACGTGACGCATGAATATGAGAAAAGAACCTTACTTTAGAAAGTAACATCTAATTAGAAGTATATTGAGCGACAATTGGGAAGAAGTTGTGGAGAGTCATAATCACACACGTTCTTAAAAGAGATTACACGTGAATGAATGAGAAATAAAACGTGACGCATGAATATGAGAAAAGAACCTTACTTTAGAAAGTAACATCTAATTAGAAGTATATTGAGCGACAATTGGGGAGAAGTTGTGGAGAGTCATAATCACACACGTTCTTAAAAGAGATTACACGTGAATGAATGAGAAATAAAACGTGACGCATGAATATGAGAAAAGAACCTTACTTTAGAAAGTAACATCTAATTAGAAGTATATTGAGCGACAATTGGGGAGAAGTTGTGGAGAGTCATAATCACACACGTTCTTAAAAGAGATTGCACGTGAATGAATGAGAAATAAAACGTGACGCATGAATATGAGAAAAGAACCTTACTTTAGAAAGTAACATCTAATTAGAAGTATATTGAGCGACAATTGGGGAGAAGTTGTGGAGAGTCATAATCACACACGTTCTTAAAAGAGATTGCACGTGAATGAATGAGAAATAAAACGTGACGCATGAATATGAGAAAAGAACCTTACTTTAGAAAGTAACATCTAATTAGAAGTATATTGAGCGACAATTGGGAAGAAGTTGTGGAGAGTCATAATCACACACGTTCTTAAAAGAGATTACACGTGAATGAATGAGAAATAAAACGTGACCCATGAATATAATAAAAGGAACCTTTCTTCAGAAAGGGACATCAAATTAGAAGAGATTAAGGAGAAAAATAGTACCTTAAGCAACAATTGGGAAGAAATTGTGGAGAGTCCAGATCGCCCACGTCCTGAAGAGACACACCAGATAAAAAAAGGAGACTATTAAAAGACACATTTCAGATTGACATTTCGAAGTATTAATAAATTAACTGTGTAATGCGATAAAGATTCTTGTTATAAAAAAGACAGAAACCCCTAAATTTTGTTGCTAAGATACTAAAGACTGAATTATTTGTTCAAGTGCCCCTTCTTTGGATTGTTTATCGTTTTCCTTTATACTTTCTTATTTCACGCGAGTGAACAATTGTAAACTTCAACCGAATTTTGTCCGTGTGGGCTTTGTTCTGTTCTGTTCTGTTCTTTTTTGAGATACTTTGCCCTGGTAAGCGTGTCTACCATGTGTACAAGCAAGGGAGGCAACTCAAGATCACAGGGAAGTTTGAAAACACATCTCGACTTTTCTTCGTTGCTTCAAGACAGTGACACGTTGTCAAAAGTTCAGACGGCTCGACTTAGCCGATTTGCCGTAGACTTGTTACAAGGATCAATGCATAGCTTACACACACACACACACACACACACACATATATATATATATATATATATATATATATATATATATATATATATATATGTGTGTGTGTGTGTGTGTGTGTTTTTGGAAGTGTGTATGCGAAAAAAAGTAATTTTGAGCTTTTTTTCTTTAGCTGCATCAGTTGAGCGTTGGTGGAAATGTCTATCAAATCAGTTCGAGCGATTCACGCTGAACGACTTCGTCTTTGCACAACGTTCTAGGGTGGGTCAGTGGGTTCTTCGTGGAAAAGGATAAATTCGACATTTGGTAAGTTGACGATCAGTCAAAGAAGTGTCACAAAGACATTGGTAAAACAAATATCAGAATAATATAAGATAAAGAATTTCAAAGAGAAAAAGGTAGGCTAATAAATATATCCAATATGTACATATACATATATATATATATATATATATATATATATATATATATGCGTAAAATTTCAGATATATATATAGATATCAATAGCAACAAGATTTTTGAATAGGTATATAGAAAATAACTCTGCTTTAAATTGGGGGGACTTCCAGAAATTAAAAAAAGAACACACATATGATCTTACACATTTATCATTTGCATTAGTTATAAAGGGTGCGATGGATATACTGTCGTCTAAATTACGCCAAAATGAAAATAGCACTGACATTTCATTTTAACAGATGGTGCGATGGATGAATTGTCGTCCAAATGGCGCCAAAATGAAAATGGCATTAAATTGGGGGGACTTCCAGAAATTAAAAAAAGAACACACATATGATCTTACACATTTATCATTTGCATTAGTTATAAAGGGTGCGATGGATATACTGTCGTCTGAATTAGGCCAAAATGAAAATAGCACTGACATTTCATTTTAACAGATGGTGCGATGGATGAATTGTCGTCCAAATGACGCCAAAATGAAAATGGCATTAACATCTCGTTTTAGCAGACATATTTACCGAAATTACACAAAAAATATTATGAAATACTAAACAGTAAACCTTCTTGTATGTGCCTGGTTCTTTTTTTAATACTGCACAATAATATGCGCATCAAATGAATTGTTCTGGTGTCCAGTTTTTGTTATCCCTTCTCCATGCTTTTTCTTATTGGCTGTCCAAAGCAAAGGCTTCCTGGCTTCCTTGTAAAATTTGCAAAGTAATAATAACAAAATAACCATTCTATTTTCATTTAGAATTATCCACTTGGCAATAAATATGAAATACATCATTTCTTTTTAAAAACTGGGGTGGCCTAATAATTATGGCCAGTAGTATATATATATCCCTCCCTTCCTTCTTTTATCTCTCTTACCACCTTTTTTTCCGTGTTGCTTAAACTTACGTCGATTTAACACGGCTGTCTGTTAATTTTTAGTTACATTCTCCCTTTTTTTTGCGAACCCAGACGATGTCAATTTTTTTTCTTTTCTTATTTATTTGATTTTATTCTATCTTTTTCTTTTTCTTTTTCGTTTTCTTTTTCTTTTTCTTTCCCTTTATTTTTATTTTTATTTTATTTTATTTTATTATTTATTTTTTTAATTTCTTTGCAATCTATTTAAAAAGGAAAAGTAGACTAATTTTTCTCCAGTTTCTGAAAGGTTTTTTCTGTTGCTGAGGTGATGTGTCGTCCCCCGTGGGGATCTTCATATCGAAATGGCCATTCAACATCTTTGAATTAATCCTTTTTTAATATATATATATATATATATCTATATATAAATATATATAGCTCTACTTTTATCGAGCACTCTTTAAAAAAGTAAATGCTTGAACCGTGTGTTTTAATCAACATGTTCTTTCACTTTCTTATAATATATATATATATATATATATATATATATATATTCTGGTGAGGTATGCTATCTTTTATGAGGAAAACGATTTGTTCATTAAAACACAGGTGTCTTATTTTTAAGCTCCTATCTCCTTAATGTCTAAGCATAGACTTCTTTTCCATAATGATTAATATATAGCTCTGTACAGCTAGTATATAGCACTGTAACAATATATTTCGCTTATATAGGCAGTTGGCCAAATCTAAAAAGTTTTTTTCTTGTCAATATTCATTACATAATTATACAGATAAGTTAATAGGAAGAAGCGAATTTCTGTAATGATTTGGGGTCAGAGCTTGATAACGCCAATTAACTGACCTAAATGATAAGGGAATTTGTATTTGTTACAAGCTCTCATAAGCAGAGAGATATCCATATCCTTACAGCACTTCTGATATACGGAGTCTGACTGCGAGAGGAATTTATCAAATCATCTGCCAAAAAACCGCTGTGATATGAAGAATATGTGATTGTGTTATTCTTCATAGAGACGACTGGAAAATGTTTTAACAAAAACAGAGAGGCTTTCGGATTTTTAATGGTGATTGACAAGATTGGCAACTTTTTCTTCTCAAACGTAAACATAAAGATGTATTTGATTTTAATTTGAAAGACAAATCCAATATATACTGAGATTGCTAGTGAAATGAATATATATATATATATAATGGAATGAATACACACACATATATAGATATACATATATCCCAACTTATTTATGAATGGAATTTTGTGTATGTATGTATGTATGTGTGTGCGTGTGTGTCTGTTACCTATAGACTTCGAAACGGCTGAACCGATTTTCTTGAAAGTTTACACAGTTGTACTATAAGTGTTCTTAGCTAGGTTTTGTGTCGAGGTACCCCAGATAAATATCGAAAATCAATAACCGAAAAAATCGGGTTATAGAAGGAGTGGTCCGATTTTAATCAAATTTGATACACTCATAGACAAAGACATAAGAAACGATATTCAGAATTTTCAAGGTTGCAGTTCTTACAATAGTGCAGAAAATTGATAATATATATATAAGGCAAGATGTTTGCGTATGTATCTGTTTATCTGCCCGAATGACTATTTTTTTTCAGCCCTTTTATTTCAGTTTTTGCTTCGGGTTTGGTTGTAAGTAGGTATAATTGTAGTTCTTCGTCTCAGCCATGATACCATTTACTCAGAGGACTTATTTAGCCTTCAAAATTCAGTTTACGACGAAAAAAACTTATTTGATATAGATACCAGGAAATCAAAATTTGACTTACATCCATTCATTTTTCTTTCAGTCTACGATTTCGCTTTCTGGAAACAACTATTGCTTTTTAGTCGTTCGTGCCAACGTCCAAAGAGTCTGAGCTTCAGGACCATGGATTAGTTTTAAAGCTTTCCTTACACCGGAGCAACGCCGAGCTATACTGCTAGTATATATATATAGTAAAATATATATATATATATCTGTGTGTGTGTGTGTGTGTGTGTGTGTGTGTGTGTGTGTGTACAATGAGAGAGAGAGAGAGAGAGAGTGATAGATAGTTTGACATAAAGATGAACAGTTTGAGAGAAAGAGGAAGACATCTGAAAACTATGAGATAGATAGATATATACATATTATGAGAGAAAGAAAGAGAGAGAGAGAGAGAGAGAGAGAGAGAGAGAGAGATAAACACCTATATATATGTATATATGTCGGGTAATACCATTTCGTAATTTTCCTTAAGATTTTGTTTTGTTATATATATATATATATATATATATATATATATAAGGTTTTGTTATATATATATATATATATAAGATTTATATATATATATATAAGATTTTGTTATATATATATATATAAGTTTTTGTTATATATATATATATATATATATATTGTAACTAAGTTGTTGAACTCGTAGGTTTATTTACATTTTTGTTCAAGCATTTACTTTTATAAAGAGTGCTCGATACAAATGTAGAGCGTTATACCAATGGTTGTTACAATGTTTTTAAATTCATAGTGATACTATGAATTTGAAAACATTGTAACAACCATTACAGTATATATATATATATATATATATATATATATATATATATATATATATATATTACAAAATATTAGGGAAAATTACGAAATGGTATTACCCGCCATATTTATATAAATTTATTTGCTTGAACAAAGCGATATATTGACCTATATTTTTTTAATCGAGTTCACACAAAGCACTAAGAATCACTAAGGGGGTTTCTGGTGGTATAAGACCTAGAAAGCAATAACATTACTAAGGTACAAAAACAATAAAAAGAGTAATCAGTAATTTCAATTTTTAAAATAAATGATGACTAGAAAATATGGAGACAGAAGAGAGGTCCACAAAGATAAAGAGCATCAACAACCAAAAAAATTCTTAGAATAGAAGTTACGATTACAACTAACCGATTAGACTGCAAATTGATGGCACCTCAACGCCAGTCTAGTCCTGTACTTTAATGAATTCTAGGACGACCCCATCTGAACATTTACCATAAAAGTATTGATAGAAAAGGCACATGGAGGCAACTTTAGGGCAATGGGAAAGTGATGGAAGCTGAGCAGCGAACCTGATGTGAGAGCAACATTCAAGGTACAAGGTTACGTCTCTTACTGTCTGTCTGTCTGTCTGTCAATGTTAATTTCCCAGTTGTTAGCCCTCTTTTTTGTAATTTTTATTAATTTCAGGAAGGTGAGCCTTGTGGTATGCTTCCACATTAATAAAATAATGGTTAACCATTTTAACCGATTTAATGATAATTTTATCAGATTTTTTCGAACGTCGACATGCGTTTTCGCTGATGAACTGCAAATAAGTATTTTACAAAAGCATTCTGATCCTAAAGAACCCCCCCCCCCCCACAGCACCTGTGATTTCATAATTCTTTCCAAACTGGTAACCGCTCAGTTCAGAAAACAAGAAGAATTCAGATGGAGCTAAGTCTGGTGAGTCAGGGGGATGAGATAACAATTCAAAGATTGTCTGTTCAACTACTGCAACCTGAGCAGTGCGAACGGGCGCGTTATCCTGGAGCAAGGGAACACTTAATCCCCTCTTACTTACCAGGTGCTCGTGACCTGGGCCAGCTCAACCGGTAGTTGAGGGGACAGGGGAATTTTTGTTCCTTTGCCCGTCTGTACGCGGTCGGGCTCCCCACGTTAAAAAAGATCTTGTGTCCTATTTCGCTTCAGTTGGGGAGTAGGGTAAATATCTACTTCCCTCTGCGTTTCGACTTAATTACATTCTTCTTCTTCTTCTTCTTCTTCTTCTTCTTCTTCTTCTTCTTCTTCTTCTTCTTCTTCTTCTATGTGCCCTGTCCCTTCAAGACAATGGCGATCATGGCTTTCCACATTTCCCTATCCCTGGTGACTCTGAGCACGCCTTCTCCTGTTACACTATGCAATCCTCGTTCCGTCATCCACCTGATTAGGTCCTTCAAATATGTTATCCGTTGCTTTCCCCTGTCTCTTTTTCCCTCTATCTGGTCTGTTAGTAACAGGTTCTCCAAGCCCTACTTCCTCATTGCGTGTCATTGTGTTTCCTTTTTGTTTCCATCATTTCCAAGACCTCATCATTGCTCACATGCTCGATCCATGATATTCGCAGCATCCTTCTGGAGAACTACATTTCAGATGTTTCAAGTTTTTCCTTCATCTTCGATGGTATTGTCCAGCATTTATTGCCATATTGAAGGACGGACAGCACGTAGCAATTCAGTACACTTTTCCTTGTTTCTAGCGAAATTTTCCTGTTTCTTAATACCTTACTCAACATCTGGAATGCTTCCTTCGCCATGCCAACGCGCCTTCGGATCTCGGTGTCGCACTTTCCGTCTCCGTTATAACGCTTCTCAGGTATTTAAATTTTTATACCGGCTTGATTCTATTATCCACTACCTGTATTTGGCATTTTGGGCTACCCTTCTTGCTGATGACCATTCATTCGGTTTTCGTGCAGTTTATTTTTATTCCTTTCTTGTTACTTTCTTTAGCTATCTTCTGTAGGAGGTCTTGTAGTTTTTTCTGTGTCTGCTATCAGCACTGTATCATCTGCGTACCTTAGGTTGTTTAAAATGTGGCCTCCGATTGCGAATCCAGGCATAACTTCTAGGGTCCTCAAAATATTCTCACTGTACAAGTTGAACAGATCCGGTGAAAAGACACATCCTTGTCTTACGCCCCTTTCTATCTTTGTATATCTACTCAATTCATTACCTGTCCGTATGCAAATTCGAAGTTGCTCGGATTCTCCACTTGGAATATTTACATTCTTCATTTACCTTAATTCTGACGCATACTATTGATCATTAATAGTTTTCCCCTTACTCAGGTAGACTGTCATGCTTATAACTTCAGAATATTAAAAAATAGAAGTCATTACCTTGCCATAAGATGTTGCCTGAACATCTTCAGGGTTGGAGAACCAGTGTTCCCACTCTGTTTTGAATCTTTGATTCAGATTCGAAGTGGTGAACCCAGTTTTCATCTTTAGTTACGAATCTGCGGTAGAAATTCTCAGAGTCTGCCTCGAAGCGAATCAGAAATGTCCTGTAAAACGTCAACCCTTTTTTTAAAATTCTGCTCTGGTGTCAGCATTCTTGGGACCCATCCTGCAAACAGCTTGCTCATCCCTAAGATCTCGGTTAAGACAGTACGGCCCGAATCAGAGTTAATGCCTATAACTATCTTCTGCGCTTGGCAGTAAGCTGTTTCTCATTCAATGGGGAATGTCATCAACTTGTTCACCATTGTTTGAGGTTTTTGGTCGACCTGACCGTGGTTCATCTTTCGTACTGCCACTGTCCCGCTGCAATTCAGTAGCCCATTTCGTCACATCTGTAGAGGGGCATGGGGGCATCCTCAGTAAATATCTTTATCACGTCCTTATGGATTAACTTCAGTGTCACAATTTTAAAAAAAATATTTTTTAAATTTCCGTGTCTCTAAATTCTCCATTTTTAGATTTGTTGTGTGAGCTACGAGGATGTGCGTTGTGGTTCAGTGGATATCGGCTTGGAACGAGAAATCGGGGAGCCGAGATCGAATTCCAGTTGAATTCATTGCATTCACTTATGTGCAAATAGCCTTGGGAAAGGTATTGATCCGTCTCTTCCTTCCAGTTATGGGTTAAATGATAGGAAAGATTGGGTTCTATAGCCTTGGTTGGCAACCAGTCTCCCGCAGAAAGCAATGGCAACCTACTGCGGGATAATCTTCTAACTCTTTCGGGACATGATCGCCCAAGCGTGTATCACGTATGGCACTTAACTGACAGTATGAGCTACACCTCTGAATTAGTATTTCTAGCTTGATAAGAAGTGTTAAAGTGTTGCCACACTAAAAATGTTCAGTTATGGCTCTTCTTTCTGTGGCTTAGAATTTTAAACGACATTCCTATTACGCTCTGACACCCTGATTGAGCACACTGGAAGATTGGTAGGCTTTGAAAAACAGTAGCTACACTAGCATATACGCATCGCTCATTCAGTAATGAATTAGATCACTCTAGCTATTGGGCGTGTATAATGATAATATACACGCTAAAAAGACTGCTTCCTTCTACCGAGCGCCCATAACTCAAAGGTACAATCGCCGACTGACGCCAATTCGGTTTCAATCCTGGGTAGAACGGCAATCTAACCGTACTGATGAGCTGCGATACAGCGAAACAGATCTGTCTGCGGATGACTATATATATATTTATTTAGTGTATCAAGGCAGCAGATAATTTTCTAAACATATACTGTTAAATATAAGAGACAATGAATGTCTATTATGTCTAATCATGAGCCGTACTAAGCATCGTATTTTGGCTTTAACTCCACGTGGAAATAAAAACAAAAATTCTTCAAAATTTGGATAATTTTTATTAAGTTGGTTCTAAGCTTTCGGCTCACATGAGCGATCTTCAGAGACGTTACAGGGACGTTAACATAAAAGCATCCGCCATCAAAGTCGATTTTATCTTGTGTTGACATAAAACTTTGCCAAGCAACGATAACAATTACCAAATAGCAAACGCAGTTCGTAAATTTGTAATGCGGTTCTATGACGTCACATCGCGTGAGAGACCGAAATGTTCACAGAACCATATATTTAAATGCAATGTAATGTGTTATGAACAGATTTAAACGTGATTCTATTAAGTGTGGATTTTTTTAATTTAATGTAGATGACCTCCAATATCTGAAAGTTCTTTTTGCTGCGTGTATGAGTGAGTATTATTGTGTTGTTAACTAAAATCTTATATTTATCAGTATAAGTTTAGGAAAATATATATATATATATATATATATATATATATATATATATATATATATATATGTAAATTTAGATAAAATTTAGAAGGGAAATAGCCATTTTCAACATGTCAGTTTAAGACATGCATTGTCAAACCCGTTTAATCAAAGAATGAGGAAAGATTCTAATACCGGAGACAGGGGATAGTAAAGGAAGTCGGGGGGGTTATTGGCTTTATTATAGGGTTACGGTAGAGAAGTCTTATTAGTATTTTCTCTCATGGTAGTGGGAGGTATGTGGGTTGACCATTGGGTTAGTAGTGGTAGGTAGGAGGAAAATGTTACTGTTTCGCCAAATTTTTAAAATATTTTATTGTGACTTCATGGAAGAATGAGATAATTACTAAAATTTAAATTTATTTCTGTGACTACACATACTAATGATTTCTCTACGTTTATTCAGAGGTGCATTCTGATATTGAAATTTCAAAATCTTAATTATATATATATATATATATATATATATATATATATATATATTATTTAAGTAGGATATTGAAATCTTAACAACGTTTCAAATAACATATTACTATTTACATTGTTCGGATTATTGTCTTCATCTTTACGTCGTTTCGGCCGTTGTATGCTCCGGCTCTTTTCAGGTGCTAGAAATTTCGAACCGAACCATTTATTACAATCACTGGGGTACATCATTCTATGTAGTTATCTCCCTTTTATTTAACTCTATAAGTTATTCATTCTGAAGAAGGATGGAGCGTACATCGGACAAAACGTCGTAAAGATGGCAGTAAAGATAAGGACAATATGAATACTACCTCACCTCAGAAATATAGACGACCATTATATAGTCAACTGCAGACACTCCAGTTTCACGCTCATCAGTACGGTTTAACATCTAATTGAAACCCGACCGAATTGACATTAGTCACCGATTCTACCACTAAGCTATGTGCGCTCGGCGGAGGAAGGTGGATTTTAGTCTGTTATATACAGGATGTAAACGCCAGTAGCCAAGAGTGTTCAGATTCATTTCGGATACTGAAAATCAAAGTTTCAAATTTAATAATTGAAAAAAATTGATAAATTGAAAAAATTTGATAAAAAGAAAAAATAAATTTTTTTCATGCAATTTTTAAATTTACCAAATTTAAAATATTTTATATATATATATATATATATATATATATATAGTCATTTGCAGACAGATCTGTTTCGCTGTATCACATCTCATCTGTACTGTTAGACTCCGATAGCTTTTAGCCAGGGTTGAAACCCGACCGAATTGGCATCAGTCGGCGATTCTACCTCTGAACTATGGGCGCTCGGTAGAAGAAGGCAGACTTTTTAGCGTGTATATTATCATTATCAATAGCAAGATTGGTCTAATTCATTACTGAATGAGCGATGTGTACATGCCAAAGAAGCAACTGCTTTTTTTTCGAAGTCTACCATTCTTCCAATCAGGGTGTGAGAGCGTAGTCATAACTATATATATATATATATATATATATATATATATATATTGTCATCCGCAGACAGATCTGTTTCGCAGTACGGTTAGACTCCGATTGCTTTTTTTTACCCAGGATTGAAACCCGACCGAAATGGCTTCAGTCGGCGACTCTACCCCTGGGCTATGGGCGTTCGGTGGAAGTTGGCAGACTTTTTAGCGCATATCATTATACGTGCCCAATAGCTAGAGCGCTCTAATTCATTACATTGAATGAGCGATGCGTACATGCCAGATTAGCTACTGTTTATCAAAGTCTACTATTTTTCCAGAGTGCTCAATCAGGGTGTGAGAGCGTAAATATTGTCATCCGCAGACAGATCTGTTTCGCCGTATCACAGCTCATCAGTACTGTTAGACTCCGATTGGATTGGTGTGTGTGTGTGTGTGTGTGTGTGTGTGTGTGTGTGTGTGTGTGTGTGTGTGTGTGTGTGTGTGTGTGATATAAGGTACAGCAACAATATAATAATAATATTAGGAAAAAGAAATAATTGATAATTATATGAAAAGAAAGAAAATAAATGAAGATAAAAAAAAACGAGAATCAGAGAAAAGGTCAAAGAAAAAATTGGTGGAAGAAAAAAAATTACCAAATAGAATCCTTTCTACTTGGTAGATTTCTTTCAAGAAAAAAGAAACAAAGAAACACAAAAAGAAAAGAAAGTTTACATTCGAAGAAATAAATAATAAAAGATGAATGAGAAATAAAATAAAACGGAGAGAAATAATAAATGCAGAAAAAAAAGAAAGAAAGAAGAATGAAAACTAGGGCGATCATGTCTCAAAAGAGACATGACTGACTGGGCAGAAGATTAATCCGAATTAGGTTGCCATTGCTTTCTGCGATAGACTGGTTGCTAGCCAAGGTTATAGAACCCAATCTGTCCTGTTATTTAACCAATAACTGGAAGGAAGAGACGGATTAATACCTTTCCCAAGAGTATTTGTGCATAAGTGAATGCAAGAAACTCAATTGAAATTCGAACTCGGCAACCCGAACCCTAGAAAAAAAACCCT
Organism: Ascarosepion bandense; assembly: GCA_037127315.1. Classification (NCBI taxonomy): domain Eukaryota; kingdom Metazoa; phylum Mollusca; class Cephalopoda; order Sepiida; family Sepiidae; genus Ascarosepion; species Ascarosepion bandense. Next base: position 4,563,688 of record JBBBDQ010000763.1, read on the forward strand.
TAAAAACAGAAAGAAAAACATGTAAAAAAAATATTGCGTATTTATTAAATATGCATTAGTTATTTTAATCATTAAATTGTTTTTAAAATAATGGAATAATTCTGTATATTAAATAATAAAATGTATATTAAAAAATAAATTTCAAAACAATTAATGAAAATTTATTTTACTAAGTCTAGTTGGAAAGGATGGAAACAAAAAGGAAATTAATATTGAGCATCAGGAAGAGACAGCTGAAGTTCCTGGAACATGCAATGAGGAAAGAGGTCTTGGAGAACCTGATACTAACAGGCCAGAGGGGAAAAGAGACAGAGGGAAGCAGCGGATTACATATTTGAAGGGCCTGAGTAGTTGGATGACAGAACGGGGTTGCGTGGTGTTACAGGAGAAAGTGTGCTCAGAGCCACCAGGAATGGGGAGGCGTGAAAGGCTATGATCGCCTATGTCCTGAAATAACAAGGTGCATAAAAGAAGTTAAACCAGCTGTACTTTGTACGCCCTTACAGGATTGAACCTCTTCCCAAAATGTTGGTTTCGATCAGTTAATGTGTGGCTATTTTTGAGGGTGTGACGGACGGATTAGCGGACAGACTAACAATAGTGATGGAATTTTATATATAGATTATTTGCGATCAACTTTTTTTTATTGTTAAGCGAACATATTACTCCAAATAAAATAAAAACAACAAAAACAAAAAATACTGATAAAAAAAAAGAAAGAAAGATAAATGCGTAAAACGAATGGGCCAATCAAAACGGCGAAATATAGATTAGTAAAATGGAGTTTGTAAAAATAAAGAAACCCAGAATTGACGCCATTCTTTCTTCTCTGGTGAAATTAATTAATTCTCCTTTTTCTTTTTTTTTTTTTTTCTCTTCTCTCAGCTGCCTGTGGTGACACGCCAATTTTGGCGTCTGCATGGCGTGTTCGCACACCAACAAAGAAAATCAATCAGATATTTTCGTCTGAAATTCGGGCTTCAGTTCCTTTATTTTATCTTATCTTTATGACATGATTAAACAAATTGTGTCAGGAGATTTTGCACGCCGCGTTACCGAAAAGAGAGCAGTCACAAGAAATATCTAATACCTTATTCAATCGCTCCAGGAAGCACCTCACTCTTTCTAATATGACTTATCTTTACAAGAGTCAGATTAAACTGAAAATGGATTGTTGCTGTCATATCTTTGCGTTGACTTTGCCTCCGCCCACGCTGCCTGCATGCATAGCTTAGGCTTTAAGTCATTGTAACGCAGGGCGAATAGAGGGAAGAGGTGACTGTGGAAAACAGCGCGTAGTATATTAGGTTGTCCTTAAAGTTCGTAAACACTTGCAAAAAATTGAAATTTTACACGCCAAGTAATCTAAGGTTACCAGAAAATACTTGCAAAAAATTGAAATTTTACTCGCAAGAACAACAAAAATTATTGCTCAAAATAAAGACCCTCATTTTCCAAGACTTCCTGCCATCGATCTGCAAGCTTTCGGATCTGGTCAAAGTACCATTCAGCCGGCTTCGAATCAAAAGAATTTTTGACAAGCTTCCTCGACTTCATTAAACGAGTCGAATCGGCTGCCCTTCAGAAAGTGTTGCATTGAGCGGAAAAGGCCGTAATCTGATGGAGCACAGTCAGGACTGTAGGATGTATGTGGCAGAACCTCAGCGCCGTCCAGCTCTTCAAACTTGTCTTTGGTCTTCCTGGCGGTGTGTGGCTTGGCATTATCCTGCTGCATCAGAGCACGTTTTCCTGGATTGATCAGAGCTGGGTACTTTTGCTTCAACTTTTCGTAGACCCGCTCAAATTCTGACAGTAAAGTTCGGCGCTGATGGCACTACCATTTGGAACCAACTCAAAATGCACTATTCCTTCAAGTTCCACCAAACGCACAACATGACGATCTTGTTTTGGAACCGAATGTGTTTCTTGGCCTTTCTGAACCCTTCGCTTGTCTCGATTGTGCTAGACCAGATAAACCCATTTCGCAAGTGTTTACGAAATTTTGGGACAACCTAATATTTGATGGGCTTAAGCAAATGAATTGCATCGTAGGGTTTTGGGATAAATAACAAGACAAAAGGTATTAAGAGCCAGAATAACAGGAAGATGTGGAGGGCCATGATCTACGTTCTGAAGGAACACGGCACATAAAAGAAGATGAAAAATGATCGTTGAAGCTTCACCCACCCTTCCACCCTTTGACAGATGTTGTTTTAATCTTTCTGGGCGCCTAGCCACTTTACTTACGATAAGATACTGGTGGGGAAGCATTTTAGTCGCAGATTATTTAACTACTAGCAGTACAGTACTTGAAACTTCTGAATATCGTTTCCTATGTCTTTGTCTATGAGTGTATCAAATTTGATTAAAATCGGACCACTCATTCTATAACCCGATTTTTTCGATTATCGATTTTTGATATTTATCGGATGTAACTCGGCACAAAACCTAGCTAAGAACACTCGCAGACGCTCATAGTACAACTGTATAAATTTTCAAGATAATCGATTCAGCCGTTTCGGTGTCTATAGGTAACGGACACACACACACAGACAAAGTTCCATTTCTAAATAAGTTTAGATTAAAAAAATACAGCTAGATCCACACACACACACGCAAACACACGCACACACACACACACACACACACACACACACACACACACACACACACACAAAACATTCTCTCTCTCTCTCAGTTTCTCTCCAGATAGATAGATAGATAGATAGATAGATAGATGTCTATATAGAAATTTGGCTAGATGGGAAGTCTATTAAGATTAAAATTTATATAGGTCCCGTCACTCTATGCCTAAGATATAAACAGAATTTTTAAAAATAAAAACGGTTACTTGAAACTTCAATTTTAACTTAATTGAAAGCAAAACGGTTAAATTTACTATTTCCACTAAGTAAAATACCCGGGTGTATTTCAAACAGTTATATTCATTGGAATGTAAAATTTTGAGATTTTTTTAAATTTTCAGTTTTTCAACATTTTTTTTTTTTTGAACGATTGCCACATTTGTAAACAAAAGTTGATTCTTGTCTTTAAAAATCTTGCAAAAATAAAATGTACATCTTTCACTCGTTATTTTTGGAAAATTATCAAATTTAAAGTTAAATTAATCTGATTTGAAACAAATATTACTTGTTTATGGTATGAAATTTAGAATAAAAGTATTTCTTAATTACAAAGGTCTGACTCATTGACCTTCTAAGTAGGCAATGACAGCATCTATCAATCAGTTTGGAAATATGGTGACCAAAAGTTGACACAACATAGTTTAACATTTCGTAAGGGGAAAAATCCGTAAAACATGTGACCTTTTAATGACAAGTCTCTTATAAGTTTTCATAGTAAAAAAAGAAGTTCAGTTTAACATAAATGAAAAAATTAGAAATTCTTTTAAAAATCTTAATTTTAAATGATTTGCATTAAGTTTACGAATTTTCGATTTGTAAATAAAGTCAATTTTTAATGAATTAATAACCAAAGTCACTGTGTAACTGGAAGAAGTTTTAAAAGATATTTGAATCTTTAATTAGCAAAGAAAAGAAATGAAAACAATTCTTATAAAATTTCATTATTCATCGAATTTGTTTCTTCTTCAGAATATGATATCCTAAAATTATATTATTTATGAAATCAATTAAAACTTTATCTACATTAAAAATAGCGTAGTTTTAATGCATTTTTGATTTTATTATTGGGAACAGCGTTTTGGAAAAATGGTCCCGTGATTTTTTCGGTGACTGAGTGGAGGTACCTATATATATATATATATATATATATATATATATAGCATAATGATAATCTATACTGGCTTAATATGGCTTAATATCTATACTGTCTTAATATGTATAGGAAAAACTACTAAAACGTTGTAAGTTAAAAATGTATTTTTTTACAGTATTTATTTATTTCTATTATATATATATATATATATATATATATATATATATATTGATATTTCAGACGGGCCTCGACCTTTCATCAGAAACAAATAATTTAAAAATTTAAACTAGAAGCGTCCGTCGCGAGAAGCGTCCGTCACATGATGCAGAAAGCAACAGAGTTTGAATATTTTTAAACGTAAATCTAACTGTAATAATACTTTTAAATGTTGTTTTAAAGAAAAAAAAATTTAAGTGTATCTAAAAAATGTTTAACTATTGAAATATTTATAAAGATTCAAAATACCTAAGTCCCTATTTAACCCTAGCCTATATGTATTTAATTTTAAAATCCAGTATTTTTCTTTCTTTCTGCGTGAATATGTGGAACTAAAATCGGAATCTATCATTAAACATTTGGAGTTTCTTCATGTGTGTCCTGGTTGATTGAAGTGTTCAGCTATGGGGGAATAAGGGTTGTTTTGGCGTATGCTTTTTTTTTTTTTTTAATCATATCACCCCAAGAAAGGCGGTGACGCCACTGATGCGCATGGGGCTACTTAAAAGTAGAATGATAGGAAAAAAGAAAGCCGGGAACCACATCAAGGGATGAGCCTCTTCACTTGTTCAATAGACGTGGGTGGAGTGTGAACCGGGCGATAGTTAAGTCTATCTGCTCCAGATTATGATTATTAAAACGGATTCTAAAACTGTTTCCAGATTCACCAATATATCCACTATTTGGACATATTGAGCAGAAGAGAAAATATATTATATTTTGGATGTCACAGGTGAGGGGTGGGTGGGTGTAATTTGATGTTGGTGTCGGGTATATAAAATACTGTATCGTTTACTAAATGTTTGTAAACTAAACAACGAGATTTATTGCATTTGTAATTCGCTGATAGGTTTGTATTTTTTAGATATTTGGTAGAGGTGAGGATAGCCGATAGGTTGGGTGTTTGTTTCATTGCATTTATGGGTGGTTTATCGAAAATGTCTTTGATTTTTTTGTTTGATTGGAGGTTCTTGTAATCATTTTTTAAATTTTGAATAAGTCTGTGGGAATATTGATTGTGGTTAAAAACCATGGGAATTCGGTTGTTGGTTTTTGTTTTCTTGTATGTGAGATTTATGTGTTTATGTGTTAAGATTTATGTAAATGGTTTTATTTAGTGCTTCTTTTATTATTTTTATTGGGTGTCTATATTTTAGAAATTGCTTTGTTAGGTTATTAATGTTGTATAGAAAATCTAGATGGTCTGAGCATATGCGTTTGATTCTTAGAAATGAGCTGTATACGATAGATTTTTTTAATTTAAGGAGATGACAACTGTTAAAGTGTAGGAATTTATGTTGATTTCTGGGTTTGTTGTATAGACTGGTGGAAAGTGTATGATTGATTAATTTTATCATGGCGTCTAAGAAAGTATCTACGTAGTTATAAACAAGTAAGCGAGCAAGTAAATATTTATATGCAAATATGATTATAATTTAAGCCCCAAAACACGGCTTTCTAATATTTTCATATAATACGCATGTAATTTCCCATTAAAGACTATATTTATTTTTATTATTTAATTTTTGAATAATCATTATTATTATTAATATCATATTTATTACGTGTTATAATTATTGCTATTAAAAGAAATAATGAATGTTGTTATTATTGTTATTGTTGGCATTAATAATAATAATAATAATAGTAATAATAATAATTTTTTATTTTTATTTTATCATCTTTAACATTATTATCATACTTGATAGTAAGTAATATTATTATTATCATGAAACCGGAAATATTACATATATAAGATAAAGTGATGATTATTGCTGTCGAAATAATTATAAAAATCTAACTTTTCAATTCTTCTAGTTAAAATACGGCCTCTAAATGTACTGTCTTGTATTTGAAAATGTCCGACTTGAAGTTCAGTCCAAGATCATCTTATCGTCTGGGATAGAAATGCAATATTCTAAATATGACATCCACGTTTAAATGTTAACGCTGTATATCTAACCCCCTCTCTCATCGATAAAATGTTTTCATTCTTCCCCTTCCCCCAGACGATTCTTTTCGTCTGGATAAATCTAACCCATTCATTTTTGCCAAACATTTCGGTCTGAGGAGTTGAATAATTTTTATAAAATATTCACGAAATATATTATCCCCAATGGATTTGTAAATTCTTCCAATTTATTTTATTATAATAATAACATTGAGTTCTCATCGGATTACGATCCCCCGTAGAATTAACCTTATAAATTAACAAGGATACTACTTTATATATATATATATATATATATATATATATATATATATATATATATATATAGATAATATATATATATATATTTGTCATCTACAAACAAGGATATTTCGCTGTATCACAGCTCATCAGTGTTGCTAGACATCCATCTGCTTCAAGCCGGGATCGTAATTCGACCGATTTGATGTCAGTCGGAATTCCTACTCCCTAAGACATCGGAATGAGAGAGGAGGAAATTTTAGCATGTCATATATATGTGATGTATACACACGCCAGTCACCTGGAAAACTCAATTCATTATTAAAGAGTAACGCGTAAATCGCAGAAGTAGTTACTGTTTTTAAATTTTTCCTTCTAGAAAGATTAATCGCAATGAGAGTGTATACTCCACCCACGTCTATTGAACAGGTGAAGAGGCTCATCCCTTGTTCCCTGTTTAAGATGTGGTTTCTGGCTTTCTCTTTTCCAATCTTTTCACTCTTACGTAGCCCCCTGCACATGAGTGGCGTTACCGCCTTGCTTGGGGTGATATGATTAAAAAGAAATATATATTAGTCATCCACGAACAAGTTTATATATATATATATATATATATATATATATATATATATATATATATACAGAGAAAGCGGAGAGAGAGAGAGAGAGAGAGAGAGATAGAGAGAAAGAAAGAAAGTAAGAAAGAAAGAAATTGTGATTTATATATAAAAAATAGATATAAAATTAATAGAAAATACTGCACATTGAGTGCTGGTGCTTATGTTATATATCGCCGTACGACGACAAAACAACAAACACGCATATATAAAAATATAAGGTTATATTTTTATTAATGACGACGAACCGTGTGGAATAGAGAACGGAAGGGTGAGAGGCACATAGAATGGGTTGACGGGAGTGTAGTCTTGCCGTGGTGTTTCTCTGCTTCCACTGGCCGTTCTCTGCTGGCGAATCCGTGTGTCGAGGTCTTTATATAGTCTTCTAGAACCGGGACTTTCCTTCCGGTTTTGCCTCGCCCACGCAACGCCCACGTAATTCTAAGAGACACCTGATCTGTTTGCCTCTGTAGCCATTTCCGCCGCTGTCGGAAATAAGGTCAAATGACATCCGCTCCGGCCTCGACAGGATGTATTTCACAAACACCTGTCTTGTCGCTTCGCCGCCCTCTTCACCGACGGGAAACACCATCGCTTGCATCACTTCCTCGGGTGGGGCCAGATTGCTATATTACACTTATTAAACAATATTTGATTTACAATATCAGATAAAATGTATAATATTATTAAATATACATTTTATACACACACATACATATATATATATATAGAGAGAGAGAGGGGTGGGGGAATGAGAATGCTAAAGAGTCAGTCATGGATCGAAAGATCGCCTAAGCACTGGATACTCGTGTTTGAGTAGATGCTGTTTATTATTCTTAAAAAGTATATCTCCACCGGCCTGAATAATTGGAAAATTTTGCTACGAGTATATACGGCCGCATTATATGAAAATATGCGAAATGCGTTAAATCCTTAAAAAAATAATGTCTAAACAAATAAATTAAGAAAATATGACGGATTGAATCTATTTTGTAACGAATTTTCTACAATTTCGTAAAATAATTGTGTTTGTTTACATCAGGATACAAAACAGGGCAGATATGGATATTTCATATGTATCGCGTGTAGCAAATAACTGACTGATCTGGATAGCAGAATTGAATCGCAAGACATATTGGGTCCTATAGCCTTGTCTAACGCAGAAAGAAATGAGAATCTCCTACAGGAAGATCATCTGTCTAGTTAGACATTGATCGATGAGACATGATCGTCCAAAACCTGTCTCAGGTATAGCAACTAAATGACTGATCTAGTTAAAAGAACTGATTAGCAGGGCAGATTGTGTTCTATAGCTTTGGATGGCAACCAGTCTACCGCAAAAAAAAAAAAAATGGGAACCGACTAGCCAGTCAGGGATCGAAAGAGACATGATCACCTAAGCGTGTATCACGTATGGCATTTAACTGACTGAAATACCAGCTACCCACATTATTTGCCTGAAAAAGAAAGACACATAGAAAATATTCTCAAAATCATAATATCATTATTTAACCCGCTTTTCTAAGAGCAATCCATAGAAAATATATGACAACAAAAAAATAATAGCATTCTTAACAACGATAAAAATGACAATACACTTTGTAAAAACAGGTAAATAGTATTAACTCCTTTATATCTTTTTTTACTCCACCCACGTCTTTTGAACAGGTGAAGAAGCTCATCCCTTGTTTCTTGTTTAGGATGTGGTTCCCGACTTTCTTTTTTTTTTCCAATCTTCTTTCACTTTTTTTCTTTTCTCCTTTTTTTTTGTTGTCAATTGGAGTAGATAGACTTAACTATCGCCCGGTTCACACTCCACTCACGTCTTTTGAACCGGTGAAGAAGCTCATCCCTTGTTTCCTGTTTAGGATGTGGTTCCCGACTTTCTTTTTTTTTCCAATCTTCTTTCACTTTTTTTCTTTTTTCTCCTTTTTTTTTGTTGTCAATTGGAGTAGATAGACTTAACTATCGCCCGGTTCACACTCCACCCACGTCTTTTGAACCGGTGAAGAAGCTCATCCCTTGTTTCCTGTTTAGGATGTGGTTCCCGACTTTCTTTTTTTTTTCCAATCTTCTTTCACTTTTTTTCTTTTCTCCTTTTTTTTTGTTGTCAATTGGAGTAGACAGACTTAACTATCGCCCGGTTCACACTCCACTCACGTGTTTTGAACAGGTGAAGATGATCATCCCTTGTTTCCTGTTTAGGATGTGGTTCCCGACTTTCTTTCTTTTTTTCCAATCTTCTTTCACTTTTTTTTCTTTTCTCCTTTTTTTTTGTTGTCAATTGGAGTAGATAGACTTAACTATCGCCCGGTTCACACTCCACTCACGTGTTTTGAACAGGGGATAAGGCACATCCCTTGTTTCCTGTTTAGGATGTGGTTCCCGGCTTTCTCTTTTCCAATCATTTTACTCTTAAGTAGCCCCCTGCACATCAGTGGCGTCACCGCCTTGCTTGGGGTGATATGATTAGAAAAAAAATCATTTCACCTCAAGCAAGGCAAAAAATCCTCTAGTGCGTAGGGAGGTTACAATTATAGAAAAAAAGTTACAGGATATGTTGAAGAAAAATGTAAGAGTTGGATGGGAATCAAGTTGATAAAAGATGGCAATTGACATTGCATTTAAATTTTTGGATATTGTAGCTATCAGAGAAGCAAGCAAATGGAAATGAGTTCCACAAACGAGAAGTGCGAGAAAATAAACTATCAGAGTAGAAGAGATGGCTACATTTAACTATTCCTACAGTAAAAAGGTGGGACCTAGATGCCAATCTAGTAGCAGGAGCAAATACATTTGGTCGGGGTACCAGTGAAAAAAGCTCGTCAGAGCGGTTGTCAATACTTTGAGAAAAGACAGAGGGAAGCCACATCACGTCGATGAGAAATTGACTGAAGGTAGGCTGCCAATCAGGTTCGACTATATTGCAAACCCTCCTTTATCTAATGAGCTTGTGTACATTAATGGCAGAAAAGTGAGTAGGACGCTTGTTAAGGTGAGGAAAAAAAAAACATTGTTTGTAGCAACAATAAATGGTAAGTTGTGGGGAGCCGAATTCGAATAATCGAGAAATCTTGTTAGGAAAATAAGCGTCCCCTGGCGGATACCGTCATTAGATCTGATGTGTAATAACAGCTCGACTGCGTAGGACCTCCCCATCAGACAAAGACCAGTTAGTCCTTTTAAATGCGTATCTTTCCCGATTTTTAGAAATATCCATATCTGCCCTATTTCGTATTCCAATCTTTTCACTCTTCTCTTTTTTTATTTTTATTTTTTTTCAATTGGAGTAGATAGACTAAACTATCGCCCGGTTCACACTCCACCCACGTCTATTGAACAGGTGAAGAGGCTCATCCCTTGTTTCCTGTTTAGGATGCGGTTTCCGGTTTCTCTTTTCCAATCTTTTCACTCTTTTCTTTTTTTATTTTTTTTTTCAATTGGAGTAGATAGACTAAACTATCGCCCGGTTCACACTCCACCCACGTCTATTGAACAGGTGAAAAGGCTCATTCCTTGTTTCCTGTTTAGGATGCGGTTTCCGGTTTCTCTTTTCCAATCTTTTCACTCTTTTCTTTTTTTTATTTTTTTTTTTCAATTGGAGTAGATAGACTAAACTATCGCCCGGTTCACACTCCACCCACGTCTATTGGACAGGTGAAGAGGCTCATCTCTTGTTCCCTGTTTAGGATGTGTTTTCCGGCTTTATCTTTTCCAATCTTTTCACTATTACGTAGCCCCCTGCGCATCAGTGGCGTTATCGCCTTGCTTGGGGTGATATGATTAAAAAAAAAAAAAAGAAAAACACAATGGTTTTTTTTCCGAAATTTTACGAAATTCGTTACGAAATAGATTAAATCTGACATATTTTTTAAAATTTGTTTAAAAATTATTTCGCATATTTTCGCCTAATCCGACCGTATATTTTGCGACAAAATTTCTCGATTATTCAGGCCGGTAGATATAAATAACTACACTGTCTAATAAACAGCATCTACTAAAATATGAGTATCCTATAAAAGTAATGCTTAAACAAATAAATTCAAAATATGTCGAATTCAATCCATTTCGTAATATTAGGCCACCCAAGCTTAAAGAAATGATGTATTTCATACTATTTTTAAGTGGATAGTTCTAAATGAAAATAGAATGGTTCTTTTGTTATTATTACTTTGCAAAATTTTATTATTTTATTATATATATATATATATATATATGTGTGTGTGTGTGTGTGTGTGTGTGTGTGTGTGTGTGTTTTAAAAGAAATGATGATTTTATGCTATTTTTAAATGGATAATTCTAAATGAAAATAAAATGGTTCTTCTGTTATTATTTTGCAAAATATCATTATATATATATATATATATATATATATATATATATATAAACGACCGGCCATAATTATTAGGCCACTCCAGTGTTTTAAAAAAATGATGTATTTCATACTGTTTTTTAGTATTTATTGCCAAGTGAAAAATTGTAAATGAAAATAGAATGGTCCTTTTGTTAAGACTGCACAATAACATGTGCATCAAATAAATTTATAAATATTTAATAATTACCTATATTGCAGTTTCATCAATGAAAGAATAAAGAAATTTAGGGTAATTAGGACGAGTACATATTTACTTCCTTGCTTTGTAAAATTTTGCAAAATAATAATAACAAAAGAACCATTCTATTTTAATTTGGCAATAAATACAAAAAATAATATGAAATACATTATTTCTTTAACAAAACTGGGGTGACCTAATAATTATGGCCGGTAATATTGTATATTGTAAAACCTGTATATTTAGGTAGTAAATTTTCTTTTAGACATGTCAGATTAAATAAATTGCTAACATTGTGTCTGCTTATTTTTAATAAATCCGCCCATACTAACGGAAAATCTTTCGCGTATTATAATTGAAAGAAATTAAAAAGAAATTTATAGCAGGAGAAAAAAAATTACAGTAATTTTTAGCAACACAGTTTTGCGGTTACTTTTTGTTACTAAAACTCGCACACCTGGAGATGATCTTAGAAAGAAACTGAAAGTACTTGGGTACATAAATGAATGGTATTAACATCTGTCAACGTTACAGCTCACTTCTGACATCTTTCAATTTTTCGTAGCAAGAAATCCCAATAATTCAGGCTGGTGTATATATATATATATATATATATATATATATATATATATATATATATATTAGTCGTCCACATACAAGCCTGTTTCGTTGTATCACAGCTCATCAGTTTGGTTAGACACATCTACTTGCTTCTGGCCTGCATCGAAACTCGAACGATTTGGTGTCAGTCAGAGCCGCTACTCATCTAAGCCATAGGCGCATAGAATCAGAGAAGGGAAATTTTAACGTGTTGTATAGAAACAGTGTATACAACACGATATATATATATATATATATATATATATATATATATATATATCCGTGTGAATAGGGAACAAAGAATTTTTTTCTTTTTAGAACGTCCAAAACATTAATTGAAAACAGTGCTCGATATATAATGCACCACCTGATGAGACATTGTAGTTTCAATGTCGAAAGAAATGTGCGATTTGCAGTGGATATATATAAAAAAAATTGTTGATGTTCTAAAATATAATTTAGAATATATATATATATAGTTTGTGTGCGTGTGTGTGTATAACTTCAATAAGTGAGAAATTTTATATGTGTATTAATCCTATATATATATAATTTTACCGGATGGAACGAATATTATGTGATCTAATGAAATGAGCTAATTTAGCTCTTTGAAATGAATTATAATTTATAACCAATTTAAATGACGTATTGAGTTTTCTTTTATAAATATCATACTGCACTGGAAAACATTCATTGAGGTCGCTATATAGATATATCACTTAATATTTTATATTAAGTTGATCTTGTAAGATTATCAACGCCGTTTACGGCCTAGACATATATATATATATCTGTTCTGTTTGGCATCTAGATGTAAACAAACACAATTTTTTTACGAAAGTTTACGAAATTCGTTACGAAATAGATTAAATACGACATATATTCTTAATATATAGTGATGATCCACGTATACTGTCTTAATATGTATAGGGAAAACTGCTAAAAAGTTGTAAGTTTAAAAATGTATTTTTTTGACAGTATTTGTTTATTTCTATTATTATATTTTATATTTCAGACCTTCCTCGGTCCTTCATCAGAAACAAATGATTTTAAAATTTAAATTAGAAACGTATTTCACGAGAGCGTCCTTGGATAGAGTTTGTTTACATCACGTGACGCAGAAAGCGACAGATTTTTTAAAAAAATATTTGTAAACGTAAACCTATCTTTAATAATACTTATAAATTTTGTTTTTAGAGAAACATTAGAGAAAATGTTTAGCTATTGGAATATTTGTAAAGATTCTCATCGTAGGTTATTCACAGGATGTAAACAAACAGCCAGTAACTGAGAGTGTTCAATTTAGTCGCCGAACCGAACTGCGTTCAATTCTTTCACCAAAGAAGCATAAAACTGTAAGTGGTTACTGTTTTTATGAAATTTGTACTAATACTATACATATATGTATGTTTCTTTGTTTGTGCGTGTGTCTGTGTGTGTTTGTGTTTGTGTATGTGTGTGTTCATATAGAATTAATATAAGTAACAGTTTATCAATCAGCTGATCGATGTTTTCTCAGCATCCTGAGGCCATAGTTTCATAGTAGTTATAAGCAATATATATATATATATACACACACAGAGACAGACAGACAGAAAGAGAGAGAAAGAGAGAGATTATATTGATTTTCAAATCCCCCACAATTTGGACCTTATGCCATACAAATCTCAGCCTCGTTAATACCATTAAAAACATTTTAAAATTATTTTGTAACTCAAACCAGAGGCTGCCGTAACTCGTCTAAAGAGTTCGACATTTTATATTCCAAATATCCTGGACTGACATGAAAGATTTTATATGACTAACTGTAATGCTCGAAAATATTTATTTTCCTACTGTCAGCGACAGCACGTTTTGAAATTTTACTAATCAATCAAAAGTCATGATTTAAATATTTTATTTCATAATGACATAGACTTTATCATTTCATGGAATTATATATTTCTTTGTGATCGTAGACGTCTTGCAGGCTGATAAAGTCTGGAGAAAGTTTCGGGTTTTAACGACGCCAAACGAATGGAAATCAAAATATTACCAATTTAACTTTCTAATCGGAATCTTCCAGATTAACGCAGTAGATGACTTTTTTCTTTAAACCAAAATAACGACGAAACTTGAAAGTTTTCCAAAGTAAAACAGACATATTGGCATCAGGATATTTTTAACGTTTCATTTGGTCTATTTTTTTCTTCGTTTTGTATATTTTTTGTTTTTGTTTTTAAATAGATTCTTACCTGTGTTCTTCAAAAACCACAGAAACGTGTTTTATTTTTAAAGATTTTCAAAAAGGAGATCGAAAGATAAGACAAGGTGAAGTAAAAGGAAATGTTACGCTCAAACTTAAGTAATTTCTTTGGTATTTCTCCTGGTACCTGTGATTCTGATGAACTAAATACAGCGACACTGAAGAGGAGAGATGCGTTCGGTAGAGAGGCTCAGTAGAGTTCTGGCAAATTCCTGGAAGCTGTCAAAGCGGAGGCGAATCAATATTTTTGGTAATAAGAAAGAAAGAAAAAGTTCTTTGGCATTGTGACCCGTACAATGCCCACTAGTTCTGCATTCACAGTGGAATTTGTGGTTTCTGTTGTCTTGTTTTTTGTGCCAAAAATGATGCATTTTTGGTCCAAGTAGACATGCTTTTTCTTTTCTAAAAATAAGGAATGGTTGGGGGATATATTAATACGTTCAATATAGATAGATGGGTGGATGCCTGTATGTGTAAACAATAAGAGTGTATATATATATATATATATATATATATATATATATATATAACATTGCAAATTTAGAAAAGTTCAGGTGTAAGTATCTATGGATTAAAGCCATAGATTTGTGCAGAAAAATGGATACGGTTTTTATTTTTTATATGCAGTGAAAGAAATGCAGAGCGAGATCCACACTTACATACACACACATACGCACGTACACACGCGGAGGCACACACACACACACACACACACACATGTCACTTTCACTGTTTCTCCCCAGATAGATAGATAGATAGATAGATAGATAGATAGAAATCGCCTTAAGAATATAGATAGATATTGAACAGAAATAAATAAATAAATGTATATATATATATATATATTGAACAGAATTTTATATATATAGAGAGAGAGATCGATATTGAAGATAGATAGATAGATAGATAGATAGATAGATAGATAGATAGATAGATAGATAGATAGATAGATAGAAATCGCCTTAAGAATATAGATAGATATTGAACAGAAATAAATGAATAAATAAATATATATATATATATATATATATATATATTGAACATAATTATATATATATAGAGAGAGAGATCGATATTGAAGATAGATAGATAGATAGATAGATAGATAGATAGATAGATAGATAGATAGATAGAAATCGCCTTAAGAATATAGATAGATATTGAACAGAAACAAATAAATAAATATATATATATATATATATATATATATATATATATATTGAACAGAATTATATATATATAGAGAGAGAGATCGATATTGAAGATAGATAGATAGATAGATAGATAGATAGATAGATAGATAGATAGATGGTAATGTAGAAATGTGGTTAGATAGAAAGTCTGGCAGATTGATAGATAGATGTGAATATGGAAATTTGGTTAGATAGACAGAAATTTAGTGATGATCTCTGAAAATATTGAAAGTACTTGGGGACGTCGAGAAATTAATAAGAAAATCATCTATCAAGGATTTTGCGTATTTCTTACATCTTTCAATTATAATACGTGAAAGATTATCCTTGACTACGAACAGATTTTATTAAAAATAAGTAGACACAATGTTTGCAATTTATTTAATCTCTCCCTCTCCCCCTCCCCCTCTCTCTCTCTCTCTCACACACACACACACACACACACACACACACACACACACACACACACACACACATATATATATATATATATATATATAAAGACTGAGTGGAAACGGGAGAATATAAAAATTCTTATAAATAGGGTCTTCATGTTCAATGCATGTAAATGGGAACCAGCTGATGAAAAATGCCACCTTTGGACGGAAGTATTCAACGTGATATGGCCGTAAGCCAAATCTAGACGGGCACTAAATCTAGGATAATCGCTGGACAATCATTTTAGTAATTTTTTTTCACAGCCGGAAACTCGAAAACTCTTAACGAATTATACGCAAAATTTCTCTGCATAAGCAAATATATTTTAATATATAGGCGCTTTTGAATCGACAATTCTTTAATTGGCTAGCTGAAGAATTGTCGAATCAGAAGTTAGATAGATAGATAGATAGATAGATAGATAGATAGATAGATAGATAGATAGATAGATAGATAGATAGATATGCGGCATTTCAGAGATAGATAGATAGATAGATAGATAGATAGATAGATAGATAGATAGATAAGAGGAGACTGAAATTAGATAGATATTAAATCTTGGGAATCTGATATCATCTTAATAGTTTTTTGATAAACACGCCATGTCGCTTATATATGGAAGGACTAAGCGAAAACGGGAGGATATAGAAATTCTTTATAAATACGGTCTTTTCATGTTCAATGCATGTAAATGGGAACCAACTGATGAAAAATGCCACCTTTGGATGGAAGTCAAATATGGTGCTCACGGTTCCGCCGCGAGGTCAATATTACAGGCGGGAATAGCACGCCATTTGCCCCGTCTGTTGCCTGAGCGTTTTAGAAAACTAATATGAAGGTGAATGAGATGACCGTCGGACAAACAGTATTTCAGAGGGTCTAAAGATAAGGAAGTGATTTAAAAGAATAAGATGGAGGACGAGTAGAAATAGGTTGGCAAAAATAGGTTTTCTTTTTTATAGCACCAGTTACTGCACCAGTTTAGTTTTCGATCAGACCCAGAAAGAGGGTCAGTTTAAAAGGTTGCGGCTGCGCCATTTGCGTAGTTGACTGGTACAGGTCAGACTTGCACCTAGGTTCCTTGATGCTTTGGGGAACGCAAAGTATATTCAGGCGTGATCTAGGCTAAGACACCAATATGTTCTGCATGTGTCTAAAACGAAGAAAATAAAGTCTATTCAGGCGTGATCTAGGGTGAGACATACGACGCTCTGTATGGGTTTAAGGCGAAGAAAGTAAAGTCTATTCAGATGTGATCTAGGATGAGACATACGACGTTATGTATGGGTTTAAGGCGAAGAAAGTAAAGTCTATTCAGGCGTGATCTAGGGTGAGACATACGACGCTATGTATGGGTTTAAGGCGAAGAAAGTAAAGTCTGTTCAGATGTGATCTAGGATGAGACATACGACGCTATGTATGGGTTTAAGGCGAAGAAAGTAAAGTCTATTCAAGCGTGATCTATGATGAGACATACGACGCTATGTATGGGTTTAAGGCGAAGAAAGTAAAGTCTATTAAGATGTGATCTATGATGAGACATACGACGCTATGTATGGGTTTAAGGCGAAAAAAGTAAAGTTTATTCAGGCGTGATCTAGAGTGAGACATACTATGCTTTATATGGGTTTAAGGCGAAGAAAGTAAAGTCTATTAAGATGTGATCTATGATGAGACATACGACGCTATGTATGGGTTTAAGGCGAAAAAAGTAAAGTTTATTCAGGCGTGATCTAGAGTGAGACATACTATGCTTTATATGGGTTTAAGGCGAAGAAAATAAAGTTTATTCAGGCGTGATCTAGAGTGAGAAATACGATGTTTTGTATGGCTTTAAGGCGAAGAAAATAATGTCTATTCAGTGTGATATACAGTGAGACACATACTACGCTCTGTATGGTTTAAGGCGAAGAAAATAAAGTCTATACAGTCGTGATCTAGAGTGAGACATACTACGCTCTGTATGTAATTTGGCGCAGGAAGCAATCAATATTTCGCGTACCCTTTTGCTTTTCTTTCTTTTTCAATGCCATAAAAAATCAAAATAACGATTGTCTGAAAATTTTCCATCGGTCGGACTTAAAGTAGCATTTAAAATTCCAATTAAAACAATAAAACTATCATCCGAGCCGTGATAATCACCTGCAACACGCGCCTCCCAAATAAACCTCGGTACTCAACTTCTCCACCGAAAACAATTTTATAGCGTCTCAACTTGCCTGAACTCGCAAGTAGAGCTTGAGTGTTCAAACAGTGGATTACATTTGCTCGCTGCTCAAACACAATTCACATGTTAAGTGCCTAATTTCAACGACATTTGACCTTTACAACTTGGGCACGAACACAAATGTGAATCATTTCATTCACTTTGTATTCCATTAGGAAAAAAAAAAGAAAAAAAAAAGAAAAGAAAACCCAATTCGGAGAGATTTTTCCTCAAATCTACTCCTTTTTGGAATAAACTCAAAACAGGATATTTTTTTATAAACATTACAATTGTGACCTCTTGTAATATTGAGTTAATAGTTTACTTTTTAATCACATAACCACATGAAATACATTTTCTATGTTTCTGAGATGAGATAGCATTTACAGTATTTACGTTATTCGGACTATTGTCATCATCTTTGTTGCTATTTGTACGACGTTTCGGCCTTCTTCGGGTGTTAAGAATTCCGAACCGACAATCACTGGGGTATATCATCATCATCCCTCGCGTAAAACCTCCTTGAAAGTCATGTCATGAGTTATCTCCCTCCAACACTGCAAGTTACTTGTTCACCACTGCTGTAGCCTGGCATTGAACTCACAACCCTCAACTCCTTAAGGACACATGGCCCAGTGGATATAGACGTTGGTTAGTTCCTGACGCGACTCATAGAGTTGTAAAGCCTCGATTGGAAGTCGTGAAATGACTTCAAATTGAGACTTTACGCAAGGAATGAGGATTATATATCCCCAGTGATTGTAATAAAGGATTCGAAATTAGTAGCACCTGAAGAAGACCGGAGCGTACAACGGCCGAAATGTCGTACAAATGGCAACAAAGATGAGGACAATAGTCCGAGTAATGTAAATACTGTAAGGAAAATACACTTCTTAGTTTTTATTGTTCTCATAGAACATTACATAGTAACCCCAACCTTGAGTGGCTTATGGGCATTGAACGTTAGTATTGAAAAATGAAGAAATCAGTTTTTGTTTTTTTTTTCTCATCTGAACAATCAAAGAATGAATCAGTCAGTTGAGTGCCGTACGTGATACACGCGTGGGCGATCTTGTCTCTTTCGAGACATGACTGACCGGGTAGAAGATTTTTCCGCGGTAGGTTGCCATTACTTTCTGCGGTTTACAGGTTGCCAGCCAAGGCTATAGAAGCCAATCTCTCCTGTTGTTTAACCCATAAGTGGAGGGAAGAGATGGATTGATATCTTTCCGAAGGTTTTTGCGCTTAAGTGAATGCAAGCAATTTAAATAAAATTCGAACTCGGCTCCCTGAGTTGCTGTTATGAGCCGATATTCAATGCAAAACAACGCACATATGTGTAGTCTATTCATTTTTGTTATTGTTTCATTTTTTTCTACTACTTTCTTTCTTTCTTTCTTTCTATTTACCTCAAACTATTTTTATCTATCTATCTCTCTATCCACCTATCTATCTATCTATGTCTTTTTCTTTACTTTCTTTCTTTCTTTCTTTCTCAGTTTTTATATCTATCTATCTATCTATCTATCTATCTATCTATCTATCTATCTATCTATCTACTAACTATCTATCTATCTATCTATCTCAGTCTCTTCATTATCTATCAAGCTATCTATCTACTAAAAACTGTTTATATCTATCTATCTATCTATCTATCTATCTATCTATCTATCTATCTCAATCTGTTTCTATCTATCTATCTATCTATCTATCTCTCTCTCTATCTATCTATCTATCTCAATCTGTTTCTATCTATCTATCTATCTATCTATCTATCTATCTGTCTGTCTGTCTGTCTGTCTGTCTGTCTGCCTGTCTATCTATCTATCTTCTCTATTAGTCTATCTATCTATCTATCTATCTATCTATCTATCTATCTATCTATCTATCTCGCATATCAGTAACAATATCATGCAGAATTTTAACAACAGCTACAATTAACCTGGATAGTACACTTAACGCAAATTGAAAATAATTATATCATCAAGATGGTGATATTCCGCGTTACGTCAAACTTAAGAAGTAAACCCCCATTAATAATGGAAAGATCAATAACAGCTACTGGACTTAAGAAACCTATTTTCTTGAAAAGCCTTTTTAATAGAGAGTTTCAACCTACAGTATCACTGGCTGTACAGTTAGTGAGAAAAACAAACAAATATGAAATTATGTTTAACATATCCCAATATATCATATTTATGTTAATAATAATAGTCGACAGTATTTTCGTTGTGGTGCAGTGGATATCGACTCGGAACGACAACTCGGGGAGCCGAGTTCGAATTCCAGTTGAATTCATGGCATTTACTTATGCAGAAATACCCTCCGGTTATATGTTAAATAATTGGGCAGATTGGGTTTTATAGCCTTGGTCGGCAACCAGTCTATAATCTTCTTCCCAGTCAGTCATGTCTCTTTTGAGACATGATCGCCCAAACGTGTATCACGTATGGTACTTAACTGACTGACTGAATATAAGAGTTGGAAACATGATTAAGACATCTACTGGTCATAAAGTGGGGGATCGGTTTTCTATTGATGTGAAATAATAAATTGATCTCCCACTAATTACTAGTGAACAATAATATAATACATCTCTTCTCCCTACGAGTCGAATAAAATGACAGATTGGGTTTTATAGTCTTGCTTGGCAACCAGTCTACCGAAGAAAGTAATGGCAACCTACTGCGGATAATCTTCTGCCCAGTCAGTCATGTCTCTTTCGAGACATGATCGCCCAAAGCGTATATGACGTATGGCATTTAACTGGCTGACTATATGAGAAAGGACTTGGTATCTAAAAAAACAAAAACGGAATTATCTTTAATTAGTTCAAAGTTACAATATTAACGCATTCATGTCTGCAGTCTCCTTTTTGGGACGTTGGGCATTACTGAATTTTAGAAGAAACTTATAATTATATTAGATGTTTATGGCCTATAATTATTACATGTTGTGTCTAAAAACCTATGGCCCTGTTCACACTCCACCCACGTCTATTGAACAGGTTAAGAGGCTCATCCCTTGTTCCCTGTTTAGGATGTGGTTTCCGGCTTTCTCTTTTCCAATCTTCTCACTTTGTTTTTTTTTTTCAATTGGAGTAGATAGATCTATCTATCGCCCGGTTCACACTCCACCCACGTCTATTGAACAGGTTAAGAGGCTCATCCCTTGTTCCCTGTTTAGGATGTGGTTTCCGGCTTTCTCTTTTCCAATCTTTTCCCTATTACGTAGCCCCTTGCACATCAGTGGCGTTACCACCTTGCTTGGGGTGATGGGATTAAAAAAACCTCAAACAAAGATTCTGTATCGCCAATTTAGAGGCTGTTTTAATGTATGGTACCACTACTGGGATGTTCGTCAAAACCCTAGAAGTGTAATGTTGATGGAACTTAAAACCGGATACTGAAAGCAATAGTTAACATTTTTTATAATTTCACCCCAAGCAAGGCGGTAACGCCATTGATGTGCAAGGGGCTACATCAGAGACTTAAATTTTTAGGCAGGAGGAAAGTGAAGAGAAAGACGAACCAGCTAGAGGGGGTAAAAGAGAAAGAGCAGGAGAAGGATGTGAACACAAGTAAAGACAGTTGCGAAGGTAGAGAGAAAAGAAAAGAACAACATATACGGGGTGATGTAGAAAGGACTAGAGTCAAGTGGATATGAGATGGGAATTGACTTTGCATTTAAATTCATGGAGATTGTAGCAGTCAGGAAAGCAAATATACGGAAGGAAGTTCCACGGGTGGAAAGTGCGAGTAAAGAAACTGTTGGAGTAGAATTGTCGCCTGCATTTGGTTGATCTAACTGTAAAAGGTGGGACTTTATTGCCAGGTAGGTTGCACAAGTAAATTCTTGTGAAGAGGGCATCAGTGACCTAAATTTGTCATATCAGAAGCCATGAAAATATTTACAGAAGTGACAGGGGAAGCCACATCCCACCAGTTTAAAAGTGGCTTAAGTCGAACCAATCACATTACAGATTCTCCTTTGGAGCCTGTCGGGAACACTGAGACGAACAGCAGCTCCTGGAGACAGCGTCCAACAAAATCACAGATCTATGTACCCATCGTTATTATTTCTACAATCTTACGCGAATGTAAAATGTGGTTTGCAGGACACTGTTGGCGAGAAACGCAGGAACTTGCATGTGAGCCACTGTTCTGGACACCTAGACAAGGAACAAGACGAGTTGTTCGCCCAGCTTCAACCTTCATTGACCAGCTATATTATGACACAGAATACTTCCCTAATGATCTTCCGACCTGATGATAGTTGGCAGGGTTAGGGTTAGTGGATTTAAAAACACTTGCTGTAAAATAACTTCCATATATCTGTCTTGATAGAGTCCATCAGGGGAAGAAAAACGTTAGAAAGATAATTTTTCTTTTTGTTTTTATTCATATTGCCCTTTGACAGATCTATTTGAGTTATACCTGAAATTTTACGCACGCACACACACACACATACATACACACACATAAACACACACAAATATTCGGTCGGGTTTCAATCCTGGGTTAAAAGCAATCGGAGTCTAACCGTACTGATGAGCTGTGATACAGCAAAACAGATCTGTCTGAGGATGACTATATATATATATATATATATATATATATATATATATATATATAACATAGTGATGATCCACGTATACTGTCTTAATATGTGTAGGAAAAACTGCTAAAAAGTTGTAAGTTTAAAAATGTATTTTTTTGACAGTATTTGTTTATTTCTATTATTATATTTTATATTTCAGACAGTCCTCGGTCCTTCATCAGAAACAAATGATTTTAAAATTTAAATTAGAAACGTATTTTCACTGTGGAAAGAGTTTGTTTACATCACGTAACGCAGAAAGTAAACGACACAATATTCTCTGTACCCAACACCAAAATCAAATTGCACCCACCACGCCTCACCTGTGACAACCAAAACATTATATATTTTCTCTTCTGTTCAATATGTCTAAATAGTGAATATATTGGAGAATCTGGTAATAGCTTTAGATTTCGTTTAATCACAAACTTAGCATACGACAAAACAACCGCTTTTCCCCAATAGCAGTTCATTTCAATCAACCGAGTCACACTTTAGAAAATTGCAAATGTTTACTAATAGACTCCAATTTTAGTTCTACACTCACACGCAGAAAGAAAGAAAAATACTGGATTTTAAAATTAAATACACACAAGCTAGTGTTAAAGAGGGACTTAGGTGTTTTGAATCTTTACAAATATTTCAATAGCTAAACATTTTTTAGATACAATCAAAAAAATTTCACTAAAACAAAATTTATAAGTATTATTAAAGAAAGGTTTACGTTTACAAATATTTTTTTTTAAATCTGTCGCTTTCTGCGTCACGTGATGTAAACAAACTCTCTCCACGGATGCTCTCGTGAAATACGTTTCTAATTTAAATATTAAAATCATTTGTTTCTGATGAAGGACCTAGGACAGTCTGAAATATAAAATATAATAATAGAAATAAACAAATACTGTCAAAAAAGTACATTTTTAAACTTACAACTTTTTAGCAGTTTTTCCTATATATATATAAACAATTCATTTCAAATTGTCGGTTGCTTATAACCAAGTTTTGTTAAAATTCGTTGATTTCCGTAACATATATATATATATATATATATATATATATATATATATATATATATATCCCAGCCAGAAGCAAGTTGATCTCTAGTAACACTGATGAGCTGTGATACATCGAAACAGGCTTGTATGTGGATGACGAATATATATATATATGTGTGTGTGTGTGTGTGTGTGTGTGTGTGTGCGTGTGTTTGTGTCCATGTGTGTGTGCAAGTGTTGTGTGTGCGCGCGCGTGTGTATGTCTGTGTGTGTGCGCATACACACACATACTTACTTATTTTCTGATCCATAATATGAATAAAAACCTCGACTAACAAAATTCAGACAAAAATAAATCTCTTTGGGTGAACATTTTTAGGATAGGCCTGCTCCCCCAAATTTAAAAAATATATGTTTTGTTTTGATATTTTTAAATTCCATCTTGGTGAATCCGCGAACTTTTCAGCATTCTTCGTCGACTAGTTTACCTCTGCCGTTCGAAAATGTCAACAATATTAATTGATTACCAGACATTTTCTGTATCGGCCATATGTTGATTAATTGTTCATCGGGTATTAATTTCATTTTTTTCCCAATTAGTCGCATTGCATACTCGCTCATCCTTGTTGATTACATCACAGCTTTAAGAACCATCAATTAGACACAGAATGATTTTAAATAAGATTTTGATAGTTTTCCATTATTTGGACCAATCTTTATTGACAATAATTAAATCAAAAATCATCCCCGTTCTTTTGAACCGGAATAGAAGTTTTTTACTTTTTTTCTGTTTAGGATTCGGGGTGGTCCAAAGAATTTTTTTTTGAAAACGTGAGGACTTGTTTTATTCCACTCATTTGTGTCCATTTTTTTTAAAATTGGGATGGAACGTGCCCAGACCTACCCAGGAACTAAAAAATCACAACATATTCCAAATAACATGATTTGAATTATTCGGACTGTTGTCCTCATCTTTGTTGCCATTTTTACAACTTTTCAGCTATTTTACTCTCCGTCCTTCTTCAGGTGCTAGAAATTTTGAACTGAACCTTTTATTACGAAGCCGCTTCTAGTAGTCAGGAGTTATCCAACTTATTTAACCCAACTAAATTATTTGTTCACCACTACTGTAGCCTGGTATTGAACTCAACTCTTTATGGCACTGGAACTAACCAATGCCTATATCCACTGAGTCATGTGTCCTTGAAGACGACGACGATTGAATTTTGGGGACTTTTAAATCTTATGTTTCAGTAAACTTTTTTACGAGATTTCATATTGCAATATTTTGATGCTAATTGTTTCTCTGTTATTTTTTACCAGAGCTGATCATGCAATTTTCTGACGCTAATGATTTTCTCTGGCAGTCCGTATTACTGGTTCCCATATTGCATACATCTCTAAACTTAGTCGGCTTAGGAGATTTTTGTAGCCTAGAATATGTACCTGAACAAGGCCGGAGCATACAACGGCCGAAATGTCGTAAAAATGGCAACCAAAATGAGGAATAATGTAAATAGTGTAAGTACTACCTCGTCTCAAAAATATAGACAAATATTCCA
Organism: Ascarosepion bandense; assembly: GCA_037127315.1. NCBI lineage: Eukaryota > Metazoa > Mollusca > Cephalopoda > Sepiida > Sepiidae > Ascarosepion > Ascarosepion bandense. The sequence continues at coordinate 4,588,841 of JBBBDQ010000763.1, forward strand.
GATAACATCAACATTCATCAACAAATCTTGACAAAAATGATTCAAATGATAAAATTCATGTTTCTACGTGCACAGTATTGAGTCTACACATTAATCTTATTCGAAAATAGACTAAATTTTAGGAAAAAAAAACGGGGATAAAATTGACTATTTTGAATTTAAATCACCGTATACTTTATCATTACTTTCTATCGAGACGCACTATCAGGCTGGTATTCTATTGATATATCTAAATGTCATGGTGATATCACCCATTACAACGGATTGAACTCTTCCTACAACTACATATACTCCCCCTCACAAGAGAAGTGCAGATCGAGATCAGAGATCACGAGAAGGAATTTTTTTCGATCATTGATATCCACAGCATTTTTCTGTAGAACCACATTTCAGTTCCTTCAAGTTTTTCCTTTATCTTTGATGATATGATATTGTCCAGCATTCCAAATTTCTAAACAAATGTCAATATAAAGCACAAGCTTATCAACCCAGTAAAAGTATAATGATTTAAATAACTCATCGATAACATCATTGTTATGTAAAGCAAATACTGGTGTCTTTTTTGTTAAATCTCATCATCCAATCACGTTGGACGAGAAAATTTGAATCTTTAGCGTCTTCAGTTGATCTGCACAGTTTTAACATCTTGTCATTTGGCAAGATATTATTATAAATTCTGGGCGATTTTAATGAGGAAAAGGCAAACTTTACCCAAAATGTTTTTTTTTTTTTTTTTTTGCTTAAAACATCAAAAATATTTTCCTTATTTCTGTGTAAGCTTTGTAGAAACAATATATAACTATATATTCAATCATTTGAATTAAAATCAGCAAGGTTGTGGCTCATTTTTAAAGTTTTGTAGAATAAGTTGCCATTTTTAGTAATTTATTGAGCCCCGGGCAGGTCTGGGCGCATTTCAGTCTTGCTTCATTCCAATTTTCTAAGATTTTCATAAAGGTGGCCAATTTCCTTCTATTTGGACACAGATGTGTAGAATAAAACACTTCCCATTTATTTATTTTTTTATTTTTTTTAGGACTGGGTCCCCAGTTCCTTTTAAAGTCTACCTCAGCTCTAAATTTCCAGCGTCTTCCACTGAGTTCTGAAATTTTATTCACTATTTATTCTTATTTTCCTTTCATAACAGATAGGTTCGCATTTTGTCCGGTTAACACTTCTTCCTCGGTCTTTTGAAAAAGGAATGGAAGTTTATCGTTACCTGTTTAGGACTGGGTTTCCGATTCTTTCTAAAGCCTACTTCAGCATAAATACTTGTGACGTTCCTACCTAAACTCTGAAATTTATTCACTAACCATTTTATATCTCCTCAATAGGAGTAAATAGGCTTCTTTTTTTTCAACTTTATTCATCTACTTTTATTTCTTACTTCAACTTTATTCATCTAACGTCTCCACCTAAACTCTGAAATGTTATTTACTGTTTATTTTTATACTTCATTAGGAGCAGATTAATTCGCCTATCGTCGGGTTCACATTGCTTTCAGCTATTTTGAAAAGGAGTAAAGTTAACGTCTTCTTTCCTGTTTAGAAGTGGGTTACTAGTTTCTTCCTGCTTTAAATATATACTTCTAATGCCTCCGCTTAAACCTTGAAATGTTATTTACTTTTTATTTTTATACTTTACAAGCAGTATAGCCCGGCGTTGATCGGGTGTAATGAAAGCTTTAAAACTAATCCATGGTCCTAGAGCTCAGACTCTTTGGACGTTGGCTAAAAAGCAATAGTTGTTTCCAGTTAAAGCGAAACCGTAGACTGAAAGAAAAATGAATGGATGTAAGTCAAATTTTGATTTCTTGGTATCGATATCAAATAAGTTTTTTTCGTCGTAAACTGAATTTTGAAGGCTAAATAAGTCCTCTGAGTAAATAGTATCATGGCTAAGACTAAGAACTAGAATTATACCTACTTAGAGCCAAACCTGAAGCAAAAACTAAAATAAAAGGGCTGAAAAGATACAGACATACAGGCAGATAAACAGACACACACACAAACATCTTGCCTTATATATATATATATATATATATATATATATATATATATATATATATATATATATTATCGATTTTCTGTACTATTGTAAGAAGTGCAACCTTGAAACTTCTAAATAACGTTTCTTACGTTTTTGTCTATGAGTGTATCAAATTTGATTAAAATCGGACCATTCCTTATATAACCCGATTTTTCGATTATCGATTTTCGATATTTATTTTGGGTACCTCGACACAAAACCTAGCTAAGAACACTCGCAGACGCTTATAGTACAACTGTGTAAGTTTTTAAGAAAATCGGCTCAGCCGTTTCGGAGTCTATAGGTAACGGACACACACACACATACACACAGAGACAAAGTTCCATTTATAAATAAGTTTAGATACATTAACTACACTTAAGCATTAAAAGAAAGAAAAATCAAAGCCTGACAAAAATCATAGAATTCCTTGATTCCTTTTAAATACAATAACGGCGTCACAAAATAAAATGTGGGTGGGCTAAATCAGATATAGTGGTCGTAGAGAAGTAAATCAAATGTTAACAGACCGGGCGGAGGTTCTTAATCAGATATGAAATGTTGGGTGCTAAATCAGATGTTAAAAGAGGGGGTAATAAAGCAGATTTGAAAAGTGTGAGCATATCAGATATTAAAATTAGGGAGGGGGCCAATTATGATGTTAAATTTTAAAGATTCCAGATTCTATATTCAATAAAATTAGTTTGTTTTTAGTTCTGTTATCCTACAACAAATAATTTATTCCTTTAATTATAAATTCACAGTTTTTCGCTCGTTCATGGTTTATGGAATGAGGTCTACATACTTTTTTTTTTTTTATCTATGTCCGAATTATATAAATATTTTAGAAGCTTATGTTTCATAAACAAAATAAATAATATAAATAAATTAAAAATGAAATTTTAGTATCTATTTTTATAAATAATGTTAAAATGATTTTAGCAATGGGAGATTTGTCATAAACTGTTAACTTTTGTTTTATTTTAGTTCTAGTAAAAAAGTATGATTACATATATATGACTACGCTCTCACACCCTGATTGAACACTCTAGAAAAATGGTCGACTTTGAAAAACAGTAGCTACTCTAGCATATACGCATCATTCATTCAACAAGTGGAAAAAATGTAACCACCGATACGAATAGAACCATCATCAACTCTGTTTATATTCATTATAAGTCACTGAAGAAGTTACATCATCAATTTTATCAGGACTTCCACTTACAGAAAATCTGCACAGAATCGTAAAATAAAAACTACAATAAACCGGAAATAGTATTTAATTAGAAATGTTTTTAATTGTTTTTTATGAATTAAATATAATATGGACATTATTGCCTGATAAAAAAATATTTCGAAGAATTATGAATTTTACAAGATTTATTTCGATTTTTTAAAAATTTTAATTAGAATAATTTATAGTTTTAAATCTTTTAAGTTTTTTAACCCTCTAGGGCCATTCGTATCATATTTGATACAGTATGAAAACAAGCCTTGAAAGAAATATTTTCCTGAAAAATTTTTTAAGAGAAATATTTTATAAATTTCAAATGAAAGCAGTACTGACTGCTCAGTCAATGAATACCAAATGTTTCCTTATAGGGAAATACCAAATGTTTCCTTATAGGGAAATACTGTATCAAATATGATACGAATGGCCCTAGAGGGTTAATAGATAGATAGATAGATGAACAGACTGAGATTAACCCTCTAGGCCCATTCGTATCATATTTGATACAGTATGAAAACAAGCCTTGAAAGAAATATTTTCCTGAAAAATTTTTTAAGAGAAATATTTTATAAATTTCAAATGAAAGCAGTACTGACTGCTCAGTCAATGAATACCAAATGTTTCCTTATAGGGAAATACTGTATCAAATATGATACGAATGGTCCCTAGAGGGTTAATTTATTCCGGTTAAAATATATTATTATTATTAAGTATAAACTATATTTACTAATCATAAATGCGAAAGCTGACTACAATTCAGTTATACCCAATATTTTAAAAAGATTTTTCCTAGTCATTGCATAACGTACTGTATTTCGTAAATATAGATATCAATACACGACATTATTATAAACTAAGAACGATAACTACAGCAAGTTTCACTTTATTAGTAATTCTGTAATTTTTCTCAAAAATCGCTCTTTCGTAAGTAAAAATTCAATAAAATATTAGATTACCTAGAATATTTTCCTAGTTTTTTAAAGATTACTAGGCAGTTAAAAGTTATGGCATTCGTGTTGTATTCGTCAAGTAATTGTTAAAGTTATATAACGTTTACTTAAATTTGCCAAACATTCAGCTATAGATAAATCTGTCAACACCTTATAAAAGCAGAAACAATCCTGCACATATACAAACCTACCATCTGCCCATGCATTGAATATTGCTGCTATATCTGGTCGGATGCTCCTGCTATCCACCTAGGTGTCCTTGACAAAATCCATCGGAGAATTTGTAATATGATCGATCCCTACTTGGCAGCTAGGATATAGTCGCTTTCTCACTGACGCTGTGTGGCTTCCCTGTGTCTCTTCTACAATTATTTTCACGGCTTCTGCCCCCGATGAAATTAGCTCACTGATACCCGTTATATATGAATTTCTTTAACCCGCAAGATTAGCAACTAGGTCCCACCCATTTACTGTGAAGCCGATAAATTGTAAACGCAATTTCTACTCTAATAGCTTCTTTTCTCGCACTTCCCGCCTGTGGAACTCCCTTCTGTTTACTTGGTTTCCCGACAGCTACAATCTTCAAGAATTCAAATGTAAAGTCAATAGTCATCTCCTGTCTCACTAACTTGCATCCTCTCTCTCATTCACTTTTCCCCGTCCACCCCACTCTTACCAGTATTCTTTTCTTCCTCTTACCCACTTTCTGACACCCTCTATAACATGTCACTCTTTCTCATAACTTTCCTCCTATGTGACCCCCTGAACAACAGTGGCAGTAAAAAATTTGCTTGGGGACCACACTATTATAAAAAAAAAATTACCTCCCTATTAAAAAGACATGCATTTCTCCTATATTTTAGAATAAAAGTAAGTAATAATTGATTTTAATTATGATTAATTAAAATTCAAATTTTTTAATCTTTCCCAAATAAAGTATTAGGAAAGTATATTTTATTTAATATAGAGAATTATTTGAGTTGAGAGATTTTTCAAAATCGCCGATTTTAGTGATGAAAAAATAATTTGGGTTTGAAATATAATAAAGTATTTTGTTTATTGAAAATATTAAATTTAATTTGTTAACTTGTAGTTAATAATAAAATACAAGCTTGAAGAAAAAATTTTAATTTTTAAAATGCATTTTAAACTTTACATATCACCTCATATATATATATATATATATATATATATATATATACTGTTAAATATACTGTTCAATTTATATATACTGTTAAATATAACAGACAGTGAATGTATATTATGTTTTATCATGAGCCGTTCTAAACATCGTATTTTGGCTTTAATTTCAGATGGAAATGAAGACAAAATTTCGCCAACATTTAGATAATTTTTATGAAGTTGGTTCTAAGCTATCGGCTCACATGAGCTATCTTCAGAGAGGTTACAAGAACGTTAACATAAAAACATTTACAGTAAAAGACGATTTTATCTTGTGTTAATATAAAAATTTGCTAAGCAACGATAACATTTACCAAATAGCAAACGCAGTTCGTAAATTTGTAATGCGGTTCTATGACGTCACAGCGCGTGAGAGCTTGAAATGATAACCATATATTTGAAATGAACCATATATTTAAATGCAATGTAATGTGCTATGGTCAGATTTAAAGGTGATTTTATTAAATGTGGGTTGTTTGGATTTAATGTAGATGGCCTCCAATATCTGAAGGTTCTTTTTACTGTGTGTATGAGTGAGGATTATTGTACTGTTAACTAAAAACTGTCTCATATAGATAGATAGATAGATAGATAGATAGATAGATAGATAGATAGATAGATAGATGCCAAATCCGAAAACGGATAATCCAAAAAGATCTATTTAATATGAAATATTAAGAGATTGCTCTGTATAGAGAGCTTAGTAGATATTACCCAGAGCCATATGATAATAATACAGAAAAATTCATATATGTGTGTGTGTGTGCGTGTTTGTGTGTATGTATATCTATCTATCTATCTATCTATCTATCTATCTATCTATCTATCTATATATATATATATATATATATATATGTATACATACATACCTACATACATATATATATATATATATATTAAATTCAAAAGGATGATCAGATAGGTAAATCCCAAAAACGCAATCCTGATTAATATTAATTTCAATAATATTAAAATTGATCTAGGTGGAGGGCTCGATGCAAATATTACTTTCTGTTTACAGAACTAAAAATAAAATTTTGTTTTATATATATATATATATATATGTGTGTGTGTGTGTGTGTGTGTGTGTGTGTGTGTGTGTGTGTGTGTGTGTGTGCATTTAGCCAGCAGTAATCCTGTTATACAGGTTGTGTCAAAGACGTCTGACAAGGCACTGCGGTAAAGTATTTTATTTAATTTTTAATTTTCCATGTGTTCTTAAAAGTTTTTTTGAACACACAGTGTGTAAAATACGTATAAAGTTTCTGCACATATGAGCACTTTCGGCTATTCTGTTAGGCATTAACAAGAGCGATTTTTTAAAAGAATCTGTTGGGTTTCTCGCATTTAGTATTCAGAAAAAAAATATATATATATATGTATATATATGTTTATTTTACGATATATACTTTAGTATATATACTATTCTTTTTTTCTTCCTTAGTAGAAGAAGATAGGATCGCCTGTCGTTAGATTCACATCCCACCCCCTTTTTTTTGAACAGGAGTAAAGTTTTAACCCTTGTTTTCTGATTAAGGTTTGGTTTCTGGTTACTTCTAAAGCCTTTTTCATTCTCTTACACACTCATTAACCCCTTGCGTCTTAGTGCCATTATTGCCTTGCTTGGGGGAAATAGATACTAGCTAGCTAGATAGATAGATTTTCTTTTATATATTAGGATCATATTTTTTTTATTCGGTAAAATCGAATGAAATTTCTATTATACTCTTGCCTTTTAACGGATAGCCAGTTGCCTTGGAGATCTTTGCCTGACCGCCGATTAAATTTGGCTGGTGGCCAGTACTGAAAGTAAGCAACCCACCAACTCTTGTAAAAGCGAGAAAACGGGAGACGGGTGTTGAAAAGCCGTTACCACTTTGGGGTCGACAATTTGCCTCTTTCAGGAACGATGCTGAAGCAAACATCAAATTGCGGGTCGGACGCTGTCAAAAGTCGAAGGGCGGAGCGAACGCTGAAAGCGAGTGAAAGGATTGCACGCTCCGCGTTAGAAACGAAAAAGGACCGCCTATTTTGTGTGCACATGCCATATAAGGCGGGAAAGAGAAGTGGGCAGGGCCTGTCGGCTGAATCGTTACAATTCGTTGTCCTTCTACGCTTAACCCTGCGTGTGTATGCAGTAGCCGCGCTAATTGTGCGTGTGTGCCGTATTGGACTATGATGATGTTAGATTAAAAATCTAACCAAGTTCGAATTTAGATATGGTGCGATTTGTAGAGTTACATGGCAACTGATAAGACCTAGCTTTCAATTAACAATGTAGAAAAAGTAATTTCTCTCTTTTTATAACTATGTTTACTTTTAGATCAGGACTATAAACAGAAATGAATTGCACGGAATGAAGTAAAATTGAAATTTCTGTAGTTAATGAAGGATTAAATAAATGTATTTTACCAGGTCAAATCGAGTCTAAAATAGATGACAATTATTAAACCTGTCTATCAGAAAATATTATTATTATTATTATTATTATTATTATTATTATTATTATTATTATGATGTCATTTTTCATCATATTTCGATCTCTGTTATGGTCGCACTACCAACCAAGTCTGCGGGAAGACCTAAGGCAGGTCGTGGTGTGTTGTTATGGCTTCATTTCATGTTTTTTCTATCTCCCCTATCATCCCTAGCGTTACATAGACAAAGTTTTCCTTAGTGTGTGGGCTGTACTTAATAAAACAATTTTTTGTATATCTCTTATTATTATTATTATTATTATTATTATTATTAAAAAAACATATGATGTTGATTGCTGGTATAAGAAATATATTTTCATTTTACATACAGCGACATGTGACTGAAATAAAAAACTTGATTCGTCTGACGATTGTTTTCATACGTGAAACTGAGAAGCTGATTTGGATAGCATTTTATTAATATTTAATTTAAACACAGCCGACTTTTGAATTGAGCACTCAGTTTATTTTAAGCTTTTGTAGCCTTTAAGTTTTAGGTTTTTGTTTATATTTTCTTAATGCACACACACACACACACACACACACACACACACGCACACGCACACACACATATATACGCACACACACATATATACGCACACACACACACGCACACACACATACACGCACGCACACACATATACACGCATACGCACATATAATAAGATTTGTTTTTTCTATAAACAGTAAGCAGTTCTTTTAATAATTTGCAAAGCCGTAATTGTATGCCTATCAACTTTAATTAATATATAATAATATATATATATATATATATATATATATATATATATATATATATATTAAATTTGATAGGCATACAATGATATATATATATTTGAATCCTGGGTAAAAAGCAATCGGATGTCTAACTGTACTGATGAGCTGTGATACAGCGAAACAGATCTGTCTGCGGATGACTATATATATATATATATATATATATATATATATAAGGTGTCCATAAAGTTCGTGTGCACTTTAAAAATCTATAACTTTATTTGTATTTGCGATAGAAATAGTCTGTACAAAGGATTAGAAAGAAGTAATCTATATTTTTAAAAGTTTTATTGAAATTTTATTTAAGCTTCCATATGTCCTCCATCATTAGCTATACAAAGAGTAATACGATTTTGCAGTTCACGGAAAACATTTGCCAACTGATTTATAGGAATGCTTGAAATCACATTAGTTTCAATCAGTCAGTTAGTTAAGTGAAACACGCTTGGGCGTTCATGTCTTTTTCGAGACATGACTGACTGGGCAGAAGATTATCCCGCAGTAGGTTGCCATTGCTTTCTGCGGTAGACTGCTTGCCGACCAAGGCTATAGAACCCAATCTGTCCTGCTATTTAACCCATAACAGGAGGAAAGAGACGGATTAATATACCTTTCCCAAGGGTATTTGCGCGTATGTGAATGCAAGGAATTCAACTGGAATTCGAACTCGGCTCCCCGATTTCTCGTTTCGAGTCGATATCCAGTGCGCCACAACGCACATCCAAAGTTTCAATACCTATACTTAAAACTAGGTACATTAAACTTTATAACATGTTTTACAGATTATTTCTATCACAAATACAAATAAAGTTACAATTTTTTAAAATGCACACGGTCTTTATGGACACCCTATATATATATATATATATATATATATATATATATATATATATATATATTGTAATTTTGTTATTTCAATGGTTTATAAAAGCATTATATCACTACACAAAAAGTTTCACGTTTGAGAACAATACTGTTCTATTATGCTCTACTTCGTATCGCGCACTCTCTATGAAAAATAAATACTTTAACAATGGGTTTTAAACTACGTGTTCTTTCAAACCCTAACCCTTGGGAAAGGTATTAATACGTCTTTCCCTCCGGTTATGAGCAAAATAACAGGACAGATTGGGTTCTATAGCCTTGGCTGGCAACCAGTCTCCCGTAGAAAGTAATGGCAACCTACTGCGGGAAAATCTTCTGCCCAGTCAGTAATTTCTCTTTCGAGACATGATCGCCCAAGTGTGTATCACGTATGGCACTTAATTGGCTAACTGTTCTTTTACTTTTTTATACTATATATATATATATATATATATATATATATTATGTTACAGAAAGTTCCAGAGATTAACTAAATAGATTAACAATCGACATATTTAATTTATTTGTTTGGGGTCGCAGGTCAAATCCTTCCGAATGGCACATATTTTCCTTACAAAATTCTTCAAAAATATTCAGTCGGGTATATATATATATATATATATGTACTATTTAATTAAAAAAGATCTACTCATACACGACTATTTATTAAAAATAATGTTCAAAGAAATAAATTATATATATAAGTGAACATTGACGTCAACACTCAGAGGCGACAGTCTGTTTCATTCTAGTCACGATCATCATTGACATCAATATTCACGTTTATGTTTGCGCACAGTCTATCTCTGATATTGAGCACTTTATCCGATAAATATAGCACACCTTAAAACTATATTTCTTTATCTTTATATATATTTATATACACTACCGGCCATAATTATTAGGCCATCTCAGATGTTTTTTAAAGAAATGATGTATTTCATATTATTTTTACTATTTATTGCCAAATAAAAATAGAATGGTTCTTTTGATATTACTTTGCAAAATTTTACAAGGCAAGGAAGATGAACACGTTCGAATCAGCCAAAATTTTCTTCATTCTTTCATTGATGAAACTGCAATATAGGTAATTATTAAATGTTTATAAATTAATTTGATGCACACATTGTGCAGTATTAACAAAAAAACCTTCTGTTATCATTTACAATTATTCACTTGGCAATAAATACTAAAATATAGTATGAAATACATCATTATTTTTTAAACACTGGGGTGGCCTAATAATTATGCCCGGTAGTATATATATATATATATATATATATATATATATATATATATATATATTAAGAAATTGATTAAATTCGACATATTTTAATATTTATTTGGACGCCAATTTTCCTAAGAAGATTCCACGAATAATCAAACCGGCAGATCCCAATAAATAAATACAATTTTATAGTAAAAAAATGAAGCATCTACTCAAATATGAATGAGTAGCCCCATAAAAATAACGTTTAAATATATAAAATAAATGAATGTGTGTGTGTGTGTGTTTACGTGTGTGTGTGGGGGGGGGGGGGTGTTTTCTTGTAATCTTAAAATTTTTATTCTTTTCCAGACATAAATTATGAAGAAATTGTTCGATGCTCTGAGCGACTTTGGCTATTCTTTTAACCATTATGTAGGGTGATTTTTCCTTTTTTCTTTTAACTGAATGTATGGATTGTTTGATGTATACATCTAGAGTTATGAGAATATTTTATTTTATAAACACACTCAGCACATAGAGACCGTGTTCATATATACATGCACACGCACATAAATTAAATAATAATAATAATAATAATAATAATAATAATAATTCGAAAAACTGTCAAAATATAAAGACCTGGAAATTGAAATAAAAAAAATGTGGAAATTGAAAATAAAAATCGTACCAGTGATAGTAGGTGCACTTGGAATGATAAAAAATGGAACAAAACAACACATTGAAAGAATCCTTTGAAACCCAAGCTTAAGAAATTGTCTTGTTAAGTACAGCCCACACACTAAAGAGAACTTTGTCTATGTAACGCTAGGGATGTTAGAGGAGATAGAAAAACATGAAATGGAGCCATAACAACACTCCACGACCTGCCTTAGGTCTTCCCGCAGACTTGGGTAGGTCGTGCGACCATAGCAGAAATCGAAATATGATGAAAAATGACATAATAATCATAACAACAAGTATTGTACTAGTGATAGTAGGTGCACTTGGAATAATAAAAAATGGAACAAAAAAAAAAAAGAAAAAAAACACATTGAAAGAATTCCTGAAAACTCCAGCTTAAAAGACATACACAAAATTATTTTTTTAAGTACAGCCCACACACTAAGAAGAACGTTGTATAACAAGAGACCACGACCAGCCTTAGGTCTTCCCGCAGACTTGGTAGGTAGTGCGACCAAAGCAGAAATCGATCTATAATGGAAAATGACATAATAATACTAATATTATTATTATTATTATTATTTAAAGAATCCTAAATTCGTTTTTTGTTATTTTCTGTTTCGTGCCCAATTTTTTAAATATTTCTCAAGATGCTTTTTTTTTGTTTAAAAGGCGGACTAAGATTTGTTATATAATTTTTCGTGTGATCTTTTTTTCATCACATAAATTATATAAATTATATAAAAATTATCCGAATGTTTTTTATCCAAGCGCTTTCGGCTATACCTTTAGCCGCGATCAAAAATGCATTTTATTTTACTTTTAGCTGAATATATATCTCGTTTTGTGCATTTATGTAGAGTAATAGGTATCCCAAACATGGCGAGCATATTGTGGCCGTGTTCATTGTTGATATTGTTGAGTTCTGGATTTTTCTTTTTATTAATGATGCTTCCCTTATTTTAACCATATTTTTTACATGTGGATGATGCTATTATGTTTGTATTATCGACGATTGTGTAACGGATTGAGTTTGTTAGGTCTCATGTGTATTTAAATGAGACCTAATAGAGCTAAGGTCAGAAAGATGTAACGTGTTTCTTATTGTTAAACATGTAGTGGTATATCCAATGTAATTATTTATGAATTTAGATTGATCAAGAACACAGTTCTTTAAAAGAGATGTAAATTCGTAAATAATATTGGTGATCTGTTATTTAGAACATGCAGCTGAATTGTTACTTTCTGTAAAGATATTAGCAGTTTTAAATTTTGTGTAATAGATAATTAAATTAATTTTCTTTTCTATATCTATTGAAGTTGCGTACTTCCTTAAAGTAAAGATCGAACTGTTTATAATTGCTATGCATTTTATTTTTGGAGACAATATTTATGTCTGTAGAAAGTGCGTTATGGCGCAGTGGATATCGGCTCGGAACGAGAAATCGGGGAGCCGAGTTCGAATTCCAGTTGAATTCTTTGCATTCACTTATGCGCAAATACACTTGGAAAAGATATTAATCCGTCTATTCCCTCCAGTTATGGGTTAAATAATAGGACAGATTGGGTTCTATAGCCTTGGTCGGCAAGCAGTCTACCACAGAAAGCAATGGCAACCTACTGCGAGATAATATTCTGCCCAGTCAGTCATGTCTCGAAAGAGTCATGATCGCCCAAGCGTGTATCACGTATGGCACTTAACTGACTGGTTACGTTAGAGAGAAAAATCTAATATGATAATTTACAGGGATGGACAAAATCATGTAAATACCTTGAAATTTCAAGCAAATTTATTTCAACATAAGGTAGGACCGAATTTGGCAGTAATTACAACTTAAAGTCTGCGTGAGATCGGCTCATACAAAGTTTGAATTGTTTCAAGAGGAATTTTTATCCATTCTTCTTCTTCTATGTGCCCTGTCCCTTCAGGACGTAGGCGATCATGGATCTCCACGTCTCCCTATCCCTTGTGGCTCTTAGTATGTTTGCTCCTGTTGCTCCTGGCAACCCCCGTTCCGTCATCCACCTGATCAGACTCTGCAGATATGTTATCCGCTGCCTTCCTCTGTCTCTCCTTCCTTCTATCTGACCAGTCAGTATCAGGTTCTCCAGGCTCTCCTTCCTCATTGCATGTCCCAGGAACTTCAGTTGTCTCTTCCTGATGCTCAGCATCAATTTCCTTTTTGTTGCCATTCTTTCTAACACTTCGTCGTTGCTTGTATGCTCAGTCCACGATATCCGTAGCATCCTTCTGTAGAACCACATTTCGGCCGCTTCCAGTTTTTTCCTCATTTTCGATGACATTGTCCAGCATTCACAGCCGTATTGAAGAACTGACATCACGTAGCAGTCTAGCACTCTTTTCTTCGTTTCTATTGAGATCTTCCTGTGTGTTAGTATTTTGCTCATCTTCTGGAACGCGTCCTTTGCCATGCCAATTCGCCTTCGGATCTCCGTGTCGCACTTTCCATCTCCTGTTAGAACACTTCCTAGGTACTTAAATTCTTGGACTTGTTTGATTCTGTTATCCCCCACCTGTATTTGGCATTTTGGGTTGTATCTTTTGCTGATGACCATGCACTCAATTTTCTTAAAGTTTATTTGTAGTCCCTTCTTGTCACTCTCCACTGCTACTTTCTGTATGAGATCTTGTAGTTTCCTTTCCGTGTCCGCAATCAGTACTGTACTTATCTAAAACAGTCTCCAATTTTTTTCAATGATGATGGTGAAGGATATCGACTCTTCACTTGTTTTTTCTAAAATGTACTATGAATGTTCAATGATGTTAAGATCTGGACATTGTTGTGGTCAAATAAGATGTTTTACTTCACTAGAATTTTCCTAGTGCCATTCAATTACAACTTTAGCAGTATGAATGGGTACATTATCATCTTGAAAGATGGCGTTTCCCTCTGAAAACAGTTCCTGAACTAAAGGCTGAAATTGATCACTTAAAATTCTTAAATAGGCTTGACTGTTGATTTTAATAAAATTATTGAAATAATATCTGTAAACAAACAACAATTTTAGCAAAAAAAGGAAGAAGATATATTACCAATATTAAATCAACAAACCTAAAAATAGACAAGCTTTTGATAGTTTAATTAATTTTATAAATTATGTTATAATACTAGGTGTTTCTATTATTTTACTCCCCACCCATATATATATATATATATATATATATATATATATATATATATAAATGAATAAGAAACGAAGAAAATATTTGCAACGTTCAAAACATTAATTTAAAAAGTGCTCAATATAAAAATAGAGCAATGAATATTTATTCTATTTATTATACTTTAGAACATGTACAAACTACAATCTACAACAAAATTATACATTTCGTTTCGACATTGAAAGAACAATGTCTCATCAGGGAGTTGATAATGATGTAATAAACGTTATTTTTAGAAGAAAATTCATGAAAATTCACTTCCCTTTAATATAGGAAAAATTTTCGTACGAGGTAAAGAGGATAGGAAAAATGAGTTCCTCTCTGTTCCTGTCTTTCCTCTTTCTTTCCCCCTTTTTAATTTCTGTTTTTTTCTTTTTTTCTTTCTGATCATATTATTTCCCATCTCCCTTGAAGAACTATGTTCTTGATCCACCTACTTTCGGAAATAATTATATCGGCCATACGACTACGAAACTGACACGAAGACTCACGCTGTATCTCTCTAAACGGAGTTCAATTCTCTCTTATTTAAACACACACGGGGAACTACCAAACCCTATCTGTATCATATTTGTTGACAACACAAATATTATAGCATTCATCTACTTGCAAAAGAAAAAAAAAAGCTAAGAACATTATCAGAATTATTAATAAAAAAGAAAAACCCAACACTCAATGAAAACACCTACGAACAATGTGCTTACCCCGTTTGGTACATAAAAACATATAAACTTATTATATATATATATATATATATATATATATATATATATATATACACTACTCTACTAGATGTTTACTCTATAAAAATTCATAAAACTACATACATTCTGTTAGACGTAAAATAAAATCTTGATAATTACTAAACTTACATATAATAAACTTACATATATATATATATATATATATATATATATATATATATATATATATATATATACACTACTCTACTAGATGTTTACTCTATAAAAATTCATAAAACTACATACATTCTGTTAGACGTAAAATAAAATCTTGATAATTACTAAACTTACATATATATATATATATATATATACACTACTCTACTAGATGTTTACTCTATAAAAATTCATAAAACTACATACATTCTGTTAGACGTAAAATAAAATCTTGATAATTACTAAACTTACATATAATAAACTTACATATATATATATATATATATATATATATATATACATACACTACTCTACTAGATGTTTACTCTATAAAAAATTCATAAAACTACATACATTCTGTTAGACGTAAAATAAAATCTTGATAATGGCTAAAAGCATAGCCGAAAGCGATCGAATAAACAATTTTTTTTATAATTTCTGTCAAAAAAAAAAAAAAATCAGGAGATCACTTGAAAAATTGCATAAAAACTTAAATTTAACTTGTCTGTCATTTTTAATGAAACCTGCATAAAGATGAGATTTTTTTAAATCGTTTCACTCCAAGCAATGTCTTAAAAATGATGTAACTCAAACTATTTTTTTAGTATTTGTTACCACGTGAATAACTTTAAATGAAAATAGAATGGTTCTTTTGTTAATAGTGCACAATAACACGTGCATCAAATGAATTTATAAATATTTAATAATTACCTATATTGCAGTTTTATCAATGAAAGAATGAAGAAAATTTAAGCTGATTGGGACGTGTTCATCTTTGCTTCCTTGCCTTGTAAAATTTTGCAAAGTAATAATATCAAAAGAACCATTTTATTTTTATTTGGCAATAAATAGTAAAAATAATATGAAATACATCATTTCTTTTAAAAAAAAATGGGGTGGCCTAAATGTGTGCTTGTGTTTGTGTGTGCGCGTGTGTTTGTGTGTGTGCGTGTGTTTGTGTGTGTGCGTGTGTGCGCGTGTGTGCGCGCGTGTGTGTGCGTGTGTGTGCGTGTATGTTTAAGCCGAGTAAAATGTGATAATTTACTTCCGAATTAGTGATGAAATACATAGAAATAATAGTTATTTCTATTAAACTTAAATCTTTTCGCAATATGGAATGTACAAACCGTTTTTTTTTTTCAGTAGACTTTTAATTCTGAGACATACTGAGCAATCTGAAAATATTTTCGTTGCTTCTCCCTAGTACCCCACAAAAATCTATGAAATTTTTGATTTTCTATACAATGAAATTTTTTTTTCTGTGTGGTTTACTGTTACATCAACGTCAGTTACAGAAGAGAGAGATCACCGACATACAATCCTTAAAAACTGTCTTGGAACAAAAATGTCAATAATTAAATAAACTGTACCATATTTTCAGTTTTTTTTTTTTTTTTTTTGTGGGGTGCACACTGTATTAATCGCTTTCTTCGTTCATGTCTTATGCAAGAAAAATGTGCGTCTAAGTACCTACATCAAGAGGGTTTGCATATATACACTATAGAAACAATAACATCATTAAGAATGGCCAAAGAGGTGGCTGAAAGCGCTTGGAAAGTTAATAATTATGAAAAAAAAGTAAACATGTATAATACTGGAAAAATTAAATAAAAAATTAATAAAATCTTCCTTGTCGGCCGTTCTTAACGAAACATGTTTAAAATAAATTTTGCTGCCTAAATAGATATATAAGAAGAGAGTAAGAGATAAAGTGGGCGTCTATCTATCTATCTATCTATCTATCTATCTATCTATCTATCTATCCATAAATCACAGAATTTATATCTATCTATCTATCTATCTATCTATCTATCTATCACAGAATTTATATCTATCTATCGTTCTAATATCACAGAATTTATATCTATCTGTCAATGTAAAAATCACAGAATGTATATCTATCTATCTATCTATCTATCTATCTATAAATCACAGACTTTATATCTATCTATCAATCTATCTATAATTCACAGGATTTCTATCTATCTATCTATCTATCTATCTATCTATCTATATATATATATATATATAGAGAGAGAGAGAGAAAGAGAGAGGGGGAGAGAGAAAGAAAAGGAGTGATATATATATATATATATATATATATATATATATATATTAGAATTTACGAAACTGGCATTAGCCGACGTATTTGAAATTTATTTGTTTTAGCATTATTATTTTTTAACGGATACTCGGATTTGTATTAATAATCTGTTTATTTTTTTATATATAATTA
Organism: Ascarosepion bandense; assembly: GCA_037127315.1. Taxonomy (NCBI): domain Eukaryota; kingdom Metazoa; phylum Mollusca; class Cephalopoda; order Sepiida; family Sepiidae; genus Ascarosepion; species Ascarosepion bandense. The sequence goes on from JBBBDQ010000763.1 coordinate 4,606,560, forward strand.
AACAGCAATATATATATATATATATATATATATATATATATATATATATATATATTATTTCTAGCCCCTAAAAATCAGCCATGTCTACGGAATTAATGATTTTTTAATCTAACATAAATTCTTATTAATATAAAAGTTTTATTTAATAGATACACAGAGATGTATATGGTTTTAGATATCATCCGTTATTTTTTTTTTTTTTAATATTTTAACGATTGTCTACCGGCGTTGGCAATGGAAAGTCTTAATGAACACAAATAACTTTTGGCAGGGATCAAAGTTACACTTCTTTTTCATTTAGTCAAACTTTCGATTACGCAGGACGAGAGACGTTATTTATCCTGCCTAATAAAGGGAATGTCTGCTGAATATTGTGTATTCATTAAATAAAACGTTTATAGGAATAATACATATATAATTATTATTTTAATGACTACACATGTTTGAGTAGACATCCGTTTTTTTTTTTTGTTTTTTTTTACTGTTAATCAATGTGAATTATGTCAACTGGTTAATATATTAGAATAGAGCCTAGATTGTGTTAAGAAAGATCATGGCTGTGCGGACATATACATATTCGAAGCTTCTCCCTATTCGTAAAGAAATGCACCGTACGATCCCTTGAAGTTCCACAGTCCAGTCAACATCAAGGAATGTCCATCTTGGTAATCAGATTTTTCTCGAAATTTTATAACTTCTATTATTTTCGTATCTGAGACGTAAACAAAATAATTTCGATGGAATTAATAGATTTTATTTTTAAATTCTAATCGTACTTTATTTCCTATTAATTTAAACGTTATATTTTGCTGGAAACAAATGTTTATGTAAACGCACAGAACTTTTCTCATAGTGTGAACTATATCTACTGGCCTCTGCCTCCCAAAGTCTTCTGTTGAGGATGTGGTTTCTGGTTTTTCTCTTTTCCAATCTTTTCACTCTTTTTTTAATTTATTTATTTATTTTTTTTCAATTGGAGTAGATAGACTAAACTATCGGCCGGTTCACACTCCACTCACGTCTATTGAACAGGTGAAGAGGCTCATCCCTTGTTTCCTGTTTAGGATACGGTTTCCGGTGTTTCTCTTTTCCAATCTTTTCACTCTTACGTAGCCCCCTGCGCATCAGTGGTGTTTTTGCCTTGCTTGGGGTGATATGATTAAAAGAATATATATATATATATATATATATATATATATATATATATATATACGAAGAACAATATTGCTGGTAAATGTATGACAAGTAGGAAAAATATTTCGTATGACGATCTTTGTCCTTTAGGACTTCATTCAACTGAAGCTGTTATGTTGGTGCGTCTTTACCCGCTCACAATCAAGACGTACTGGTAATTTTAAGAATTATATATATATATATATATATATATATATAGATAAATTTGTTTATTTAGGCCGCAAATTTTTCTTTTAGATATGTCAGATGAAATAAATCGCAAACATTGTGTCTGCTTATTTTTAATAAAATCCGTTCATACTCATGGATAATCTTTCGCGTATTATAATTGATATAATTGAAAGATGTCAGAAATGAGCTGTAACGTTGACATACGTTATCATTCATTTCTCTGTGGGTGTTGAACAAACACAAGTGTGCCTGAGCAAGCGTCTGCAATGGGGATTAGCTAGTCACCTTGATAGACGCCTATCCTCAAATATGAGTGCCAGCCATTATATATATATATTATCCACCCTAATCTCCACCCCTTTTGAACAGGAATATATATATATATATATATATATATAAGAGAGAGAGAGTGACGGTAAAAAAATTGTGGTAGGAGAAACCTTTGTCTTGGTAAATAATCGATGTGGATCTTAGTAATATAATATTAAAGATTATAAAACATGAAAAATTTTATTACAGAGCAAATATTAAACAAATAAACTCATTTGGGTCATAGTCTATTTCAATAAACCGAGATGTCAGTCGTCTGTCTGTCCAACCCAATAATGGACCTATACCAGGTTTGACGAGACATGCATTTATAAACATGTATGTATCCCATGTATACATATATATATATCTATATTAATAAATATACATATTAAATACAGCTCTGTTCATACATCGAGTACTGTTTTATTAACCCCTGAATAGTAATGCTATACATATGTACATATTTATTAATTTACGTTATGGCTTAGTGGGTAGCGACACCTACTGAAACTAAATCGGTCGAGTTTCGATCCCGGCCAGAAGCAAATGGATGTGTCTAGCCCCACTGATGAACTGTGATACAGCGAAACAGGCTTGTATGTATATATAGATATCAGTTTGTTCATATCAATTGCACTCTGTTTCTTTTCTCCTACTCTCTCCCCCCATCTCTCTCTTTCTCTTTCTTCCTGGTTGTTAATTATTAATTCATTCAAATTATGTATAAATAATAATTACGCCATTTCATTTTCATTCGATCTGTGTCATTCTGAGATTAACAATTTTACGGGGAATTAACAAAATTTGAATTTAAAATATTGGAATGAAGTATTACGAGAAAATAAAGAAAACAATTTTATTTAAAATTTAAAAATTAAAATAAAACATGAAAAATAATTCCTTTATTATCTTTTTAGTAAAACAAAATCAGTAACTCATGAGAAATGTCTAAACCATCTAAATTAATATTTTTTCATAATTCTCTGTAAGAATTTATAAACAACGTCATGAATAGAAAAAACTTTTTTCTATCATACGAAAGTGTGTCTTTGTCAGTTGTGGCCGCCTTTATTTGCTCTCATAGGTTTTACATTGTTTATTATCTTTGTTAAAACAGGTAGATAGTTCCAATGTGTTTATAAAGTTGGTAAATGACAAGATCAATCCTATTAAAGAACAGAGTAAAACAAAAGAAAAATGTTTAAAAAGAAGAATGCAGTCAAAAACTTTAATGGGAAAACCTTATAATATTAAGTACTTGACAAAATATTTCGTCATCTTCACGGAAAGATTTTATAAATTAGGAGATGAATTTTCTAACGACTTGCAACAAACTGCCGGCCTCCAACATTAGTACCTATCAGTATAATTACTGAAAACAACAGATATTTCAAAAACACACATATGATGAAGCGTCTAATAATAGAAATGATTCAACTTATATACCCTGATAAATGACCACATAGCCAAACTTGTGCTAATGTAAGATTCTCCAACCTATCTATCTATCTATCTATCTATCTATCTATCTATCTATCACAGGATTTCTATCTATCTATCTATCTATCTATCTATCTATCTATCTATCTATCTATCTATCTATCTATCACAGGATTTCTATTTCTATCTATCTATCTATCTATCTATCTATCTATCTATCTATCTATCACAGGATTTCTATCTATCTATCTATCTATCTATCTATCTATCTATCTATCTATCTATCACAGGATTTCTATCTATCTATCTATCTATCTATCTATCTATCACAGACTTTATATCTATCTATCGATCTATCTATAATTCACAGGATTTCTATCTATCTATCTATCTATCTATCTATCTATCTATAAATCACAGAATTTATATCTATCTATCGTTCTAATATCACAGAATTTATATCTATCTATCTGTCTATGTAAAAATCACAGAATGTATATCTATCTATCTATCTATCTATCTATCTATCTATCTATCTATCTATCTATCTATCACAGGATTTCTATCTATCTATCTATCTATCTATCTATCTATCTATCTAACTATTTTTCAATAAATCACAGAATTTATATCTATCTATCGTTCTATCTATCTATTATTTTTTTTTTCATCCTTCCTAATCTCCACTGCTTTTGAACAGGAATAGAGGTTTATCCCTTGTTTCTTGTATATAATTATGTTTCTGATTAGTTTTAATGTTTTCTCTTCTTTTTTTTTTCACTCCTAATATCCACAATGTCTCTTAGTGACCTTATCGTCTTGATTGGGGTGAATTGATTACCTCCCCCACAAAAGAAAAACAAAATGTCAAACAAACCCGCTCTCACATTTCATTCACTCAATCTCGCTAGTCAGGTTACGTCAGTCAGTTAAGTGCCATACGTGAAACACGCTTGGGCGATCATGTCTCGAAAGAGGCATGACTGACTGGGCAGAATATTATCCCGCAGTACGTTACTATTGCTTTCTGCGGTAGACTGGTTGCAGACCAAGGCTATAGAACCCAATCTGTCCTGCTATTTAACCCATAACTGGAAGGAAGAGACGGATTAATACCTTCCCCAAGGGTATTTTGCGCGTAAGTGAATACAATGGATTCAGCTGGAATTCGAACTCGGCTCCCCGGATGCATTGTTTTATTTAGTCCCTCTTGCCTTAAACCTGGGTATTTACAAGAAATCTCACGATTGAAACCGGATGCAAGTTCGATTATTTGATATGGGATTTCCGAGCCCGCTAACCCGTCCAAAAATTTCCCGTAGACCTTGCATAAGGCAGGGTGGGACTCCTGTCTGTTTTTACACAGACAAGACTCTGCCCTTCGGTATAGCCTCACCTGAGTTCTTCTCCGCCCGGAGGCAGAATGACCGAAAAGTCTGATTTCTTGCCTTCAATCTGTCTTCAGTTTAACACTTACTAAATTTAGTAAACACATAGGTGAACCTGAAGCAGACTACCACCACGTTTAATTTCGTTGTTTTTCTTTTTTTTTCTTTTTTTTTTTTTTTTTTACTTTTTTTCAGCGCAGTCCTGTCGATTACCCCTTAGCTTTACGACTGACAAAAACATTTTTGAAAAACTTCAATGTTTAAACATTTTCTGTGGGGGGATCAGTTTCTAATACAACGTTATAGTAAATCGAGCCTCCATTTTGAAACCAGTCGCCTGTACTATATTACCGCCACCTGTAAATTTGTTCATTATCAAATGTTTTGGACTTTTTTCAGAGCAATATTATTTTTTACACCTTAAACTTTAGGATTGACAAAAAAACAATTGCAAAAATTTCAATATTTAAACAATTTTAGGTGGGGACCAGTTTCTCATAGAACCTTATAGTGGATTAAAAATAGAGGATCCATTTACTATAACGTTGTATGAGAAACTGACCCAACCACAAATTTGTTTAAATATTTGAATTTTTCAATTTTTTTTTTTTTTTGATAATCGGAAACTTTAAGTAAAAATCGATAGAACTGCGCTAAAAAAACAAAAATGAAAAACAACGGAATTAACATAAACAAAGCGACCCCAACGCAAGTGGTTTGAAAATGGAGGATCGATTTACTTCAACGTTGCATGAGAAATTGACCCCCCGCCAAATTTGTTTAAATCTTGTAATTTTTCAAATTTTTTTTTGATAATCGGAAAGTTTGGGTAACAATCGATAGGACTGCACTGAAAAAAGTAAAAAACAAAAAACCCCAAAAAACAAAAAAAAAAACGAAAAACAACGAAATTAAACGTGGTGGTACTCTGCTTCAGGTCCACCAACAGATACTATAAATCACAAGATTTCTATCTATCTATCTATCTATCTATCTATCTATCTATCTATCTATCACAGAATTTATATCTATCTATCTATTGATCTATCTATAAATCACAGGATTTCTATCTATCTATCTATCTATCTATCTATCTATCTATCTATCTATCTATCATGCTCATATGCTCATAAAACTCTGTTAATAATTATAGTTTTAAAAATAAACTGATATAAGTTCCTACCTATAAACCATCAATGTCATCTGTTCTAAGACTTGGATAGTAGGCATTATATTTGAATGGATTAATAATTTCTTATCTCGGGGGTGGGATGGAATTGATTTACTCTAAAACTTTTTTTCATGTAAACGTATATGTTGTGGCGGGCCTACCCATTAACATAGTAATGAACTAACTCAACCTGAATAAATACCATGTGACTAGTAGTCACCGGAGAGCACCGGTCTGGTACGAGTCAGACACCCATAGAGTGACTTACCGAACAGAGACTTTGATATCCAACACCGCTTGCTCGTCAGCTAGACGAACAAGCTGACATATTATATCTTACCGTTATTTTGTTAATGTAATTTTTTTCACTAATTCCATGTTCCTTATTTAATATGTGACCCCTTAAAACAGGGTTACAACACTATAGAACCTGCAAGCCCACTATATTATTAGCACTATTAGTATTATTTGTATGAAAGTTAATTATTTTACTGGCCTTCTCTCTAATATTAATGGTAATATTAACCTTTTCCTTATAAGGTAACATTCAGAATTCATTGACCGAGCAACCATTATCCCAGTCGATTGAAACTTATAAAATCTTTCACTTAAAAATATTTTTTCAGGAAAATAGGTTTCTAAAGTCCAGTAGCTGTTGTTGCTCTTTCCAGCATTGATGGGGGTTTCCTTCCTAACCTTTTATTTGAAGTTGTGTGGAAAATCAACATCTTGTTTACGTCATTATTTTCTCTTCGAGTTGTATGTGATATACATTTTAGCTGTCGCTGCTTTTGAAAGTCCTCAAATGAAGTGGTTTCTGTTATTTGGTACAGTTCTTTGTTGGGGATTGTGCAGCGTCAGTCTAAAAGTTCGAAGAATCGTCTTCGCCGGTACCCACAGGCTTCGCTTGCTTAAAGTTACTTTTAGCATTCTTGAATTAGAACTCGAATTTCGTTCATGTACACATTTAAACACCATCTACAATTCTATTGTATTTTATATTAACGTTCGATTACCGAAGTTAAGCAACATCGAGGCTTGTCAGTACCTAAATGGGTGACCGCTTGAGAATACTAGGTGCTGTAAGCTTGGATATGCAGTGATGTAGTTGATAAATGCTCGGAATTAGAATTCGGAGAGCCGAGTTCGAATTCCAATTGTATTCATTATATAAGATAACATTCAGAATTCATTGACCGAGCAACCATTATCGCAGTCGATTGAAATTTTTAAAAATCTTTCGCTTAAAAATATTTTTTCAGGAAAATAGGTCTCTAAAGTCCAGTAGTTGTAATTAATCTTTCCAGTATTAATGGGGGTTTCCTTCCTAACCTTTTATTTGAAGTTGTGTGTAAGGTCAACGTCTTGTTTATAACATTATTTTTTCTTCGTGTTACATTTGATATACATTTTAGCTTTCGTTAATTTTGAAAATCCTCTATTGTTTGATCACTCTAAATATAAAACAATTTTAAAATCATTCTAGCCAATCAAGAATTTTCAGCCCAATAAGAGATGAAGAAACTTTAGTGTGGAGGAAGAACAAAAAAGAAAAAGATTCAGGAAAACAAAAGAGAGTTCCACAGGCGACAAGTGCATGAGAAGTGTCTATGAGAATATATCTTACGCTTATATCTAGCTATTTCAACAGTAAAACGATGAGACCTATCATACAATCTAGTACTGCGCTTACATCGATGCGATCGGGATACAAAGGCGGCAAGCTCATTACAACAACTTGCATGGAAATATTTATAGCAAAGTCACAGGGAATCTATGTCACAGCGCTGTGAAAGTTTTATGGTGTGGAAAGTAGTCATTTTACAGAAAGAAATATTTATTTTTTTCAAGAAAAAAATCTTTTTCCTCACATTCAAATCACTCATTCTCTATCAATCATCCAGTCTATTATAATAAATACCTTTGTGTATATACATATATATTTCTTTTCTGTCACGCTCATCGAGAAAGAGACAAGAACAAGGCATCGTCAGCTCAGATCATTCTATTTACTACTGGTTTATTAAACTTTACTACCAGTTACGAAAACTCTTGTCGAATGTTTGTTATTAAACAGTGCCTTATTATTTTATTTTTTTGAAATAGTTATATCATCGAGTAGGGAAGTATATATATATATATATATATATATATATATATATATATATATATAAGGAAGGAAGGAAGAAAATATTTACAACGTTCAAAACATTAATTATGCTCAATATAAAAATAGACCAATGAATATTTATTATAAATTATACGTTAGAACATGTACAAACTAAGAAAATTTAAAAAAAGCAAAAAAACCCTCCCCTATTTTTTAATATCCTCTTACCTCGTACGAAAAGATTTATAAAATGAAGTGAGTTTTTTTGTTATTTTTTAATTTCTTTTCAAAAATAACGTTTATTACCATCATTATTCACTACCAGATGACACATTTTTCTTTCAATGTCGAAACAAAATGTACAATTTTGTAGTAGATTGTAGTTTATACATGTTCTAAAGTATAACTTATGATATATATATATATATATATATATATATATATATATATATGTATATATATATATATATGTATATATATATATATCCTGTCGATCAAAATAAAGATCGGTATGTATGTATATATATATATATATATATATATATATATATATATATATATAAAACAAAATATATATATATATATATATATATATATATTAGATCCAAATGGATGAGTAAATAGGTAAATCCAAAAAACCTGATCCTATTAATAGTAATTGCTTTTGTATATATATATATATATATATATATATATATATATATATATATACACCGGTCTTTATTTTGATCGACAGGATATATATATATATTATAAATTATATTTTAGAACATGTACATAATGTTTTTTATATGTGTCCTCTACAATCATATGGTTGTTTCGACATTGGGTCTCCAATAGCGAGGATTTCCATTCTTCTTCATTCTTCCTGAAGAGACATTGGAGGCGCAATGTCGAAACACCATATGGTTGTAGAGGACACATATAAAAAACATTATGTACATGTTCTAAAATATAATTTATAATAAATATTAACGGCTCTATGTATATTATATATCGAGCACTATTTTAAATTAATGTTTTGGACGTTGGAAAAATTCTTTCTTCGTTCTGTACTCACTCGGATATATATATATGTCACGCTCAGGGATTTTTTTTCTTATGTCTTAATATAAGATACTCAACATACTTAATATATATGTTTCCGTCATTTTAGACGACATGGGCTAATGTTGGGCGAATCTCCGACTGCTGATAAATCAGTCGGATTTCACTCCCAACTGAAAGAAAACGGTTAATTTATTCGCACTAAAGAGCTGTGATACACAGAAACAGACATGTCTGTGGATAGTTGATATATATAAAAAGTTTGCTCGACCTTTGTATTGAGCGCTTTCTGTTCAATGGTTACTCGTGTCGGGTTTTTTTATTTGGGCTTCGTGCTGATTTCGGCCCGAACACTTTTGACTGACTTTCATGCCCTAAGCTCTTTCTTTTTTTTACAACCATTTTTCCTTCGTTCGATAGTTTTCGAGGAAGGTTTTCGAGACGAGTATAATTATAATTTCGTTATATATATATATATATATATATATATATATATATATATATATATATATATATTAGATTAGAGAAAATTTTAAAAATTCAAAGGTGTCGGATGTACATTTCGACATAGGACTCTACGTCACGTCAGCGACATTGTTTTTCCAAATGGCGAAGACCCTGATTTAGAGTGTGGAGGGGTTTTAGGTTAACAACGGTCACAAAGTGGAAAAGGACAGAGCTGGTAGTCGCGGGGTTACAGGGTGTTGAAATGGTATATTTAGGAAGGGAAGGAATAAGAGTTCATATTTTATAAAGATAGACAACTAAATGAGTTAAATTACTTTTTAAAGTTAAGATTTTGGGCTGTTTGAAGAGGTGTATTTAGGCGAGAAGGAATGGGTTTCAATATAAGATTTTAAAAATTTTTATTTAAGTTTATTTGATTAAACCTTTTCGGAAGAAGCGAGTTAAATTCCAATTACAGGAAGTTATCAGTTTAAAAATTATTAGAGAAAAAATATTAGAGAAAAAGATATTAGAGACAAAATATATATATATATATATATATATATATATAGACACACATATATGTGTTAACTAAGGAATATATATATATATATATATATGTGTGTGTGTGTGTGTGTGTGTGTGTGTGTGTGTGTGTGGATGATCTTTAAACAGGTATTGAGCACTTTCTAAGACGAGTGTTTCAGGTCTAATTTAACACTTACCATTATCTACTTTTTTGAGCGCCCTTAGCTTAAAGGTAGAATGGCCAATTGATGTCAGTTCAGTCGGGGTTCAATCCTGGCTAGAAGCCAGGATATCTAACAGTTCTGATGAGCTGTGATACAGCGAAACAGAACTGTCTGCGGATGATAGATAGATAGATAGATAGATAGATAGATAGATAGATAGATAGATAGGATTAATGGCAAAGAAGTTTGTTGCTTAACTGAGCAGGTTCATGTCGGCACCGTTATGGTGTTGTCACTTCTTAGAACAAATTAACTAAAAAGAAATTAATCGGACACCTATTCAATATAAAACAATTAAGCGAATATTCATTAATGCATACATTAAAAGGTAATAAAAAAAATCAATCACCTGCAAAATAAAAAGAAAATCAACGGCAAATAATACAAGATTAAAAAAATTCAACCCAACAAAAGCAATAAAAAATATTTTCCACAACAAACATCAAATTACACCAAGGTCCATATAAGTATGAAAAAAAAAAGCCGAAATATGGCGGCAGATCGAAAATTGACAAGTGACAGCATCGAAACGATGTACTCACGAAACTTTGAAGTCGGCACGAAACTGCTCAGTTAAGTGACAAACTTCTTTGCAGTAATCCTATTAATATTCTGTCTCTATCCCGATATCGAGCACTTTACGATAAAAATAAATAAATAAAAAACTGTTGGTCAAATTACTTTTTATAAAAAAACCCTTCTAAATAAGAAACAACAAACAAAAAAACACCTCGGTGTTAAACATTATCACAACTCAACCATATATATATATATTTACAGGGTGTCCATAAAATTCCATAAAATAACTTTATTTGTATTTGCGATAGAAATAATTTGTAAAAAGGATTAGAAAGAAGTATATATATATATATTCTTTTATAAGAATTTTATTTAACTTTCTACATGTTCTTCATCATTAGCAATACAAAGAGTAATATGATTTTGCAGTTCACGGAAAACATTTGCCAACTGATTTACAGTAAAGCCTAAAATCGCAGTAGTTATTTTAGCTTTCAAATCTTCTAATAAACTAGGTTTGGTTGCATACACAATTGTTTTCACATGTCCCCATAACAAGATGGCGAACGTGGAGGCCAATAAAATGGTCCACCCCTCCCGATAGATCTGTTTACTTATCTAAAAATTGTTGCAAATTTTCTGGTAAAGAATTATTCAATAACTATTCTTAAAACTTTAAACTTTTACAGATTATTTCTATCCCAAATACAAATAAAGTTATAAATTTTTTAAAGTTCTCACGGAACTTATGGACACCCAATACACACACACACACATATATATATATATATATATATATATATATATATATATATATATATATATATATATAATCCAGACACAGATCTGTTTCGCTGTATCACAGCTAATTCAGTACAGTTAGACATCCGATTGCTTTTTACCCAGGATTGAAACCCGACCGAACTGGCGTCACTCGGCGATTCTAGCTCTGAGCTATGGGCCCTCGGTATATGCGGATTCACAAGCTGCTGGCCCATTGTAGCTGACAATTTTTCGTTGTCGAAATTTATGTCAGGATTTTTTGTGTTCACTCAGCATTAGAGTAATTCCCACTCAAACCCCGTCCTCGCTTATTCTTATATTGGTAATTAATGCCTCAGCAATGGTCAGTCAGTTAAGTGCCATAGGTGATACACGCTTTGGTCGATCATGTCTAGAAAGAGACATGACTGACTAGGCAGAAGATTATCCCGCAGTAGGTTGCCATTGCTTTCTGAGGTAGACTGATTGCTAACCAAGACTATAGAACCCAATCTGTCCTGCTATTTAAGCCATGGTTGGAGGGAGAAGAGATAGATTATATTATTATATTAAGAAGTATTAATAAGTGGGGGGTCAGTTTATTACTTCATAACAATAGAAAACCAACCCCCTACTTAATGACCGGTAGAAACTTTACTTATTTCTCCAACTATTATATTCAGTCAGTCAGTTAAGTGCCATACGTGATACATACGTGATAACGGTCATGTCACGTTGAATACACCGGTTCCCGCTCGATCACCGAAGTTAAGCAACGTTGAGCCTGGTCAGTACTTACGTGGGTGACCACTTGGGAATACCAGGTGCTGTTAGCGTTCACGGATGTGCGTTGTGGTGCGGTGGATGTCGGCTTGGAGGGGGAAATCGGTGAACCGAGTTCCAATTTCAGTCGAGCACACTGCACTCACTTGCGCACTAGTACCCTTGGGAAAGGTATTAATCCGTCCGTTCCCTCCAGTTATGGGTTAAATAACAGCGTAGGACTTGGGACCCTGCCCTTAAACAAATCCCAATGAGACTTGCTCCGTCAGGGAGAAAGCCCGCTCAACCCGACTAGGGTGAATGCGGCATACATACATACATACATACGTGATACACGCTTGGGCGATCATGTCTCGAAAGGATCATGACTGACTGGGCAGAAGATTATCCCGCAGTAGGTTGCCATTGCTTTCTGCGGTTGACTGGTTGCTGGCCAAGGCTATAGAAACCAATTTGTCCTGTTATTTAGCCCATAACTGGAGGGAAGAGCTGGATTAATAAGTTTCCCAAGGGTATTTGTGCGTAAGTGAATGCAAAGAATTCAACTGGAATTTGAACTCGGCAACCCGATGTGTCGTTCCGAGTCGATATCCACTGCACCACAACGCACATATGTCATAATAATTTAGGGAGAAATGGACGGTTTAGTAAACATGTGGAAACCTCCATTCTACCGCCTGAGCAGTAAGATGTGGTAAAGGCTGTTACACTCATTGTTAGTCTTGACAGGGACCGGTCTATTTTGAAGGGTTAATGAAAAACTGCTGTCAAAATGACTAGTCATCGGTACGAGAGTACACTTGGTTTCTTACTTTTCCTCATAACGTTAGGGGAAAAAAATACGATTTAAGATGCATTGACCATCGTTCCCCGACACTTTTTAGTACTGAGGCGACGACTACACTGCCTTGTAGTTCCTCTATGTACGGATTTGTGTGTGCACGACTTATAAACACAAACTAAGCAGAAAAGAAACAGGAAGAAAAAAACAACAATTTTCCCCGACTACCAATGAAGCCTTTACGCACAGCCTGTATGTCTGTGTGTTCGTTCCTCCGGGAGGCTTTTCTTCTGCATATTGTCGGTAAACCGAGCGAAAGGACTCATTTTGAGTTTGAGTCTAGTTTAACGGCATATCAACCTCTGTGGGTTATTTAATGCCAAAAAGGTGGGCGGGTTGGCGAGTTCGAATTCCAGTTAAATTCTTTGCATTTACTTACGCACAAATACACTTGGGAAAGGTATTAATCCCTCACTTCCCTCCACTCATGGGTTAAATAATAGGACAGATTGGGTTCTATAGCCTTGGTCGGCACAGAAAGCAATGGCAACCTACTGCGGGATACTATTCTGCCCAGACAGTCATGTCTTGAAAGAGACATGATCGCCCAATGTGTGTATCACGTATGGCACTTAACTGACTGACTGAATGTAATAGCTGGAGACATGATTAAGGCTTCTACTGGGCATAAAGTGGGGGATCAATTATCTATTGCTATAAAGTAATAAACTGATCCCCCATTAATTACGGATTAATAATATATCTCTTTTTTCACTAGCTATGATTCAACAGAACAGATTGAGGTCTATAGCCTTGGTCGGCAACCAGTCTACCGCAGAAAGCAATGGCAACCTACTGCGGGATAATCTTCTGCCCAGTCAGTCATGTCTCTTTCGAGACATGATCGTCCAAAGTGTGTATCACGTATGGCACTTGACTGATTATAGTGAGAAGGTTTATTTAGTTAGACTTTGATTAACAAAATATATTATTATTATTTTTTTTTATTTTAGAAAACTGAAGATGTCATCCAGTTTTGTATTTAAAAATATATTGCTGGTAATAATCTTTTTCCTTCAAAAACGTATATTTTTCTATAAAAGTCTATTTTTATGCATATATTTCTTTAAAAGTGTATTTTTATACTTTCATAGTATTATGACCCCAGTTTGTGGAGAGGTACCTATTTGCCCATAGTTGGGACCCTAACAAGTGCTACCACTCCGGGTCAGAGTCGACCTGAGAACAACAGCAATTAAGAGGTGGTTCCATGCTCCTCACAATCTCACAATCAGAGGCCTTGCTGCCGGATGCAGTTTATTGTCATACCCAGGACCACTCATGCGCAACGTGACACTATGTTTCTTTCGGATATGATACGAAAAACAGAAACTAGTTTGATATATTCAGTTAAGCAGATTAGAATAGGATCATGACTTGGATGGGTGACTGTCTCTGAACATTCCGTTGCGATAAGGGAGTAGTGGCATAGATGGTTGGTATAATTTTCAGTGGCATATCAACACCACTATGGGTTATTTTATGCAGAAATCTAACTATTTTGTACGTAATTTTGTTTTTGAGATAATGATAACTCTAGTGATACAAGTTTTACTAATTAACCCAAAGAGGGCAGAAAAGATGTGGATTCATGCCTTTCCCAAGGATATATGCGCGTAAGTGAATACAATGAATGGAACTGGAATTGGAACACGGCTCTTTGATTAACAATTCCTAGTCATTATTCATTAAACTACACGCACATCCAAATAAATAAATAAAAAACTGTTGGTCAAATTACTTTTTATAAAAAAAAAACCTTCTAAATAAGAAACAACAAACAAAAAAAAACACCTCGGTGTTAAACATTATCACAACTCAACCATATATATATATATTTACAGGGTGTCCATAAAATTCGTGTGCACTTTAAAAATTTATAACTTTAATTGTATTTGCGATAGAAATAATTTGTAAAAAGGATTAGAAAGTAGTAAATCTATATATATATATTTGTTTTATGAGAATTTTATTTAACTTTCCACATGTTCTTCATCATTAGCAATACAAAGAGTAACACCTGATATTCCCAAGTGGTCATTCATTTAAGTACTGACCAGACTTGACGTTGCTTAACTTCGGTGATGGTACGGGAACCGGTGTTACAACGTAACCGTAAGCACATTTAGACAGAATAAACAAAGCTTATTTGATGAAAATCTGACAATTTTTTTAGAAAATCGAATTCACCCCATACAAGGCTGTAAAGTCACTAAGACACAAGGGATTAGTCAAGAGGACAGTAGAAAGTGATTAGCAGTGCAAAACCAACAGAAGTTTTATCAGAAAGACTGAAGATGACGATTGAAATCGCATTTAAAATTTGAAAATCAAAAGCGAGAAGCCAGAGGAGTGTTCCATAAGCAAGAAGTGTGATAGAAGAAACTGTTAGCATAGAACTTACGGTTACATCTGGCTGTTCCAACTGCAATTAGATGAGAATTTCTTGCTAATCTAATTTATTTCTTTATCTTCTGCATCAACTCAGGACTTAGGTGATAATGGGCTCTTCACAACTGTTCTTGCAAGCTCTTAATAAACTTTGTCGCTCTGTTATTTCTCCTAAGCCCTGTTCCGCCATTCATTTACTCAATTTCACCCTACGTTACTTTCCTCTGCTCCTCTTGTCCTCTTTCTGTCCCGTGAGTGTCAAACTTTCCAAGGCCTCTTTCCTCATTATATGTCCCAGAAACCTCATCTATCTCTTCCTGATACTAGGCTTACGGCCACATCACGTTGAATACACCGGTTCTCACTCGATAAGCAACATTGAGCCTGGTCAGTAATTAGATGGGTGACCGCTTGGGAATACCAGGTGCTGTAAGCGTTTAGTGACGGATGTGCGTTGTGGTGCAGTGAATATAGGCTCGGAAAGAGAAATCGGTGAGCCGAGTTCGAATTCCAGTTGAATACCCTGCATTCACTTAAGCACTGGTACCCTTGGGAAAAGTATTAATCCGTCCCTTCCCTCAATTTATGGGTTAAATAACAGAGTAGGACTTAGGGACTTACAAACAAATCCCAATCAATCTTGATACCCGAAAAGAAAAAAAGTATTACTAGACACAAAGCTTATATAAAAACAATAAATTGTTGAAAGAAAAGGGTATTACCAGCAATAAATAAGTAAAATTTTGTTGGCAATAAATAACCTGCCGAGGTTGATATGCCATAAAAACAACCAAAAAATCCTGATGCTAAGTATTAGTGCTTTTTTTTGTTCCATTTTCTCTAAAACTTCGTCGTTGCTGACATGTTTAATCCACAACATTCTCTTTGTGGCTTCAGGTCATCTTTTAATCTTTGAGGAGATCGTCCAGCACTCACTGGCGTACAGGAAAACTGTTATCACGTATCAGTTCAGGACTGTTTTTTCTCGCAATTTTTTTTATTTCTTAGTGTTAATTAGTCACTCAGTCAGTTAAGTGCCATACGTGATACACACTTTGGACGATCATGTCTCGAAAGATGTTCAGAAGATTATCACGCAGTAGGTTGTCATTGCCTTTTGCGGTAGACTGGTTGCCAGCCAGGGTCATAGAACCCAAACTGTTCTATTATTTAACAAATAACTGGAGGGAAGAGATGGATTAATACCATTTCCAAGGGTATTTGGGTGTAAGTGAATGCAGACAATTCAACTGGAATTCGAACTCGGCTCCCTGATTTATCGTTCTGAGTCGATAGCCACTGCACCAAAACGCACATCCGCACATCTAATTTAGTACTCGGCTTAAATCCGTAAATCTAGGTAACCATAGCGAAAAGTTCATCTGAACAATTGCCATGAAAATAGTTACAGAAAACACAAAGGGAATTAAGTTTACGACGGTCGGGAAGTGACTGAAGCTGAGATGCCAGATCGTGACAGTAATATTGATGATTCCTATTTTAATTTTATAAAGTCTTTCTAGATATATATATATAGCAGGAGAAATGGACCAGATGTGGCAGCGAAATTGGAGGTACGGGGATAAAACGGATAATAAAGATGTTGCTTGCGGGTTTTCATTTGTTTGTCGATTTGCATAAAAAGGAAATGATGAACCTACAAACTTTTTTTTATACGCGAAAATCTCAATACCTAGCCTGCACACATACAAATCTACCATTTCTCCATACTGTTGCCATATTTCGTCGAGCGCTCCTGCTGTTCATCTCGGGGTTCTGGACAAAATTCAAAGGAGGATCTGCAATGTAATCGATCCTCATTTGGTAACTCGACCTCACTCACTTTTGCACTGACTTGATGTGGCTTCCCTCTGTCTTTTCTACAAATATTTTCACGGCTTCTGCTCTAACGAGCTGATCTTTTTGGTGCACCCTCTACATGCATTTACTAGAGCTACTAGATTCGAACCTGCGACCCCTATCAACATAGAGGAAGCCCCCAATTTATCTGGCGCGTCTTAGACTTCTCGACCACGAATGACCAACAAGTTTACATAGGCTTGATTTAACTTTGTTTAGACTGTTGGTCATTCGTGGTCGAGAAGTCTTAGACGCGCCAGATCAGTTGGGGGCTTCTCCTATGTTGATAGGGGTCGCAAGTTCGAATCCTGCCGAATTACACATTTTCATAACAAAAGATTTCTCGTAAATAATCAGGCCAGTAGAAATAAATATATATACTGCTTGACCATAAAACGGAATATCTACTTAAATTCGAGTATCTATCAAAAATAATGTTCAAACAAATCATTTCAATATATATATATATATATATATATATATATATATATAAGATAATAACTATACTCGCGTCGAAAAACCTTCCACGGATCTATGAAGAAGGGAAAAATGGTTTTAAAAAAGAGAAAAATCTAAGTACTTTTGGAGTAGATAGACTTCAATTGGAGTAGATAGACTAAACTATCGCCCGGTTCACACTCCACCCTCGTCTATTGAACAGGTGTAGAGGCTCATCCCTTGTTCCCTGTTTAGGATGTGGTTTCCGGCTTTCTCTTTTCCAATCTTTTCAATGCTATGTAGCCCTCTGCACATCAGTGACGTTACCGCCTTGCTCGGGGTGATATGATTAAAATATATATATAGAGAGAGACAAAAGGTACATATTTTTCGAAATAGAGGAAAATAAATATATACATAGAAATAAACACAAGTGTATGTACTCGTGCAAACAAAACTAATTATATATATATATATATATATATATATATATATATACGCACGCATATATTTATATATCAGAGTGAGTGAGAAAGCGAGAAAAAGTGCTCGTATGTGTGTGAGAGAGAGACATATTGTGAAACTGCATGAATGTTGAATCAATTTTATATATATATATATATATATATATATATATATATATATTGTTTAATTATTTAGTTTTTGGTCATAATAAAATTAGATCAGTGCACAATGTATTAAAAAATGTTCACTACATTTATATTGTAGAACTTTTGAATATTTTTCATTTGTAAACGAGTTATTACGCGACCTAGGTTTCTACCATGAGTGGTGTCTTCAGGCGATTTCTTCGATTTCTGATAAACAGAGAATGAGGAAAAAATTCTAAGCCCAGAGGTTCGTTTAGGTAAAGGACGGGGTTTGGATGTAGTTTTCATTTGACAGAATAAATTAAAATTTTCAAGACCAAAATATATACTTCTTAACAAACAAAGGGAGACCATATGTTTCGCTATAGAAATAAGTATAAATTACAATAGTTATCCTATTCCCCCAATAAAAATTAAACAAAACTTTTTTTTTTGTAAAGTTGACCAGTTACTTCCCCACCACCTACCACTACTAGCTCAAGGGTCAGGCCACACCCATCCCACTACCAAGAAGGAATTACTACTAATTCCTTCTCCCATCCCGACCCAATGAAAACTAATACATCCTAACCCCTTCCTTTACCTAAGCTAACCTCTGGGCTTAGAATTTTTCCACATTTTTCCAAGAATGCATGTCTTCAAATGTCATGTAGAAAATGGCTATTTTCCCGTTAAGTTGTATCTGAATTTACTGATAAATATATATATATATATATATATATATATATATATATATATATATATATAATTAACGGCTAACATGACACTTGTATACATTATTTCGCTACAAATCTAAACGAAATTGTATTTCGCTTTATCATACACACATACTCTAAAGTTACCACAAACAAACACACGTTTTCAAACATTTCACCGTCCAATATTTTTTCACGCACATATTTAAAAGTTGTCTATCGTCTTAATACACTTGAAACGTGTATTCCTAAGCACGCAGGCATATAAACAGATAAACGTTACTATACATACATACACTTACATTTAAAATAATTGTTTTATCACACGTAAAATATTTCTAACCAATGAGATTCAAACCCCAATCAACATTCCACTAAACTGTCTCTGTTTTGTTTTTGTTTATTTTTTTTTACCCTAAACAGATCTCTGAAAAAGCTCCAATAAAAGTGAAACAAATTAAAGCACATTTTTTAGTTTGTTGTCCTGGAGTTCTTCGAAAAAACTCATTCAAGTTAATATCCAATATTACATTATAATTCATCAACGAATTTCCAAATTTACTAAGAAAAGACATTAATACCATTAGAAATTCCAAGGACATTTGGATTAAGTTTGATAAATCTAGGAATATATAAAATGCAAATCAGCACAGCTTACTACCATATTACGTTGAATACACCGGTTCTCGCTCGATCACCGAAGTTAAGCAACGTTGAGTCTGGTCAGTACTTAGATGGGTGGTCGCTTGGGAATACCAGGTGCTGTTAGCGTATAGTGACGGATGTGCGTTGTGGTGCAATGGATATCGGCTCGGAAAAATAAAATCGGTGAGCCGAGTTCGAATTCCAGTTGAATACCCTGCATTCACTTAAGCACTGGTACCCTTGGGAAAGGTATTAATCCGTCCCTTCCCTCCATTTATGGGTTAAATAACAAAGGTAGGACTTGAGGACCCTGCCCTTAAAAACAAATCCCAATGAATTTTGATACTCGAAAAGAAAAAAGTGTTACTAGACAAAAAAAAACTTATATAAAAACAACAATAAATTGTTAAAAGAAAAAATGGTATTACCAATAATAAATAAATAAAAATTTAGTTGGCAATAAATGACTCCCGCCGGGGTTGATTTGCCATAAAAACAAAACAACCAGCACACTACCTCATTCTTTTTCAAAATAATAACATTAACAGCACTTATAAATTAGATAGATTCAACAACATAATTTCGGAAATCGACCATAATACAGCCAATTTAGCTAGCGAACTAAATATTACTGATAAGGGAAGAAAAATCTCTACTAAAGACGCTTACCTTTTACTTGAAGACCATAAACCTAACTTTAATAATAAATTACAAACTAGGTTTATTAATCCTAGTAAAAGTGATTTAGGGTTAATCTCTAGGGGAATTATCTCAAGAATAACTGTGGAACTACGGTTCATTCTCCGTCTTAATCTCTGCAAGTGTTCTTCTGATACCATTAATTTATTTATCAATATTAAAGAAAACACTAACCCTTTTTTTCTTAAAATTAACATTGTAGATTTTTATTCTTCTACTTCTAAAAACCTCCTAGATTGCTGTATTAACTTCGCTAAAAACATAGAAATCACCGACTGGGAAATTAAGATTAGTTTAGCAGTTAGAAAGTCGATTCTAACCTTTGACCGTTTCACCTGGACTAAGGGTCTCTCTGACAAATTCGATGTCCTTATTGGGGGGGATTTCATTCAGCCCAAATCGCTAATGTAGTAGGTATCTATATGTCAGATACCTTAAATAGAATTGTAGACCCCAAACAAATTGGCTTATACCTTTTATGTTCACCTCTAATAACAGTGGGCCCTTCGCTACTATGATTCATAAGAAAATTATTAGGACTTAAATTACTAAGTTTTAAAATTGATGTTTTCTCTAACTTAAAAAAATTCTATTATTGGGAAATCACTCTTAAACTAAATGAAAATTACTACAAATGACACTGTCAGCTATATTAAGGCTGATTC